>JAQFVV010006687.1:182500-373286 GCA_028023455.1 Epiperipatus broadwayi | reverse complement strand
TTTTAAACTCATAGACTATAATTATATGCCTGTTCGTTAAATAATAAACTTACTTCCTGCCTGAATAACTTCTTAACAAACTAGATCTAGTTCTTCGAGGGAATCCGAAATCATCAAAAGAACAGCCAAGTTTGTACAGAGGTAACAATTTCAAATGCTGCTAGACTCTTAAAGTTAGCGTGAATAATTTTAACTCTCACCTATCTATTTCTTTAAACATTTTGTAAAGCTTTCATTTGTAAAATTTAATATTAGTTATGAATCAATTTATGAATTCTTACCTTTTGTCAATTGTACTTTCTTCTCTCTATATAACTTAGCTGTAATCTCTCCTACATTAAACCTCTCCTGAATAATTATTAGTACTTAATGTCACGTCTATGCGGCAATATTTTATTCTTATTATTATGTTTTATACTTTCAGATACTAAATTATATGTCGATAATTTTTCCCCAGAATCGCAAATGCTTACGCTATCTCTTTTAATAAAAGAAAACCCTCCTTACTTTTCAGAGGGTAATTAACCTAGTAGTTTTGAAAACAAATTTTTTATTCCTAGTATAGCGGGAGCCTGCCAGTCTGGGGAAATAAAATAAGAATTTGATAATTCTTGTACAGTGTTATTTTCAACAACTAAGTAAAAATCTATTTTCGTAGAAATGTTTTTTTTTGGTTAATTAAATAATAGCGCTAACTTCTAAAATCTGCAATTAGATTTATATGAATTAAATTAATATTAATTTCTTGAAATCAATAGCCACCACCGACTTTATATATATATATATATATATTTAATAATATGAAAAGTATTTATTTATTAAAGCATTCAAAACCAAAGAGTTATATTATTTATACGTTGTGGAAAGTTTATGTGTAGTTTAAAGTAATACATTAAGGGGGGGGGATCCTTTAGTTCTATGAGCTCTATTATATTAGCATAAAAATGTAATTCTTCCATATCCACGTAGTAATCAAATCATACCAGTACGCTGGGTTTTTATTAATAAAGATAGGCGATAATTCTTTATTCCTTAGTTAAATATATATATTTATGCAAGTGTTACGTGTATACCGGCCTTTCGTTATATATATCTTTGTGCTTCATTCATTTTTACTTCCAATACCAAGGACAAGGTTTGGCAAACCTTTTTGGATTTCTTCAGCGCGTGATATTATGGCATAGGGTTCGCTCTGGCAAAAGTCCAGCCTATGGCAATTCCATAAAGCGCATTCTTCGTTGTTTATGACCTGACCCTGCCGATGTTTGCAGAGAGTCGCTTTCTTTAACGGTGAATTGAAGCATCTTCTTAGATCTTAGAATAGATCTCTCCATTGCCATCATACACGTACCGCTCTCCCAGATTTTATTCTCGTTAAAAGCCTATTAATTCTCCTAAACCGTACTGTTATGATTATACTAAATGGATTGCCACTGTTTAATATATATATATATCATTCGCACTTTCAGATATGATGCTTCTGCCATTATTATTATTTCCCAAAGTAGCTTCCCACACACGTTCTTGTATAGCCAATGCAAATAGTAATTAAATAAAATTACCCTTATCATCCAACTTAATAAACTTACGTATTGGTATGAATGCTGTTATTTTAGTACTGGTGGATTCAAATAATGTTCAGATACCGTAGTCTAGCGCTATTATTAAAAATCTTATGTATCACAGTCCATCGATAAATTATTGACATATAAATAGCCGCAATAGAATAAAGCCATGAATTATTTGTTATTGATGATTAAATATGTTCATTGTATAGTATTGTAAGAGAGGTTAATGTTGTCCAAGGGAGATAAACACCCATTTTATTTACATTGTAACACCAATAACGTTTGCAATCATATCTATTCCAAATTGATTTAATAAATGTTATATCTTTCTAAATATCTAAGTCATTGTTTCATTTATTGATTAGAAATAATTTTGATGTAATATAAAAAGGTTTCACTTACTAGATGATTGAAAATCGTTAATTATAATATCCTAGACATGAACCAAGTTCGAATAAGAGTCTTTTTGTGTCACGACTTTGTGATGCCAGCGGGGTAGAGATAAATTAGATCAGTATCATTGGAATTGTTGCTCATAAGTTGGTAGATCTGGAAAATAGGCAAATAGGGCAGAGTTCATGAATGTTCCTGACCTATGTATCTTGCACAGGATTGGATTCGAGGTACTTTTGCCTAGATGCTAGATCTTGTTATATGAACAGACGAAACCGACCGGTACAATATATATATATATATATATGCTTCTTAATCGGTGGTTGCGACAAGTTCACACCCATACATTTCTTCTCAAGTCTTCACATAAAAATGCCTTTGGCGGTGATTCCTAAGTCTGGCACATGCTATGCATATTCTTTCTTCGTATAAAAAGGCCACTGGCGGTGATCCCTAAGTCTGGCACACGCTATGCATATTCTTTCTTTGTATAAAAAGGCCACTGGCAGTGATCCCTAAGTCTGGAACATGCTATGCCCATCCATTTCTTTGTATAAAAAGGCCTCTGGCAGTGATCCCTAAGTCTGGCACATGCTATGCCCATCCACTTCATCTTTTGTCCAGAAGCACAACTTTTCCTGTTATTTATTGGTTATAATGCCAGCACTGCAAACTTCTTCATATATTTATTTCTTTTGCTTCATGACCAGTTTTAATGCTCTAATATTAAAATTGCGCTCTGCTTAATATATATATGCCAATTACTTCTATTTTATTAATTAAATTTATTTCAGTCTTATACAGTCCTACCATCATAACTTATTTCTGTATTTAAGAGTATATATGCTTTTGGGAAAATAAAGCATTCCTCTTACCAGTGCTAATTAAAAGAATGTACATTAAATATTTTGTCATAGATTCAAATATAATCAAATGTTTTCAAATGTATTTTGTTTATTTTCACGACCTCAATGGCATGAAAATAGTTTATATCATATGTATAATGAATTTTGGAATGATCCTAGAAAAATATATGTTAGTCACCATGTTTCTGAACCGTAAATCAAAGCGTTAATGGCAGTATTATGTAATGCTTTCTAATATTCTATTGGCATCTTAATATTGGATGCACCAAAGATGTGTGTTTATTTGTAATATATTATTTAGCTAATAAAGAGCATATGAGAAATAATAACGTGAATGACACTATGTAATTATCTACCACTTGCTCATTCATGCACACACTAATGTATATAATTAATTTAGAAATGTATAATAATTTGTCAGTATATTAAACTATATTTTATTGTCTAATTTATTTGAGTAGTTCGAATTCCTTTTTCTCCACTTCCACATATTACAGCCATGCTTATGTATATTTTAATATAGTCATAGTTAATAGATGTCTCATCATTTTGCTCAGCTTTGCTAGTCGGCCGGATTAAGATTAATTTTCATGTGCCATCATTATTATGTTATTCGTTAGGTGTTATATCTGGGGCTTAGAGAGTGGGTTCAAATTTGGGCTGGTCCCTGATCTAAATCTTGGGCTTGACTGGGTTTGAAGTACATTTTGTGAGTTCCAGCTCATGTTAGATGGATAAACATGTTTTGACTGGTACGATATATTTTTTAAATATTTGATTTGATTTGTTAGTAATGCATTAAAAACAAAACAAAAATAACATTCTTTCAAACCCAAGTTTAGTTATTAAATGTAACTTGAAATGAAGGTTTAAGACATCTACGAACTAAATTATATATAATATCCAAAAACTGTAGTTTAATAAAAACATTTTTAAAAAATTTTAATGCATTAGTGATATTAAATAATAGTGTTATTTTTAAATATATATATATTATTTTTTTATTTTTTGGCATTCAGTTATTTTACAAAGAAATTTTAAATTCAGAGGTTAAAACTGATAGTCAAAACAGTATTATAATATTTTCAATATTTTCATATGCTAATAATCATCTTCAAGATTTTTGTGTTTGTAATGGGAGCATTTCATAAAAAGGTAGTTTTGTTTCAACCATAAAAAAAAAAAAAAAATTCATCCTTCATTTGTTTTTCTTTCTATTTTAATTGGCTATAAACAGTTTTTAGTGAATTAGTCATGAAAGTCAAAAAAAGGGTATCTTAAAAATAAATATATGTAATATAAAGAGCATACCAATAGCTCAAGCAAGCTCTTAATTGATAACTGTGATAAGAGAAAATATTTAAAATCTCTATCCAGAACTTTCATATTCCCAGATCAATTGGTTTCAGTTTTTGGAGATAGAAATGTTCTGGATAAAGATTTTAAATATTTTTTTTACTGTGCTTATAAATTAAGAGCTTGTTTGAGCTTATTGGTACACTCTCTATATTACATAATTGTAAATACAAGCTTATAAAAACAATGTCATGCTATATATTAATTGCTTTATTATATATATATATATATATATATATATATATATATATATATATATATATATATATATATATATATATATATATATATATATATATATATATATATATATATATTACATCAGTGAGAATTTTAATAAAGCAGATGTCAACATAGTAAGAAATTCAACCTGTCAACATTTATAAACTACCTAAATAGATAGACAACCCTGATATATTACATTGCCATATAACATTATCATAAGAATCTACCATGTATATTAAGTTTGAACAAAATCCATTTCATAGAAGTATGTTAAAAATCAACTACATAATTTTAACCAAATAAACAAGTAAAAAAAAACACAATTTCTAGATTAAATAAGGGTTTTAAAAATGCAGAATTTTTATTTGAAGCTAATTTTTATTACCCATTTAGTTTCAGCTTCAGGAAAAATTGGGAAAATTGTATACAGTGTGAAATTTGCATTGCACTGGCAAGAATTTTATGCTAAGACAATATTTCTAATGCTTAAATTGCAGTTGTTTGTCTGGTTTATTGAAGAGAAAAACGGGAAATGAGAGCATAATGTTTATAAATGTGTTTGTAAAATTTGAAAATAGGAATAATTAGTTGGGTTTTTTTTTGAGAAGAGTTGCAAAATGGCTGAATTGTCACACAGAAAACATAATTTTCGAATTAAGATTTTCAAGTTAGGATTTGAAAAAATAAGAAGTTCTGAAGAAAACTGCTAGAGCAATCAAAACCATCAACAGTAGGTTGTAAAAAGCATTGTAAAAGTAATAAAAAAATAAATGATAGTAATATCGTATATTCAAATAGTATAGAGAGTTATGTGCAACTCTTTTCATATTGTAACTTCAACTGTCTAAATAAAGTATATAACTCTTTTAAATAAGCTAATGATTTTTTTTTGGTTCTTATACAATATATTTTTACTTCACTCTATAATAATACTTTTTAATATCAATCCTTTAATCTTCCTTTATTTTTTTTATGAATTATTCCTATGAGTGTGAGGAGTATATAATGCTATGTTACTGTTGCAAATTGCAATACTCAATGCCATTAAGATTTTATTGCAGTAATTATAAACAATAATCAAATAGTCTGTTGTTTTTAAATTTGTTAGAAAATCAAGCTTCAGTAAGATGTACCTTGAACTCCAGAATATTCTACAACTGCATTAAATCATACATCTTCTAACTAAATAATTCACTGCTAGGTAGTTTATAAAAAGTTAGAATACCAGAAAAAGCAGAGCTCAGCAACAGTATGGATGCTTTCAGTTCTAGACTTGGTGATTTACTATTACACTAAACCACACCATCAACAATTGAATGTTTTCTTTCATAAGTGGTAGAATGAGCTGTGATTCATTGACCTACAACTTCAGAACCATTCACATTATTACTGCACTAAAGCATACAGATCAATTAAATGGTTAATTTTTCAGGGTTCATTAAAAGTATCAGAAATGTCAAAACCAGGCCATAATCCATAGATCTTTGGTTCCAAATTTTGATACTCTACTATTGTACTAAATCACCCAAAGAAAATGTAATTGTTTGGATTTTGTAAGAAATTTTAGCTTTGTAAATGATAGTTTGGATAGATCTATGGACCATGAATTTCAGGATTTGCCACTTTACCACTGTACCAATCAAAAAAGCTTCTTGCTCTTATTTATTGCAAGATAACAATATTTTTAGCAATTGATAATTTGATATTAAAGATAGTGACACACCTATGAAAAATACAATAATAGTGAATGGTCTCACAAAACTTTCTTAATTCAAAGCAGTTTAAATGAAGAAAGTTTCAGGCTGCTAAAGATTATCCAGCATGTTTAGAAAGTGTATGTATTTATATCCTAATGATCTTAATTATCTCCAAACATTTGTCAGTAAATAAACATTATTCCAGTATTCTTAAGTAGAAGATAAATTGTAATAGAAATCTGTTGCATGACTTGCCAATCAACAATTGACTATCTGAATGAATAAAGTAAATCTCATTAGTTTATTGATAGAGGGATAGTGGAGAGACTATTGTTCTGAGAAGGACAAGTAACACTTTTAAATTTTTGTCATCAAAATAGATACCACACCATCAAATAAGAATTACTCAAAATATTTTCATTGCATCAGTACCAAAATGGAATACAAGTAAATGATCTTGTAATACATATTTCTTATATGTTCAATATCCCTTTAACAGCTGTATCAAATTATAAAATTTGAAAGATGTAAAATTTCAAAAAACCTTGAAATGTATTTTGACAAAGACAACTGTTTAGCTATCTTATAAAACTACAGGGAGAAATTATTCAGAATTGTTATATTCCAGTTGAGAATAAAATAACATCTCAGTTTGGTTAATATGCTTAACCTGCAATTCACTGCTTGAATATTGCATGAATTCCTTGGCAACTAATCACATGATTAATTGTTGCTTCTTGCAATTTCAAATACTGATAGATTATTAGATTTTTTATCAAAAGAGAATAATAATGTCATTTGAATAAAATTTATTCAAATTTATATTTTGATGTTAGAGCATCATATGATCTCATGGGCATCTAATCACATGCTTGGTTATTGTTTTTTTCCAGTTTAGTACACTGGTAAAGTAGTCCATTTTTAATCTAAAGAGAGTGAAAAACCTTGTCATTTGAATAAAATTTATTTATTAAATTTCACACATTAATGATTGAATATTACATGACCTTTTGGGCATTTAACATCATAATTGATTGTTATTCTTTGCAGTTTAGTTCAGTGGTACACTAGTGGATTTTTCATTTAAAGAGAATAAAAAAGAAATATGTCATTTAAATAAAATTTATTTACTGAGCCTTAACATTTGATGCTAAAATATCACATGGCCCACAAGCAACAGGCTGTGCAATTGTCTTATCATATTCTGTAACATAACATAAAGTATCAGTATTCTGAATCATTTCATATCAGTATGGAATGTCAGCTGGGTTTTCAGCTTTGACTCCTCCAATGTTCACATTTCTCATAAATCCCTGAACAATCTATTATTAAAGTATCTTTGTCCTACATGGTTTGATAGTGGTGGAAGACCAGAACCTTTAGATTTCAAGGTACATGGATTACAACCCAGTTTGGTCAATTTCAATACTTGAATGTCTTATGCATTCCTGAGCTATAAGACAATTGCCTCATGTGGTCGTGTGAGTGTCAGATTTTGGAGTTAAAGATCCTTGAGTCCTACCACCTTCAGTGAATCAAATTTCTTACTGAACAAAAGATTATTCAATTATTGCCCTGAATGCTGTTGTGGTAAAATGGAAGTCTGGAAGTGATCTCTGTTATTTAACTCTTAAGCAATAAATCTTTACATTATTCTCCAATACATAATTTGATGCAGTTCTATAGAAACAGATTGCAAAGCTTAAAATCCATAAATCATGAATCGGTTGTCATTTCATAAACCGTCATTAATACCCTGCACAGTTTGGTGACAATTTAGAGTGGCTGAATCTTGAATCAAAGAATCATACTCCCCTGGTCAGTCATTTCATGTATCAAACTTTCTATGAATTTCTATGCATTAAACCGTTTATATTCTGCCCAGTGCGCTTTGGTACAATAAAATGTCAGACAGTGGAGTTCAATTTCTATAGTTTGCGGCTAAGATCTCATAAATCACTGAGCAGTAAATCATTCAATTATTTTTTATAAGGTATCAGTGTACTTAGAATTAATGTCATCTTCCAGTACCTTTAAAAACAAATAGATGTGACGTAATCCCAATGATGATAATAAACTATAATATTTAAAATCTGTACTTGACTCTATACCATTGATTATAAACAGCGATAACATTTAAAGTCTGTGTTTATATATTTTAAATAAACCAAATCTGAAGAGCTAAAACAAATTACTCTTTTTGCATTTTGTTGGTAAGGAAGCAATGAATCATCTCCTATGACAAAAAAATTTATGTGAATGGAATTTTAATAAATTTCATTAAATTAGACGGAAATTGAATGTTAGATGGGAATTTCTGTTCTGAATTGTCTTTTTTAGTTTTTTTTCTTTGAAATGCAAAAAAATCGTACTAATGTAGACAGACTAATTGTTTAATGTGTTGAGATCAAAGAACTTTATAATTAATAAATTAATATTATCAGACAGCATGTAGTCCATTTATGATCACTTTTAGATGATTCTTTGGAAAAAAATAATGACACATATTTAAATTAAAGTAAGATTACTTGCACAATCAAAAGAAAATGGAGTTATCGCGTATGGAGTTATCGCGTATTAGTTTTAACTTTTTTTTTTAGTAGTTAGAATGGTCATTCACATTAATGGATAACCGTTAATAATGATCATGATATAAGTTATAATGTCTTTTTATCCAATATATATATGCTAAAGTAATCATGAAATTAAAAATGCTCCGAGGGGGAGGGGGTACCGTGTATAAGTCCTCCACATTGAGAAATTCATATGATCTGTAATATACAAAGACATACACTTATAAATCTCATTGAAAGAATTAAAACACTGAAATGAGTTTGAGCTAGAGATATTTCTAGAAGAAATGAATAATAAAAAAAATTGCAGTCTTAAACTGAAGACAAGTTATGGTAAAAAACCTAAATATATACTATATGTGAGAAGGATGAATAAATGAAGAGTGTTAACTAGTGATGTGGAGAAGAAAGGCAATAAATTAAAAGAAAACAGGGTTAAACTAGATGTCTTCATCCTACAATGAAAAATCAAATACATATTAATAGAATGTGATGTACCACATCAACAAGTGCTATGGTTAGAACTATGGTGATATGAGTAATCTCATATATACTCAGACTTCAAAAAATATAATTAACTTATCTTTCAAGCAATCATGCATCCACATCATAATTACTGACTTTTGCTCCTAGTTACTGAGTTGCAGCAAATCATATAAATTAAGACAGAACAAAGATATAAAATTAGATTTGTTGGACATAGAAACTTAATGAACCTAAAGTATTGTATATAACGATATATCACAATATAGATGTTTGTGTGTAATAGAATACCTTCAGTGCTTTGATATACATGTAACATTTGACATTGTTACTCACAACAACATACAATCAATATTTAAAAATGACTTTCTAATCTAGCATAAGGTAATAATTAAAAAGAATAAAGTGGGTATTATCCGATGCCTCAATTGCACAAAATATCTAAATATTTTCAAATTGATTTTTTGCAATAATTGATATGCCTGAGAGTACTCTCAATTTAAACATTATTAACAATGATTCAAACAAATGAAAATATGTAATATATTAAGGGATTTGAACTCACACTTTCAAACTCTCTACAACTATCCAATCCATACTACATAATCAATACACATGGCTAAGTATATGTAAAAAAGTTAAATGATTTCCAATATACATATTTTATGCAGAACCAGCACTCATCAGTTGGTCCCATTCATCTTCCACCTATATATACAACTAGTGTGCAGTTGATATTAAGATGGCAAAAATTCAAACTTTAATTGACAAGCTTCAATCTTCTCCACTTTCTAACTCTTCAGCCATCCATATTATTGAAAATCCAAACAAGTAATGTGCAAAGCCCTTGCTGATGCCAATATTGTTGTCATACCAGTATTGACTTTATGCAATCTGACTCCCTGCACATAGCACTTTAATATGTCCATTTAATTATATAGAAGAGGGATGGGCAGAATGCAGGCTGAATATGTAATATTTAAATACATATATATTTTTATACTAAACAATGTAATTATAAAAAAAAACATAGTCAGATTTTCAAACTCCCTACAGCCATCCAAGCCATCCTCTACAATAGGTACACATGACCACATGTGAGAAAAATAAATGATCTTCAATATGCACTTTTCATGCTGAATCAGCCCTCATCAGTTAATCCAGTCACCATCTCCCACACATATTCAATCAGTTCTCAGTTTACATTAAGATAGCAAATTCTCAAACATTAATGAACATGCTCCAATCTTCTCCACTCTCCAATTCTTCCACCATCCATATCATTTAAAAATCTGAAGGCATAATGTTTGTAGATTTATGTTGAAATGGTGGTCTGGACCAACTGGTGAGTTCTGGTTCAGCAGAAAAAATATATATAGCAAATCATTTATCTTTTTCACATGTATGTAATTATGTGTATCAGTTGTATAGAATGGATTGGATGGCTATAAGAAGTTTGAAAGTCTGAGTTCAAGTCCTTTATAATTACATTAAATTTAGTATAAAAATATACATGGATTTAAATATTGCATATTCAGTCTGTATTTAATGATATGTATAACTGTAAGAATTGGAGAGTGGAGAAGGTTAAAGTTTGTCTATTAATGTTTAAGGATTTGCTATCTTAATATAAACTGAGCACTGATTGTACGTATGTGTGGCAGATTGTGATCTGGATCAATTGAAGAGTGCTGTTTCAGCACAAAATATGTATATTGGAGATTATTTATCTTTTTCATTTGTATGTGGTCATGCATTTTCCTGAAGGCTTGCGATCATGGTGTTTTTGTGGTATTTATATGTTGGACAATTTCCATAATCTAATATGATTTAAATACTCAAAATACATACAACTTTTAATACTAACACACAGGTTAGTGCACATATTAGGCTGTGTGCTATTACTCACAGTTGAATGTATTTGGAATGTTTAAATAAAATATTTTTTTTCTAAAAACATTCAATACTACTAATAGATGATAGAAATAGTCTAACATATAAATAAAATTATATGATCATGTGTATAGGCTGCATAGAATGGATTGGATGGCTGTATGAAATTTGAAATTCTGAGTTCAAGACTCTTATAATTATATTATGTTCAGTATAGAAAATGTAAATGTATTTTAATATTATATATATAAAACTTTGATTCACTGTTGGCAATGTTTAAATTAAGAAAACTCTTAGGCAAGCAAAGATTGTAAGAAATTGATTTGAAATATATTTATATATTGCATGATTGATTTAAATATTCATTGTTTTTAACTAAAATGATTTAGGCAATCCTCTAAATTAATAAATGAGGCATGAGAATAAACGGCCATTTTATTCTTGCTAATTATTGCCTTATGCAATATTGGACAGTATTTTAAATATCTGTTATACACTGTTATGAACCTCACTCTCAAATATTATATATATATAAATTAGTAATCAATGTCTGTATTCCAATTATAATCAAATATATATAATTCTTTGAAAAACAAATAAATAAATAAACAAGCTGCTAATATAAAAATTAATGAATTGTGGAAAAAATGATGTATGATTGTTTTGTACACATTTATGATGTTTTTTTGTAATAGAATTTGAATATAGTTGATAATGATTACAAAGATAATTGAAAGTACATCTATTAAATTATAACAGATACTTGTTTTTAAAATATTGTTTACTGTATATTAATTATTGTATTGTTTTTCGAAGAATTATATATATCCTGTTATTGTTGATTAATATAATTAAACATAGTTATGATTTTTGTATCTGTCTCCTGACAATATAATGGAAAAACATAGACTTATTGCTTTTAGTGTTGTAACACATTCACAACAAAGTAATAAAAGTTGTGTAATATTGCAATTTCATTTTATTTTACACTTGACACTTTGTCAGTCTATCCAGAATAATCTGGAACTTTTACACAATAGTTATAATTAGATTAGATAATCATTTACCACCCATTGTTAGATAATTATTTGGCCTGATGTAAAATGGCACTAAAAAAGAAAATTTATAAGCCTTCTTGTGACCTGAAGAATATTCATTTCTTCAATCAATATCACTCTTTTTAATGAACCAGAGACTAAAATAATTAATATAATAATCTAAAATTGTAAATCCTATATCACATTCTCAGCAGCAATAACTATAGTTATTTGCCGAATGGTATGACCACTTAAATAGCAAAAAGAGATAAGAACATAATAATAATACATTAAAATGACTTTTGTGATAATTTTATATAAATCTATGAGCAATATGTACATAATAACAGTCATACATTAGAGATCACTTTTGAGATGATTACAAACCAATCTATCTATAATGGACACATCCATTTATACAAATTAATAATCACATCTTCTGTTAAGATACTATTTTGTAATTCTGCCTTTTAAATTTGCCTTTTTTGAAAGCAATCAGCATCTTGTCTAATTATAGCTTTCTATTGTATTTTACCTCACTGATAATTTCTTAATGAAAGCACATATTCTTTAAGGTGTCTTTAAAATAATCTTCATAATACAAATGATACTGTTCAATGAAAAAGTGTTTTTTTTTTTTTTTTTATAAAATTACATTCCACGATATCACATCCAGCAAGCTGAAAAACATTTTGATTGGTTTTAGGATATTTCCATCATGACTTTCAAAAAATAGGGTGAAATTACATATCTATATTGAACTAATTTAATTTTAATATTTATATTACTGCAATAAAATATTCTAGCTATTGATTTGCAAATGCAGCAAAACATTGTAATCTGTGTTCCTTCTTAACATTTAAATATGTATTTCTACCCTAAACACTATCAAAATATGTGTTTTACATTTACAAGTAATTACCATCCATGTTAAAAGTTACTGAAGATTTTTCTAGACATCATTTGAATTGGACTTCTGACTTTTAAGATTATAAAATACTACATTTTCAATAATGATATAATATACTTGTAGTTCAATTGGCTAAATCTAACTTTAAATTCAATATTTTATGAAACAAAAAAGTCCCTGTTCAATTTCCATGATAGCACTATCATGCATCAAGCCATAAAATACATAACGTTCTATACTACTAATTATGTAATTATTAACAGTTGAACTATATGAAAAAATATATAATATTCACCAAACATAGACACTCACAAACATATATTCATTTTGGGCTGATAGATATTTGTGATGAGACTGAGATAAGGTAAAAGATGCATTAAAACATCTATTGTAACTAAACCTTAACATTTTTTTCAGCAAGTTTGTAATGTATCTTTGATTTGTCTAACCTACAACTAACCCACATAAACATATAATATTGGCCAGTAAATGTGATTTGATATTGGCCAATAGATATGTATCGAGTTATTCTTAGCTACCCAGCTACTGACAAACCAATAGAGTACTGCTTTTTCTTCATTGTTCTTTTGTGGGACACATTAGAAATACCTTTATCTGCAGTAGTCAATTAAAGGCTACAAATTTACATTTTATCTTATATATATATTGTTTTGTTTATCATAAAGTACTCTTGAAGGTTTATGCAATGATATATATTGCAGAGATTTTTACTATATGGTGAAACTGAACTGATTTCAGACCCATATAGCTATCTAGTTTGTTAGACTGGATTTGAAGACATTACATGTCTGATAAATTTCATGCTTTCAAGCTGATAGAAACATGTTTGATAAATGCTTATTTTAGAGTTAGTATTTAGATCTAGTTTCTAGTCTCTCTACATTTCACTGACATGAGCCAACTAACTCAAAACCAGCTTGTCTGGAGGTGGAGACAATGAAAGAGATATTGAATTCTATCTCTCTTGGTGTTTATGTAAACAAAAGCTTGTTACGAGCTATTGGTAAAGCTCCATCTAGTGATCATAAAATGCAAGCTAACAACAAGTTATGAAATTTATAACTTGTTTTGTTTATCATATATATATAAACTCAGATTTTTCAAGCTCCCTCCAGCTATCCATTCTTATCTTATACAACTAAATGGTCTCAAATATAAATATTTTGTGCTGAAACAGCACTTAACACTTGGTCCAAAAAGAAGAGAAAAATAAAAAACTACTCTAGAAATAAGTTTTGTGTTAGCTATACAAACCAATCTGACTAACACAAATACATCACATGTAGAATATGCTGGTCTATTTTTGTATTTATTTGATATTTTACAGTGTTGTCTTTTAATTTCTCAGCAGAAATATATATATATGTATGTCAACAGATGGTGTTCTACCAAAAACACCGTCAAGCATATTTTGTTTACATAAACGTCAGAGAAATGCATTCACTATCTCTAACTTTAATTCCACTTTCAGATCATGATTTCAAGCTATTTGCTATCGCCAGTGAAAGACAGGAATAAGAACTAGATCTAAACACAAACTCTGAGCTATTATGAAACAGTTTCTATTCAGCTTGCAAGCATGAATTTTTTAGACACGTTAATGTCTTTGAAGTCAGCACAGCAAGCCAGATAGCTACATGGGTCTGATATCAGTTCAGCATCACCACATAGTAGAAGCCTCTGCAATACATATCATTGCAAGAAAGACCTCAAAGGTACATTTATGAAAAACAAAATCAAGTTAAAAACTTGTTAATGCTTGTATTTATGTCAACAGATGGCGTTCTACCAGAAACACCGTCAAGCGTATTTTGTTTACATAAATGTCAGAGAATGCATTCACTATCTCTAACTTTAATTCCACTTTCAGATCATGATTTCAAGATATTTTCTATCGTCAGTGAAAGACAGGAATAAGAACTAGATCTAAACATAAACTCTGAGCATTTATGAAACAGTTTCTATTCAGCTTGCAAGCGTGAATTTTTTAGACACGTTAATGTCTTCGAATTCAGCACAGCAAGCCAGATAGCTACATGGGTCTGATATCAGTTCAGCATCACCACATAGTAGAAGCCTCTGCAATATATATCATTGCAAGAAAGACCTCAAAGGTACAGTTATGAAAAACAAAATCAAGTTAAAAAACTTGTTAACGCTTGTATTTATGTCAACAGATGGCGTTCTACCAAAAACACCATCAAGCGTATTTTGTTTACATAAATGTCAGAGAATGCATTCACTATCTCTAACTTTAATTCCACTTTCAGATCATGATTTCAAGCTATTTGCTATCATCAGTGAAAGAAAGGAATAAGAACTAGATCTAAACACAAACTCTGAGCGTTTATGAAACAGTTTCTATTCAGCTTGCAAGCGTGAATTTTTTAGACACGTTAATGTCTTCGAATTCAGCACAGCAAACCAAATAGCTACATGGGTCTAATATCAGTTCAGCATCACCACATAGTAGAAGCCTCTGCAATAAAAATCATTGCAAGAAAGACCTCAAAGGTACATTTATGAAAAACAAAATCAAGTTAAAAACTTGTTAACATTGTATTTATGTCAACAGATGGCATTCTACCAAAAACACCGTCAAATGTATTTTGTTTACATAAACGTCAGAGTAGTTAGTATTCACTATCTCTAACTTTAATTCCACTTTCAGATCATGATTTCAAGCTATTTGCTATCGTCAGTGAAAGACAGGAATAAGAACTAGATCTAAACACAAACTCTGAGCATTTATGAAACAGTTTCTATTCAGCTTGCAAGCGTGAATTTTTTAGACATGTTAATGTCTTCGAACTCAGCACAGCAAGCCAGATAGCTACATGGGTCTGATATCAGTTCAGCATCACCACATAGTAGAAGCCTCTGCAATATATATCATTGCAAGAAAGACCTCAAAGGTACATTTATGAAAAACAAAATCAAGTTAAAAACTTGTTAACGCTTGTATTTATGTCAACAGATGGCGTTCTACCAAAAACACCGTTAAGTGTATTTTGTTTACATAAACGCTCAGAGTTTGTGTTTAGATCTGGTTCTTATTCCTGTCTTTCACTGACGATAGCAAATAGCTTGAAATGATGATCTGAAAGTGGAATTAAAGTTAGAGATAGTGAATGCATTCTCTGACATTTATGTAAACAAAATACGCTTGACGGTGTTTTTGGTAAAACGACATCTGTTGACATAAATACAAGCATTAACAAGTTTTTAACTTGATTTTGTTTTTTATAAATGTACCTTTGAGGTCTTTCTTGCAATGATATATATATTGCAGAGGCTTCTACTATGTGGTGATGCTGAACTGATATCAGACCCATGTAGCTATCTGGCTTGCTGTGTTGAGTTTGAAGACATTAATGTGTCTAAAAAATTCATGCTTGCAAGCTGATTAGAAACTGTTTCATAAACGCTCAGAGTTTTTGTTAGATCTAGTTCTTATTCCTGTCTTTCACTGACAATAGAAAATAGCTTGAAATCATGATCTGAAAGTGGAATTAAAGTTAGAGATAGTGAATGCATTCTCTGACGTTTATGTAAACAAAATATGCTTGACAGTGTTTTTGGTAGAACGCCATCTGTTGACATAAACACAAGCGTTAACAAGTTTTTAACTTGATTTTGTTTTTCATAAATGTACCTTTGAGGTCTTTCTTGCAATGATATATATTGCAGAGGCTTCTACTATGTGGTGATGCTGAACTGATATCAGACCCATGTAGCTATCTGGCTTGCTGTGCTGAGTTTGAAGACATTAACGTGTCTAAAAAATTCACGCTTGCAAGCTGAATAGAAACTGTTTCATAAACGCTCAGAGTTTGTGTTTATATCTAGTTCTTATTCCTGTCTTTCACTGACGATAGCAAATAGCTTGAAATCATGATCTGAAAGTGGAATTAAAGTTAGAGATAGTGAATGCATTCTCTGACATTTATGTAAACAAAATACACTTGATGGTGTTTTTGGTAGAACGCCATCTGTTGACATAAATACAAGCGTTAACAAGTTTTTAACTTGATTTTGTTTTTCATATATATATAATCAGTGCTCAATTTATATTAACATAGCAAATCTTCAAACATTAATGGACGGGTTTCAATCTTCTCTATTCTCCAACTCTTCAGGTATCCATATCATTGTAAGTCTGAAAAGTCTGTATTCACATCCCTTCTAATTACATTAAGTTATGTATAAACAATATACTTGTATTTAAATATTAAATAATATCAATTTTCAATTTTATTATTTTTATCTACTACACTTACATCCCTAAAATTTAAAACATTATTATACTAAATGTGAAAAGTCAAAATATTATAAAATAACTTTACAGTTTTTTTATGTAGATGTTACTTTTATGCCAAATCATGGTATATATCTTAAATCTTTGACTAGTGCAGAGTCTAAAATTAACCTCTTTTATTATGCATGCCACTAGAAATATTAAATAGCTGAATTTTCATGCATTCATAGCTCATGATTTTTTCACTATACCAATCTCGTTGAGAACCAGATGAAAAGATGAACACCCCATGTCTGCAAAAAGGTTTTTATCAGTACATCCTTCATTTTATCTCTACCATACTGCAATCATATTCAAAAATTTATGTTAATAGCATTCAATGTAAGTAAATAAATAAATGGCAAATTAACGGTCTTCATAACAACTTGATTGGTATAAGAAAAAGCTTGCTACAAATAACTATTTTATAATTAATATAATAGTGTCAATACTTAGGAAGATATCTAGCACCTGATAATCTAAAAATGCAGTACAATTGTATAAAAAAATAAAGAGCAACTCATAAATAAGTATGGTCATACTAACTCCTCAAAAAAAAAAGAGGCAGTGTTTTTAAATTGCAGAAAATCTTAATACAATGAAAAAAACTTCATTTTACCAATTTAATTTTGTTTAGTTCTTTCATGAGATTAACTTCATTTGGTTAATCCAATTGCATTGAAGATTGTTTTGATACTGAAAAGACTAAAGATTTAAAAAATTTCCAATTGTTTTTAGTCAAAGTTTTTTTTTTTATTACTAGAAATTTGTTTTTAGTTTTGTGGTTCCTGCCTTCCACCGTTGCAAATTGCTTTTATTTTCTCACCTGAACAATAGTGAATATAAAAATGTTAACAAAAACCTCATTACCACATTTATAAAATATAAATCAATATTTTTAATTAATAAATACTTTATTACAATGTAACAAAGATCTCTACGACATCTTTTCATAAAAGAATCAGTAAATGAAAAGGCGATACATACAAGACATGCAAGCAGCTACTCACAAAGGACCATCAAAAATGTTGTACAACAACAACTTCCCAAATTGTAAATAGTGATTGTTGGAGTGGCTTGGTTTTTAATTATGAGCTATTTATAATTTTAAACATATGTATTCACTTTCAAATAAAGGAAGATTGCTAGTATTAGAAGAACTGTCTTATATTAAATGGGACATTATTTGACTTTGTGAAGTTAGAAGAAAAGGTGAAAAGACAAATTGATTTAAAAAGTGGACATGGACTCTATTATAAAGGCACAAATATTGGAAATACAAGTGGAGTAGGATTCATTATAGATAAAAAGTGGAAGAACAACATTGTGGAGATTGATTGTGCATTGGACAGGGTGACAAGATTAGTTATACAACTTAATATCAGATACCAAATGCAGATAATGCAGCTTTATGTCCCAACTAGTTCTCATAGTGATGAAGTAATAAAAGATTTTATATGGATGTACAAATGGCTTTGATCAGAGTAAATAATATTTTAAAATTGTTAGAAGAGACTTTAATGCTAAAATTGGCAAACAAATGAAAGATGGAAGTGTTGTAGGTAATTTTGGTTACGGTAATAGAAATGATGGAGGACATAGACTTGTGGAGTTTGCTGAAAAAAAACTTTATATTATGAATTCTTTTTTGGAAAAAAACGTTAAAAGAAATGGACATGAAAGCATCCAAATAAAGATATAACAAAATTGGATTATATTTTGACTTAAAAAAATACATATTTCAAGAGAGACAAACATTATTAAGAAAACAATATTTACAGTTGATATTCTAATGAATTTAAATTACAACTTAGAAATTGGTTTTAAGTATTAGTAGATTTTGAACATGATTCAGATTTGAATGAAATTAATAAGAAAATAACTGATACACTTTTAAAAACTGCAACAAAGATGTATAGTAAAAAAAGCAGCAATTGACCAATAAAATTTTTACTGAGAAAAGAGCATTTATGAAGAAAAGAAGGAATATGAAGATATACAAAAATGATGCATTAAAAAAGATTGAATACCTCAAATTTTGTAAGATGATGTGAAAAAGAGTTGAAAATAATATTTATTATAACTGTGAACTAGCAAGAAAAGCTGTAGAAGAGAATAAAAGCCTCAAGAGTGTAAAAAAGAATTGGTATTGGCAGGAAATTTATATCTGCAATAAGGAAAATGAATGGAATTATTAGTAAAAAGAGAGATGACATCATGAAATGGGTAGAAGTCTTCTGTCAAGAATTATTTAGTAATAAAGAACAAGTACCTCCTATATCTATTATATCTTCTGAATTGCCCAGAATTTTGAATGAGGAAGTGAGACATGCAGTTAAATTTATGAAGAAAGAAAAGGCTCCTGGGGGTAATGATAGAATTATAATTGACATATTAAAAGAAGCAGGTGAAGGAAAAGAAAAAATAGCAAAATTATATACCAACTGTCTAAATGATAAAGATGTACCAGATAATTGGAAGAATACAGTATTAATATTAATATTTAAAAAGGTGATAAAGAAGATATTAGAAATTACAGACCTATCAGCCTATTATTATTTTTATACAAACTTTTTACCAAGATAATTACAATTCATCTAAAGACAACATTGGATTTTCATCAACAAAAAGAACAAGTTGTATTTAAAAGAGGTTTTAATGCAGTAGATCATATCCAGGTAGTGAGAGAAGTTATAAAAAAGATAAGTGAATATCTGTTGCCATTATGTTTTGGATTTGTAGTTTATAAAAAGGCATTTGATTCTATAAACATTGATTAAAGCATTGGATCATCAGGGTGTCGGTCCAGTATATTGTTATATTTTAAAGAGTATGTATAAAAATGCAACAACAACAATTAGATTACATAATGATACAAGGAAAGTCATCATTGAGAAGAGTGTAAGACAGGGTGACTCAATATCTCCAAAACTTTTTACAGCAGTGCTGCTGCAAGTATTTTGTGGATTAAAATGGGAAGCTAAAGGAGTGAAAGTAAATGAAGATTATTTAAGTCATTTAGATTTTGCAGATGAAATAGTTGTTTTTGCAAATAATGCTTCAGAGCTGCAGAAAATGTTGCAGAAGTTATCAGATAAAAGTAGGAAAGTATGACTAAAAATAAATGTTAAAAAGACTAAAGTAATGTTCAATGGATAGTCTCAAAATATAAAAATAAAAAATTATTATGATGAGTTAGAATAAGTTAACAGCTACAAATATATTGGTGAGATTATTAATACAGATGGAAACATAATGGATGAAATTAATCATAGAATTAAACTTGGTCGGAGTGCTTTTGGTAGAAATAACTTGATACTAATAGAAATATTCCAATGTGTTTGAAAAAAAAAATGTTTTTAATAAATGTGTTTTACCAGTTCTTACACATGGATCTGAGACTTTGACACTTAATAGAAGAGCAATACAGAGACTTCAGACTACCCAAAGAAGTATAGAGAGATACATATTAGGAGTAGCAATAAGAAATTGAATACACAATATATGGGTAAGAGAACAAACTGGTATTACTGACCTCATTGAAAAAAATTAAAAGACTGAAGTGGGGTTGGCTGGACATATTGCTTGAAGAGATGATAATAAATGAACATTTGAAATCTTAAACTGGATACCAAGAGAATGTAAAAGACCCAAAAAGATACCATATGTGAGATGGATGAATGAAATAAGAAAGTGTGCAGGGGTGATGTGGAGAAGAGAAGCTAAATATCAGAGAATATGGATTGAACATGGAGAGACCTTTATCCTGCAATGGATTGATAATGGTCATTGTTGATGATGGTGATGATATTTTCAGGAAAAAATATGTCTATTATTAAATTAATATTATTCGATGAATATTAAAATTTTATAATAGAATTAGCAATGCCTGAAAACAGCAGTTATAACATTAACAATACCTTCCATCTCACACACAAACAAAATGAAAGCTATTTGCAAAAGCTTATAGATTAACTGCTATTAATCTATAAGATTGTTAAAATAAGTAGTTTGTCACTTAGTAAAACACCTATATATAAAAGTTCAATGTTCTTTGTTGTTGAAGGCCAATAACCACACACTTGACTGTTGAAATGTGACACTACAATTTAGTGCTCATTGATTATTTAATCTTACAATAGATGGCTCTGCAGTAGAAAAAATAAAAATGAATTACTACACTCAATGTAGGTATTGAAACAATTTGAAAATTGTGTAATGTAATTTTGATAGATTTTTTAGACACCATGAAAATATGTTGGTTTGAAATTCAACTTGTATCATCTGATGTTAAAGAGTTGACTTATTGCTTGGGAGTTTTTAAAAAATTTGAGAATCATAAGTGACAGATCTGGAATCTTGATCCATGGACTTTGATTTCCATAGTCTGTCAGTTTTTCATCACTTTAGACTACATAAAACACCTATTAATAATACAGGCTTTTACATATCTTCTCAATTCAGAGTATAATTTTTAAGTTATTAAACAACAATTGATAAATTTTCTGCATAAAAGGTTACTTATAGATTTTCAAAATATTTTACCCTGGCAAATTTGATGCAGTAAAAAGTGGTGTACTTGAGCGGTAAACATTTTGAATCAATTCTGATCTGAGAAAAATAAAGAAAGGCAGTCATTTAATTTAAACTGTAGTGTTTTGCTTAGTTTACTGTGTAAATATTGCATGATATTCAGAAAATCTGATTGCTATTTCTATTTACTGAATAATTTTAGCAATTTCATGCTTGTCACTTTAAACTGTAAATTCAGATAGATACATTTTACATAGTAAATAAATAAATAAGTCAATAATTATCAAATGTATCATCAATTCAAAAAGTATTTTTGCAATGTAAACAATATAGATTACATGTTCTTTTATATCATAAGCACTTACTTTTTTTGTATCAACTCTGGAACAATTTAAAGTTTTTCTGTCCATATACCTATGCTTCAAGTAATCTTACTTTCTTTTGTTTGAATTATCAATTATACTATTTTTCTATTATTCCATTTTATTTAAATTCTTATACATCTTAATCACATATTAGAGCTTTCATAATTTTTCAGCTTCTAATTATATGCATTATAGCATTTTTATTTTGCTTCATATTTTTCTCATCAAATAATCTATTATCAATTCTCTTTTATATTATAAATTATAATTCTTCAATAAATTTTAACTTATATTAAAATTTAGAAGAAGTCTTTCCACCTTTTTGTACAACTATTTTTGTTTTATTATTTGTCTCTGAATTGTATAATGCTGAAGAAAAAGCTTTAACATGATATTATTTTAATTTCAATTTGGTCAATTAAAACAATAACTCTTGAGCAGTCTTCTTTTTTTTTTTTTTACCAAAAGAGAGAAGCTATTGTTTGTATTTTTTTTATTTTATTTTTTAATGAACTAAAAATCATTTTGTATTCTACTATCTTTTATAGTTTATAAAAAAAAACATAAAAATAAGTATATTCTAAAATATTAACTCTACAAATAAATAAAATAAATGCAATACATTATAGGATAGCCTTCTGTTACTGACAAACAAAAAACATGTTTAGCAGAGGACATGTTTAGTTTGACCATTAAGTAAATATTCGTTTCAATAAGATCTGTATAAAAGCTATTGCTTTGAATAGAATTATAATATAAACATTATATATATATAATGGTCGCTGATGATGTGGAATTTTTAGTATTACCGTATTTGCCGTACAGGGCACCACCAGGCATTTGGAGGCTGGAAAATTTATAGAGTAGGCAGATACGCAAGTTAAAAATCCAACTTTTATTTATTAAGACCATCAGCCCTTGCCACTAGCTCATGGAGGTGGAGAGATTTAAAATAAAACTTGCTTAAAAGAAATATATTAATATTTTAAAAAAAAATGAAATAAGCCACTGCCAGTAATTAACACACAAACATTTATTAACGCACATATAAATAAAATTGAGGAATAAAATTTATTATTTTAGATTGGCTATTAATTTTTAAATTTAAATTTTTATTTTAAACAATATGCACAGATGAATTTAATAATATTTTTAAGAGTGTCGAGTATGAATAAACTACATAGATTGCATTTGAAAAGAAAATATTATATCCCTTATTTAACCTTAAGCCAAAAGTTTGCATTCAAACTAACACTAATCTATCTGATATATCGATGTATTCAAGGCAGCATGAATATGACAGCACAAATACCATACTGTCAGGAATGTACATCTAAACAGCATGGTTATAGAAGACATTGACTCTCATCCAGTACAGGAATACTACATCTGTCTGGTGAGAACAACAACAAAAAAAACCTCATAGGAAGGGACTGTGTTTTCTGTCTTACTATCCCATTCCATAGGCTAAAAGGGGTGATGCAAGGAGCATGAAATACTGTCTGCTTCCAATGATCAGTGAGATATGAGACTTATTTTGCCCAAGTGTGGCATATAATAGGATCCTGCACGTAACGAATCTCATGCTATATTTACTAATTACACTAATATATACAATCGATTAACCCAATTTAACTATGAAACAAATAATCTAATATTAACCCTCCATTAATTAATTAATATAACTTTAGAAATCTATGCAGCCATTCATGCCTGACTTAAATTTAACATTTATATGATTTATTCAATAAATATTTTTAAAAAATGGAAATGATTAAATTGGCAAACTCAAATGTATAAAAATTAAACATTAATAATTGATTTTGAAAAGTCAGATTAAAGTTCATTTTAAAAAAAATTAGGTTTAGCCTGTCAAATCTTGAAAGTTTTTAATTTTTTTTTCTTAGAATTTTTCAGTTCATATCTTACAGTAAAAGATCTTTCAGTTCCTGCTGCCAATTCCTGCCAAGTCTTTCATGGAAGACTGCTCTGTGTTCTGGAGGTGGCCTTAGCTGCTTCAATCCTGGTACTATTTTATTGCAGAACCCATATGATTCGGGTCTGCAACAGTACCATTCATAATTCAACAGTCATTTCATTTGAAATAAGTGAGACAAGGTGATAAGTGCATCTTATCACCCTTCTCACAAAATCAAGCTGGAACTGTCCTTAATTTCAATATTTTTCTTTTTATACCCATCATCCAGATTTACTGCACAATCAATCATTTTCATAAGGGTCCGAGCATTGTTTTCTGCTTCTATTGGACATTCTGCTTCAGAGTGGGAAACAATCTTTAATTTTTATCTATATCTTTCATCTGACATTTTAATTATATAAAATCCCAAGAGCTAGTTTGCTTTTCGATAATTAATAACACAATCATTTCCATTTTGAGATTTCATGAATTAATTAATACCTGTTTATATTTTTACTTACGTTACTTTTTACTAAAATATTTTATATTTAGATCTTTTATCTTTTTTTATAAAAAAGTACATTCAAATACTTTTTTTTTTAAGTTTTCATTCCATCTATGTGATTTATTATATACGTTAAACAACTCTTTAATTATTTAGCTTTTAGTTTTTATTTATGAACTTAAGTTTTTATTTTAGTCTTAAATTAATATAATGGCATATTATATACCGTTACATATAATTAAAAATAATAATAATAATAATTTTACTAAAAAAACAAAGAAAGAAATTACACTGTAAATTCATTTATGATTTAATAAAACTCCTTTCTTAACATGCACAATAATGATTTTGTAATTAAAGAGGATTTGAAACCAGACTTTCAAGCTTCCTTCAGTTATTCAATCGGTCTCAATACACATCTCCAATATATGTACTTCATGCAGAACCAGAACTCATCAGTTTATTCAGATCATCATCTCACACACATACATACACACACACACACACATATATATATATATATATAAAATGAGTGCTCAGTTTATATTAAGATAACAAAACATCAAACATTAATGAATAGGTTTCAATATACTCCATCATCCAACTTTTCAACCCTCAATATCATTGAAAATCTGATGATGGAAGACCCAAATCTCATGATGAGGGCAATATTATTGTCATTCCCATGTTGACCTTAATTCATTCTAAGCCCTCATATATTTAATTTATTTAAAGAACAGCAATTTTTGTTTGCTCTTCAGTTTTTTTTTAAAAAAACTTGTGGTATCTATAAAATAAAATGGTAATTAAAATCTAAATGTTAACAAATTTATAATATATTTTTTTAATTTAATTTTTGCCATAAACAAATGAAATAAAAAAAAATAACAGCATCAATTATACATAAAGATTACAACGTTAAGAAAACTAATTAATAAAAATATAGAATAATACAATTATGGAAAATAAAATACTGTAATAAGTATAAATGTAAGCTGGTTGAAAACACAATTCATGACAATGTTCTAGTTTTTATGCACCCAAAAAAATATTTTAACTATAAAGTTATAAATACTTAATGGAACAATCATATTTTAGTACATTACTAGGACAAATTGCAAGAAGATTCTAGAAACTATTTAAAAATAAACTTTCAATTATATTTACTCTTTCATATATCAATGCCATAGATGTACATAAAAAGTAAATGTATGTGTAAGTTTATTAACAATGATTCTTTAAAATCTGCTTGTAATTCTTTTTAGTAATGTTCCAATAAGATTGTTCTATAAAATGTTTATATTTCTAAACATTGCATATTTGATGAGCAGTAAAATTTATGTATGTGCAATTCAAATTATTAATATTTAAAGTTATAATTGTCTAAATTTTTAACACTTTTTCAAACTGCATATTACTGAATTAGTAATAGTAAGCCTACAGGTGCAGATGAAAAAATTGTATTTCAAATAAAAATTACTTTTAAATCTTCTGTCCATTGGTCACTCATTATTTAACATCTCCACCTATAGAATTGCTTTTTAGATTCTAACTGAATTATTTTATTTTCCAGACTTTCTACACTTTCCATCAATCATCTTTAAAATTTTATTAAACTTATGCTCTATGTTTTTTGACATGGTCATCAAAAAATTCATGCAGTCCAATTATATTTCTAATGCTAACTCAATACACATTAATCCACAAAGGCTGCAATATGGTTTAGAAATATACAGACTAAAGCATGTCATACTTCTTCTAAAAAGAGTATTTGTTTTATATAAATATTTAAATTTATGTTTTATATTAAACATTATTTTTAATAATTATTAAAATATTTGTATTAAAAATTAAAAATATAGTCATAAAATCACAAAAATGAAAAAATAAAATTACTTCTATTTAATTGTATTTACTTAATTGCTTTATTATAATTAGTTATTATAATGAAATAAATTTGCTTTTTATTACTGAATGCATCAGTTACAATAAGTTTAATAATATTCATCTTAAGAAGTAAGAAAAAATATAGCAACTGATTAGACTACCATCTGTATGAGATCCAATGGCAGCACATGGAGTATTTTAATGTTGGGATGCTTTACAAAACTGTAATCTATTTATTAGAAAATATGCTTACATGAAAATAAAATAAAAATTATTCTTATTTAAATATAAAATCCATTCATTCATTTTTAACTTGACAAATTTTTTAATTATCTTTGCATTAATAAATGTGCATATGTTGATTTATAAATGTTAATTACAAAATAAAAAAAAAATATATTGCTCATCTTCAATTAAAATATTCTAAATCTTGTAATAAAATAAAATTTTATTCACTCTAAAGAGAAACGAGAATACATTGACATACCACTTTCAAATAACAACTAATGCTGACCAAAGGGAAGCTCATGCAACATTTGTTACAAGCATTGATAAGAATAATCAAATCTCATGAAAATTGCCGAAATATATTGAATGTAACATTCCTGACATAATTATAAGTAGCACCATTTTTTAATTAAATCTTGGGTATTAATTAAAATAATTACCTTAAAATTTGTTTGAATTGGTTGTATTTACATAATAATTATACAAAACAATGAATTATTATTTTATTGATATTTTCAAGCACAAATTTACTAATTATTTTTTTGGGGATGCTACAGAGTTGCAGCAATCATGTGTCATGTGCCACTCATGAGATACCTTTAATTTAGAAAAGGGAGGGCATGAAATTAATACTATGCAAGCTAAATTCAAAATAATTTTATTTTTGCAAAATAGAGATATACTTAGGAAAGTACTGAGATGAACACATGTTCCTTTAAAAATATAATGTGACATTAAGGTATTTGAAAATTGGTCCAGTTTTACATTCTGGTTGTAGTTGTTGCAAGTTAAAGCAACACTCATTAAAGTAATTTATGCAAGAATGTATATATAAACATATATTAATTAAAGGGGATTTGAATCCAGACTTTCAAACTCCTCTCCATTATCTATTCTATCTAATATACCCAACATAATTATATTTACATAGAGCAATAATATTAAAAAGAAATATTCTTGTGTGTTCGAAAAAAGATTTTTGATAGATATATTTTACTAGTTTTTACTTATGAATCTAAGACTTGGACATTTAATGGGGAAAAATACAGTGATTCCAGACCACTTTATTCAAAAAAATATAAATAGGTGGATGATGAGTGTAACAAAAACAATTCAAAAGCAAAATATATGGGTGAGAAAGCAAACAGTTATTAATGACAGGTCTGGAAAATTTTAAAAACTAAAGTGTAAACTAGACTTGAAACATTGCTGAAAAGATGATAAAAATTAGAAACAGATTGGAAATCTTTAAGATGTTATCGCAGAGAAGAATGGAAACAATTAATTGGGTTAATGAGATGACAACTGAAGAAGTTTTGGAAAAAGTAAATACAAAGAAAAATATAAAAGAAAATTAAATGTAGAAGGAAAAACTGGACACATATATTAAGAAAAAGTTAGGGAAAGTTGCTTTGGAGAGGCTAGTAAGTTGAAACACTAGAAAAGGATAGGAAAGATTGGTCTTGCTGGATGTTATAACAAATGAGAAGATATATATATATATGAAGTTGGATTATATTGTTATAATAAATGAGAATATATATATATATATGAAGTTGGATTATATTGATAATGATGAGAATTGATCGGAGAAATGGATAAACTTGATATGATGGCCTTCTGGACATTTTTATGAGACAGAAAACTACTGATGATGATAGAATGATTATGAAAAAAATCATTCAACGTATATAAATATTAACCTTATATATATATATATGAAATTTAATAATTGTTATAAACATACATTTGTGTGTGAAAAATAATCTAGATATTTTTTCAACTCTCTTAGACTTGTATGCATATATAACAAAATGCATAATTTTTCATAATGCAATATCTAATGAAAGAAGTTCTATAATTTAATTTTTGTTTTTCTCCATTTAGTAGTTCATTATATGATACTCCTTAATGATTCTCCTATTTTTATCAGTAATCTAATCTTTTTTTTTGTTCATTTTTATCATTTCCAAATATCTACGGATTAGAAAAATTAACGATTAGCTATCAAAACTTAACTGACCAGAACAGCAGTATTTGAACTTTATTGATTACAGACAAGAGGCAGGGATGTATAATCATTGTGCCTAATGGATGGATATTTAAGACATATTAAATCTCGTTAAAAATAACTAGTCTTTTTTTAAAAAAAAAAAAAGTTCTAAATATTTTTTTACAACACTAAATGTCATATTAAATTGCATTTAATATATAGAACTTTTTTTTTATTTTATAATTTTAAATCTGATTATAAATAGTCGTTTAAAAATATTTTAATAGGCATTTAACGGTCTATTCTTTTGTGTACATTTATTCATTATCATCATTTATTCATTATCATCATCGGTTTTTAATGGCATTACCTCGTTGCTGCAATTATATCACTTTGCCCTCAGTCATTTGTTTCATATTTGCATATATGAATTACATCCAATTTACTGTTCACACTTTAAAAATAAGATCTTTTTTGGCCTATTTCTTAATAGTCTTCCCAAAACATTATTCTCCAAACTATATTGTAAAAAAAACATTATAGCTCAAAATATGACCCAAGAATATTATTATCAACAATCTTATCATATTATGACACTTCTATTTTTTTCGATATTCAAACACCAGTCTTCTTTTCCAACCTACTATTCTACTCAATCTCCAAAGCCTTTATTTTCATTCATTCTAATAATATTTTTTTTCTACTTTATCAAAGGCCATATCTAACTCTTATATATTTGTCAGTGTATTCATTTTATTTTTATTATCAATATGATTATTTAATAATAAGATCTTTCAATTTTGAGAGTTTTTCCAGCATTATCCTTGTAATCTCATATAGACATCTGTTATCATCACGAATCACATTATTCAAATAACAAAATTACTCAACTTATTCTAAATATATTATTTATATGTAACTATGAACAATCTTTTATTTACTGTTGATCTAACACCATAATCTTATTTTTACTAATATATATATATATATATTGTAACGGTCAGAATTGTCTATCTTGCTAACACACTGCATAATTCAAACCCCAGACATTAAACTGAACATTCTAGGAGGGGTTGCCTTCTAGATATACTAAGTTCGAATCTAAAGTCCAAATTTCACAGTGCCACCTGCGTGATAACGCATCTGATGCTACAACTAGTATAACCTTTTACCGGTGCCTGATGGTCAGGGAGAAACAAAAGACTCTATACTAAGATAAGTTTGGGTGGCTAATTAACGTCTATGGATTTACATAAGAAATGCAGAAAATATATATATATAGACCGAGACAGTGATAGGAATCAAATAAAATAAGAGATAAAATTTAGTTTAAAATAATTTCACACAATTTATTTAGATAAATATATATATAACGCCACTGTCTGCTTATATGAGACAGGGACACGTATTAAATAATTGTTGGCATTTATATTTCAGCAATGACAAAAGATTTTAAAACAGAGTGATATATTCTATTCCTCGGGCTAATAGCATTACGATAATGTGCTTGACGAGATAGGAATATGTGCGAGGTGCTTTGAGTAAATAGACAAGTTTAAGAAAAATATTTGAAATTAAATGTTCTAAAATATTTATTGACTTCGAGAATAGTAATGGACTAAAGCTTACTAAGCAAACGTGGGAATGTGATCAAAGCATTTATTTGAGAATAATAATAATTGGTTTGTATTGGGGGGGTCAGTATTGCTGACAGTGAATTTATAAAGTTGGAGGGTGTGACTCGTTTAAGTCACGGATGCTTTGTAAAATAAATATAAAATGAAACAATATTGAAAATCCGGAATAATTACAGAGGGCATCTCGCCGCTAACCTGTAGGAAAGTATTTTGACAAAACAGCCGAAACTTAGCGACTGTGTGATGATTGCATTTAATTCCCAGGGGTGTCATTTGTGAACACCCTCTGCCTGGAAATTTGCAATGAGTGAAAGAACGGACTTTGCCGTGTAAAGAATCCTTGGAAAATAAAAACAAAGCGGTCTCAACAACCAATTCATGTACCAGCAATACGAGACTAGTGTATATAAAAACATACTAAATGGGTTTTACTTGTATTAAGAGAAATGCCCAATCAACTTCCCTGAAATTCATTTAAAAGGGTCCGCACATTCTCGACATCAATGATGAACTTTATAATTAAAATAGAACACGGTAATTAAAATAAGAAAATGCATGCTTGCGGGTTTGAAAAGTAAGTATAGATTTATATACGCAATCATGCATTTGGGGACACATTTAATCATTGACTTCGCACATACTCTTATATTAGATTAAAATCAATAACATGTAGATTTTAAACTATGTGATTATGTTACATTAAAGAAAAGAATCGCCCTCGAACGAGTGATTTGCAAGACAATAAAATTGGAAAATTATAAATTTAAAATATGCCTTAATAGCGGCGTCTTATTTTCAATAGAGGGAATAGTTCACTCGGTCAAAGACGATTCTGACACATTATCATAATAAAATAAAAGAAAGCTTTATAAATAGAAAATATTAACCCAAGGATAGAGAGCAAAATGTTAAGCATATTTAAACACACAAAATAAATACACAATGAAGTTGTGAAATATAAGAAAACAATGTTAAATAGCTATAGCATGTTAGTTAGTGATCACAAGAGCTCTTGGGTTAATTTAGGTTACCTCTGGAGAAGCATTTGCAGGTAGATGTTCAGCAGGTTTTATAATTCAGCAGCAAAATCTGGAATGTTCATATTTGGCAGCGGCAGCAGCAGTTTCAGGATCCATGTGATAAATTTTTGATGGTATGGAGCAGCGGCTGGCTATTCCAAAGGGACATAGCCATCTTAAATGCCTCTACTCGGACATGTCAAGGTTAGCAAATTATTAGAATTTTAGAACAACTCAGAAACTTTTAGACAACTCAGAATTCTTTTAAAAGCCTAGAAACCTTTAAGAGCTTAGAAAGCTTAGAATGGTGAACAAAAGAAAAACATCCTTTTTATAGTAAAATTTAACAATAGATTTGTCCTGGGGCATACAAAATTATTGGACTTATCTGCTGTAATTAAATCTATCCGAATGTCTAAAGGAATTCAACATTAATTAATTTCTTTTGTTAACTTCCCGTCGACATTCGAATTACAAACTAGATTTAATTAAAATTGCTGCTACTAATTAAAGAAAACTTAAATGGACAGCTGCTGTTTTTAGATAAACTTATATAATTAAACTATTGTCCCTCATTTATTTTAACAGAAATATTTGGGATGATTTTTATTAAATAAAACGAAAATTATTTTATTTTAAATTGTAATATTTGAATCTATCTACTAAACGAATATTTACTAAATGAATTTTATTTTAAATCAAAATATATTACGACGGTAATATATTTGTAAATAGATCCAAACAAAATAACTAACAATTTATAATTTTGATATGTTTTAAAATGGATATCATAGTGTGTGCGCAATTACGACTTATATAACTTACTTTTTAATAAATGTAAATTATGTGAACAAATACATAATTCCTAATATTTTATTTGGGAATAAGTTATATATATAATATGAGCATTGTGCTCGTGGTTTAAAATTAGGCGGGATTTTCGGTATATAAGTGTATTGCAGACATACTACGATAGATTGGGGTTCAAACTAAGGTATGAGGGTAGGAAGTAGGTGAGAAAAGGTGAAATGAAGATCTGCAAAGCAGACCTTACTGTTTCAATATATATATATTTAAAATTTAATAAGATCGCTTTGTTGGTGCCTAAGTTTGATGACAAAATCAATGTTTGTGAATTTGTTAAAGCAAGTTGAAGAAATTAATATAAGATTTATTAATTTTATTTTCATAATCGAACATAGAAAAAATACTAAAAAACTTTTTCCAGTGTTTAATTATTTAAGTAGGTATATTGATTAAGAAAAAGGGAAATCCTGAAAAATGTTTCCAAATATTTATTATTATGTAAATGAAAATATTTTTTTTTTTTAAAAAAAAAACAATCTTAACTTTGTAAATAAATTTTAAATTGATTTTAAATTTAATAGTAATTTGCTAATGAAAAAAAATCATACATAGTTCGTCTTTTTTGTATATTTAATTCATAACTCATTTATATTTTATTTTTATTTTTAAAAATTGTGTATATTATTTATATACTAGCAGATCATTCCACTTATCAATTTCAATGCCCAACTCTCAAGAACTCATCATTCCACTCACTCACACTCAGAAGAGCTTATGGAGTATATATAGCGAATTTTGTGGGTTCATCGATGTAAGATTTTAATTTAAAAACTCCAACGTTTTGACTTGATCACACAAGCTCTCAACTGGAAAATAAAAACTATATAATTGTAAAGACAGTGCAAACAGTGTTAATAAAAATAGTTGTAGAGGCACTGAAAACTATATATGTATAGAGGGTGTTTTTGAAATCCAATAGTATTTAATTAAAGTTGGATACAAATAGAAAAGAAAGACAAACAAATCCAGATATGTAGGTTTTAAAATTTACCTGATTTAACATGTTACATAAATTATCACTTATTACTTTTGTGAAACTTTTTAGAGTGGATGTGTATTTTTAAGTTCTATTTCTCAAAGCAGATTATTTCTTGCCAATGAAATAAGAAAAAGTGCAATAACATAGATTCTATTATTAATACTTTTAAAATATTTTATCGCAAAACCAAAAAAAAGTGCTGAAAATTCAAATATGTTAAGACTATTTTCATTATCTACATAAAGACTATTTAAGAACATTTAATTTAAATAATTTTTTAAAAAAAATCTCTATAAGTAACATTTTTATATTTTAACAAAAACTATAAAACTCCTTTTTTAAGTTACATTTATTATATATATATATAATATTCAAATCAATATATATATATATCAAAATATAGTAAAATTCACATAAATTATAGTTATTATTAGAAGTACTTTCGACTATACATCTTGCAGTCTTTATCAACTACATAACATTGAATAATCAAAACGAGACATTCTTTTATAATACTCATATATATATAATATGTATATTTTAAGCTACATGTAATTTGAGATTTGAACCCAGACTTTCAAACACCATTCAATCATCCACTCCAACTTATACAAATTATATACCTAATCACATATATGTGAAAAAATTAAATGATCTTCAATATATGTATTTTATGCTGAGTCATCAGTTGGTCCACATATGAATGGCTGAAGAGTTGGAAAGTGGAGAAGATTGAATCCTGTCCATTAAAGTTTGAAGATATTTTAATATAAACTGAGAAGTGATTATATATGTGTGAGAGAGATGATGATCTGGACTAACTGAGCATGAAATACATGTACAGGATATCATTTATCTTTTCAGCATGTTTATGGCTATGTGTATCCATTTCATAAGATGGAGTGAAGGGAGCTTGAAAGTCAGGATTTAAATTTCCTCTAATTATATATATATATATATATATATATATATATAAATATAAATATATATATATATATATATATATATATATATATATATGTTGGAATTTCATTTATATTTATATGTAGTCTGTATATACCATCAAGAGATTGCATTTAAAGTGTACACTCTTGAATGCAGAAACAAATAACAGTTTGCTATTTTCATTAATTACTATCTATTAACATCTGATAGTAATTTTTTAATATGAAAAATTCAACCAATATTTCCACATATTGAAATATTTAATTATTTCTATCTGTTAAAAATTATATATATATATATATATATATATATATATATATATATATATATATATATATATATATATATATATATATATATATATATATATATATATATATAATATAAAAATTATTTGGCCAAGTTGAAGGTTATCATTTTGATTTCTTAAAAGTCCTGGATATAATTATGTTAATAAGTCAATAATCTGGTCATCCTTATAAAAAAATAACAACCTGCTTTTAAAAATTTCATAGAAACACATCATCTGTAATAAGTAATTCAGTATTATGTGAAAGTATTAATAATTATTTATTTCTATTAATTTGTAACAACTAAATGATCAATGGAACAGTCTACTATTACTTAGGAATGTGTGAAAGTTTGAAATCTTTTTTCTTTAAACTATAAATAAATACTGCAATGCTTTAATCTCTATATAACACCAAGAGGTTGCATTTAGAAGATGTGCCTTGCTAGAAATGTTTGCAGTTTACTATTTCCATTGATTGCTGTCTATTATCATCTGATGGTAACTTGTCTAATAATGAAAATATGACAGATATTTCCACATGTTTAAATATTAAAGAATTATATCTCTTGAAAATTATTAATTTATAACATCTAACTGATTGACGAAACTGTCTATTATTACCAGGAATGTATGAAAGGTTGTGAGATTTTCTTTCCTTAAACTGTAAATAAATACAATAACAATTTAGCCTATATTTAATGCCAAGAGATTTCATTTATAAGAGATACAATTTTGAATGCTGACAGAATTTACAGTTCACTATTTCATTAATTACTGTCTATTAACATCTGATGGTAATTTTTCTAATATAAAAATATAACAGACATGTCCACATATCTAAATATTTAAACAATTGCATCTGTTAAAAATTAATAAATTATTATATATATATAATTAACTTATGCATATTCAGCTCTTGTCATATTATTTATAACATATAACCTAGAATATGTTTTATTCAGTAGTTTTATTATTATACTTTTTTTCTTTTAATTAGAAACACACACTTCTAATTTCAACAAATGCATATAATATTCATTTATGAAACACTGCAATTTTCATTGTTTTTATTCATTGCCCAATTTATTCAATATTAATATCAATCACTTTTCTTCATTCACTTTTTTTATGATAATAAAATAAGTGTATAATGCATTATAAAAAAGTGAATAAAAAAAAGTGATTGATATTAATATTAAAATATTCATTTATGTAAGATCCCTTGGCAAATTGTTGTAGTTTGTTATATATATATATATATATATATATATATATATATATATATATATATATATATATATATACATATATATATATATATATATTGTAATGGTCAGATTTGTACATTCACATAAGAAAATCCAGAGTCTAGGTGAAACACACCAAAGTTGACTGAGTGGAGATGGTGAGGTCCAGAGTTCAACCAACATTCAACCCTTTTAACCATATTCCATGATCCAACACCCTATAAATGATATTTCTGAGGTTACACATGAGTTTCAATTTTTTCAGCAAGCCAGAATAGCACAGAGAGAAACAATAGGCTTGAGGATTGACATAATAAGCTTAACAAAAAGAATTAAATAAACTAATAATACACTTAAACCAGTAATTATGTTCTAATAATACATGTAAAATGGTACACATACCAATATGTAATTAGATACCAATTAGGCTATGAGCAATAAAAAGTGGAAACTAGTTTATATTTTAAAAAATAATTTAATTAATATAATAAAATAAGTAACAAATAAAATGCACAATAATTACATAACGTTAGCACATGGAATTTTATGCTCACAGGTGTGATTCAACAAATGAGATTGAAAGCTATATATTATCTTATTTTATATGTATTTAACAAGACTAACTGTGGTGATTAAATTTATGCCTATATGCCAAGCTCTAGTTGACTTATTGCTTGCTAAATCATGAAGTACATACTAGCCAAAGATATAAAAAAACACGCAATGCTTCTATGGTGTCTATCTTCATATAGGTTTAGAAAGTGAGCACATAATTAATCTCAAAGATAATACAGATTAGCATAATTATTATAATTAGGTGTTCAGGCTAATTCTGAATATTCACTTAATATGAGGGATAGAACTGGTTTACCCTAGGTCTACTTACATACACTATGACACTTAATAAAATACTAATAAATATAATTACAGTGTGACAGTCATTATTGATGAGCTTCAGCATCAAATGTTCATTGCCCTAGGACCGAATAACTTGCCATGAATATAAGAACATTAGAAGTTCATGGAGTCAGATAAGATACTGGGCCATTTCTACTATGTCCAGATAGGTCTAATAAGTCAATTTTTTTTTTAAAAAATAATGATACATTTTTAATAGTATGACTACTGTATAATCTTGGTAATATTTTAAAATGCTTTGTTAAAGTAAAGGGAGAGTAGTAAATATATAAAAAACTATATTAATATGTTAAAGTAATAAAGTAAAGCTAAATCTTATGATTTTTGCATGGTTGGGAAAACTGGCCATAGTAAAATAATATATTAAAAGTTTTATTAAACTAAGTGCTAAAAATTAATTTTAAAATAATGACTTAACATTAAATAAACTAATGTACTTTAAATAAAAATTATATTTAATATTTGTGTTATAATTTATGTATTTAGAATGTAATATTTTGTGGTAGAAAATGTGTTTAATTTATTATAGCTTCAATACTATCAAAATTATTATTCCAAATTCTATTATTATATAACTATTTTTTAATATAATATTTTTTAATATAATATTTTTTACAATTAAAAATTTATTTCTGTTATCAGACAGCAATTAAAAAATTGTTACATTCTGTCTGGGTTTGGAAGTCATGTGACACAAATACTCATACTTGTGTGCTTACAAGATTTCTAGATAAAGTTTCAAAATTACTTTAGAATTATTTTAAAAATTAAAAACATTTGTTATCAGAAGATAAAATTAAATGTTATAACAATTATTTATTTTGGTGGTTTTAAAACAAATGCATAGTTAGTAAAATTAGATTTTAAAAATAGATACATTGAAAATAAATATTGGATAAATTAATAAAGTATTATTTTTAAAATGTTATTTTAAAGAGTTTAGTTTGTGTAAATAAAAATATAAAATTAATTTAGAATTAAATAATATAATATTTAATATTTTAAAAATGAGTCATAATTTTTATTTCTAAATTTTTAATAACCTAAACTTGACTAATATGTGAATTAGATCACCAGTTGAAGATCTAGTAGCCAATCAAATTGTTACTTTAATTTAGTATAAAAAGTAGATGCTCTCATTTTTTGTGTGCTTGTAATAACTTAAGAGGGTATTTAATAACTAAATAACTTTCTTAATAACTTATTTTTTTTAATATCAAAGTATTGCCTAGTTTACTACTTGAAATTATTGTTTTAAAAGAGACAATTGAAAAGACTATAAATTTACTAAGCTAACACTATGCATTGTTAAATTTCTAAAAATACCCTATCAAGTATTTCTGTCAAAGCTTGAGCCAGCCTCACAGTAGCTATGAATTTAATACCAGAAATGAGTATGTATTTTAGAAAAGTAAAGATGGAAGTACAGATACCAAATGAAAGTACAATTTTAAAAATATTATTGGAAAAAGATATATCATTATTTATTTTGATATTTTGGACATCTTCAAAAATTTTGTATTTTAAATGCATTAATTATATCGTCCATATTTGAATAGCAAAAGTTATTGGTAAAAACTTTAATTTTTAATATTTTAAAAATATATCTTAAAAAAAGTTGCAGTAAATATTTTAAAAAAAATATTGTTTTTTGAAAAGCTTATTATAAACTTATCTTAAAGTGGTGATAAAAATATAAAAAACTGATAGTACTGCAAATATATTTTTATATGACAAGTCATCATTAGAAAAAAGACCATAAATCATTTTAATATTCTAAAAAAGTGATTTTTAAAATTATTCATCAAAAAAATAAATAAATGGGTAATTAAAAACAAAATTATCCTGACTAAAATATAACTTTATAACGAATTTATTTAAACTACAATAAAATATTTTATTTTAATAAAATATAAAATGCATATTTTCCATATAAATACATATGAATTTATATTGCTGTCACTGATGAATTGATCCATGCAGGATCCTAGTGAATGGGAAAACTCTGGAGATTATTTTTAAACTTTCCCAGTGATATCACATTTAATAATTATTTTTTCTAGAAAGCTGCAGACAATAAACTGTATTTTATAGACTTTCATCATGGGATTAGTGATTATTCTTCGAAATATTTCAGATACAAAAGTCGACTTCACTTCATTTTCATTTTTTTCCATTTTTCATTTTTTTTACCATTCGTGAGCTGAGCAGCCAGGTCGAGGGGAAAAGAGCTCTGTGTTTTGCTCTTAAGTGTTGGAAAGTAGTTGTCTTAGCAACAAACATCAGGGAGCAAGCTTCTATGAAGGACTTCTAATAAAGTAATATTAGGAGGAAGAAACGGACTTTTTTATTTGAACTTTATGGTGAGTTGAAGTTTTCATAAACATAGTTTTATTTATCATTTTGTTTACTAGTTATAGTATTAAGTTTTTTATTAGTGTAGGCAAAAAAATTACTTTGAAATATTTAGTCATCTAACATAATTAATATTTTAATGAATATTTTAATTCTTGGTAAAGTTTTTTTTTATAACATTTCTAAGAATGAATGTTAATATTATTTAATATGTTTTTTTATATGAAATATTGGACCAGAAAACGTCAATTATAGTAACTGACAAGTGTTACTAGGTAAATTTGTAAAATATATTAATTTTATATATGTATATTTTATTGTTTCTAGAATTGCTTGGAATATTTTTTATAGAATTACCTTATCAAATGAATGTATAAACATGTGTGCATGCATTAATTAGACAGTAAACTTTATTGTTATTCTAAAGATTTATTTTATATTACTAATGTAATATAATTTACTGATAAATATAATTTTAATATGATTCTTTAATGGATGAACCTTATTTTAGAAATATTTTAAATATTGATTTAATATTTTAAAACAAAATCATTTGTATTTTTATTGCTGAATTTTGAAAGAGAATAAACCTTTTCTTATTATAGTAGTTTTAGATTATTGAAGTTATACGTGAATCTTGTTTATTGTTTAGAGTAATGTTAGATAATTTTGCGATGTAGATTGATAAATATATATGAAGTTTTAAAGTGATAGTGACCTTGGGATTATGAAAAGAAACCAATGGAATGCTTATATGTAGGATTTATGAGAAATAGAATATAACATATATTATTATCTTATTAGTTTATGGAAGTATAGATAACCTAGCTCTGTGTCTTGTATATATTTTTTCATGGGCAGCGCCTCTCTTAGGATTATATATTTTAAAATGTTCAAAGGAACTGAATAAATAGCCTGGACATTATTTTATATTTGAGATTATTAGACAGAGAAGTCATGCTCTTTGTATGCACTATTGCCATGTAGATTATCTTATATATTTATACTATTGATTCTATACTCTAATTAGTTCTTCATCCCTACACATCGTATCGCTATCTGAATTTCAAAAAGTATTGCATCGTACAGAATTGTATTTGTGAAGGAAAATAATGAATAATTTTTGAATTATAGAATTGTTATTTTGAAACAAGGTGAGATAGGGTTTTCTTGCTTTGATTTTTATGTTGAACTCAAATACAAATAAGATTGAAAGTAAATGCAAACTATAATAATAAAAAATCACAAATATTTTCGTATTTTATTAACCTATTTTAAAAATATATATAAGAGATAATAAATTGTTCACGAGATTTTTTGAATAATTTTTGAATATTTTGATTATACATGGTAATGCATATTTTTGAAGAATAGAACATCCATAAGAAACAACATAAATAGAATGAGTACTTATATTTTGTGAATATTATTTTATGTTTTAAAACACACAAAACACACACATAGGGACTTTTATTAGAGTAGTGCCAAGCAAGGTATATAAAAATATGTCAATTATATTATTTTATTCAAGTCAATTTATTTATTTAACGAATCAAGATAAATATTTTAAATAACATCAACACTATCATAGTAGAAGTTTAATCAATTTATTGTAAAATCTATGAACATATTGTAAAAATGAATGTAACTTCAGTAGTTTATATTTTCATATTTCATGCATACTTGCGAAAACTATATATTTTAAAACATGTCAGTTAATGGATATTATATTCAACTATAAGTGTATTCGTAATTAGTATTATTATTATTATTTTAAATAAATGTGCAAAAATTTATATGTCGGAGTAAAGGCTTATTTACTTGTTGATTTTTTTTTTTAATGAGGAAGTATTTTATCTAAAATGTAACTGTAAAGATTGTGTATAATTTTTTTTGTTAAAAGTCTATAATAAATTTTGTTAAACTTGTTTTTTTTTTTATAAAACTTTGTGTCGTATTGATTATTCACCATTACAAATACATGATAGCCAGATACCAAAAGAAATAATATTTGCACAGAACGTAAGAAATCACAGTGCTTCAGAATATAATATGTTTGAGAAATTTCATTTTACATTATTATTATGGTCATAATTAATTATATAATTTATTGCATAGAATTATAATGTTATTCGTTGCCACATATTCTCAGAGTATCAGATTATACCACATATTCTATTTATGATGCCACATGAGAACGAAAAGATTATATTATATCATTTATTGTTATTATTATTGATAGTTACCATAACATGGAATAGTAGATAAGATTGATAAGTATCCATTGAAGATTATTATTATTATTATTATTATTATTATTATTATTATTATTATTATTATTATTATTATTATTATTATTATTATTATTATTATTATTATTATTATTATTATTATTATTATTATTATTATTATTATTATTATTATTATTATTATTATTATTATTATTATTATTATTATTATTATTATTATTATTATTATTATTATGTTTCAAAGCAAAACTTTATTGAGTCTAAAAAGTTACAGAGTCATATATTGATTTTTTACAAATGAAAAACAAATTACAACTTTCAGTATATAAGTCTTTATCTTTTCTGCATCCTTTTTTTTTCTTCTTGTTTTTAAATTTGGTCTTCTATCTAGTTCAGTTTATGCTTGCATTTTTTTTTTTTTAAAGTTGGAAAAAATGCTGATGTTGAAAATGTCATCATCTATCTTATTGGTCTTTATATTTCATAGACTGGATCTCTGTTTCAAGTGTGACCATGTGGCTGCAAATATATCTGGTTGAGCTAGGATGCTGTCTCTTTTTCTTAACAGTTCTAGTTTTATTGAATATGTTGCTGGGTGGCGTCGAGGGTTATTGGCAAGTGCAAAAGTGCATCTGGTGCACCAGTAGGCATAAAGGCTGTATGTTGCTGCACGAATAGCAGGGTTATTGCCTTTTTTAAATGTATTTATTATTTCATCTATTGAAATAATAGCCTTTCTGTATGTGGTAAACATTGTGCGACATATTGTTTCTAGGGCACTGCAGGAATGAAGAAAATGATCTTGTGTCTCTTCTTCTCTATGACATAGCCCGCACATGGGGTCTATATTGGTATAGAATCTACGAAATCTAAGGAAATGGGTTGTGGGTAGAGCATTGAGATTAAGCTTAAGTAGAAAATCGAATAATTTTGGTTCTAATGACCATTTTCTGAATTGTTGCAGTAGTTGCCTGTTGTCTATTCCAAGAACTGATGGATGTAGATTGGGTGTCTGGTTGGGATGTAGTATATTGTAAATGTCCCAGTATGTATACTTGTTGTCATTATTGAGTGATATTTTGTTGTATATTGGCTTGAGTTCTTCAATCAGTGTGGATAGATATCCATATGAAGGGGGTGGTCTGTCTGTGGGTATTATACTGATTACACACTCCAGGTCTGGAAATCTTTTTATGGTTGCTGTTATTAGATTTACTGATTTCTGTGTGTAAAAAACATTGATTGTATGGAGTCCAAGTCCATTGCTATGTGGTGGTCTGCTCAGATTTTTTAAAGAGATTGCCACTGTCTTTCTCTTCCATATTAGTTTGTTACAGATTGACGAGATTTTAGATATGAATGTTTTTGCAAATTTGATTATAGGTGTATAGTATGTAATTTTTGTAGTTATAAGTTGATTAAATAGTGCTACCTTTGCATATATTGACAGGTATGACTTTTCAAGTGAGGCTGTGATTTTTTCAGCATCTATTTTTAATTTATTTTGAATTTTTTGCCTCATTCCATTGGTTCCAAGGTAGAATGGGAAACCAAGGAAAGCAGATGGTTTACCATTAAACATCTCTGTACAGTGCTTGCCTGTGTATATTGACCATGCAGCAGTTTTATTTGTGTTAATTTTTAAATTAAAATTTGAGGTATAATTCTTGATTATCTCTTGTAATATGGGGAGGTTCTTTTTAGAGGGGAGGAAAACGGTTACATCGTCCATATAGGCTATGCATGATATATTTAAAGCAGTGTTTGGAATTTGAATGCCTTTTATTTTTTTCTGTATCTCTGTTAATAGAGGATTTATATATATTGTAAAGAGCAAGGCACTTAGGGGGATCCTTGTGGGATGGATTGACTCGGTCTGAAGGCTGGTGATTTTTTTCCATTCAATGTGATGTGAATTTCATGGCTGAGTAGCAGATTTGCTATTATATATAGTAGGGATGGAGGTGTTGTTGTTTTTTTCAGCACGTCTAATAATTTGGCTATAGGCACTGAGTCAAAAGCTGCCTCAATGTCTAGTTGAACTATAATTGGTGCATATTTCTTTCTTTTTTTACTACTTCAATAATTGTTTTGTACATTAAGGCACCCTGGCCAATGGATGATCCTTTTTTGGCATATTGTGCTGATGATAACACAGGGAGTATGTGTTGTTCTATTTTTTCCTTTATCACTCTTTCAAGAATTTTTATTCCTAAAGGTCCCATTGAAATTGGTCGTAGATTAGATAAAGATGATATTGCTGTTGGTTTTTTGTTAAATGGAACCATTGCAATTGGGTATAGACTTTGTATGTTGTAAATTTTTTGGGATATGTAATTGGCTAGATCGCACAGGTATTTTGCTGTGAAGTGACTAAGATGTTTGAACACAAATTTGGGAATTCCTTGTGGTCCTGGGTGACATGTGTTTGTTATTGTTGCAAGTTGAAATACAATGTCAGTTGTTGTTATTGGTGTGTCTGTTTCAGGGTCTCCAAATATGTCTTCATTTGGTATGTACACACTCTGTTTTTGCAGTTTTTTTTAAAGTGTTGATATATTGAGTTTATCATGTTATGTCCAGCTGTTATAGAACCATCTATTTCAAGTGCCATAGGCACTCTGACTGTGGATGGGTATCCCAATGCCCACCGTATGTATGCTCTGGTCCAAGTATGTTGTTGTGTAAGGCATATTTTTTTCTTTTTTATTGCTACATATTGCTTTAGTGTATTGCATGTATTGTTGTACATTTCTGTAAGTTTTTTAATTTGTGTTTGATTATCTGTAGTTGGTCTGGAAATGGTTATTCTTTTATGTAGTTCATCTGCCAATGCTAATAATCTGGTGGGGGGTGTTGAGTTGCAGGTAATATGATTGATGTTGAAAGAAAGTATATTGGTGAATGCTATATACTTTTGTACTGGATCGAGTGACATGTTTTGAAGTTTTTGGAGCATTATATATGTTTCTGAATATAGGAATTCAGTTGTTTGTGCTGGAAGAAGTATTCGCATCGTCTTTTGGAGGGCTATTGTTGTATTCTGTATTTTTGTTAGGTCGAGGGTGATGAACTGAGCAGCATGATCTGAGATTATAGATGGACAGAGTTCAAGATTAAAATAATGATGTAACATTGGTGAGTAGAAACACAAATCAATAAGTGACTTATATCTATTGTTATTAAAAGATATTGAGTTTGATGGGAGAAAACCCTCAGCACTCATAAGTGGGATTGTTATTTGATGGATCCATTTGGTGACAAAAGTTTGGTAGGTCATGTTGAAATCTCCCAGGAGTATTATGGGATTTGGTGTTGCTGTAAGCATTGAATTTATTGTTGCTATTATTCTGGAGATGATGATGGGGCCTGGTGGTATATATACAAATACTAGGTTAAGTGTGATATTTTTATGATGGAGTGTTAATATGATAAGATTAAAGTCAATATATATAATTTTAAAAGAATCAAAAGGGCAGTTGTGGGAAATAATTATGCCTGTGCCACCTGATGGTGATGATGATTGCCTTGAGCAGGCACAAAAACCTTGGCTGACTAAATATTTTGATGGATCAATTTGAGAGCTGCTGTATATTTTTGTTTCCAAAAGCCCAAGTATGTGTGGTTGTGTTGTATGTAACCATTTTTGAGATCAAAAAGTTTTTTGGTGGCATTTAAGCCTCTAATGTTGAGAGATCCAATTTTTATCTTCATGTTTTAAATAATTTTTTAACAGGGTATTGATTTTTATTTTATTTTTAATACTAAATTTTTGTTTATATTGCAGTAGATGGATGCTGATACATATTTAAGACATTGTTGGGTTTATTATCAGTTTTTCTTTCTATTATTATTATTATTATTATTATTATTATTATTATTATTATTATTATTATTATTATTATTATTATTATTATTATTATTATTATTATTATTATTATTATTATTATTATTATTATTATTATTATTATTATTATTATTATTATTATTATTATTATTATTATTATTATTATTATTATTATTATTATTATTATTATTATTATTATTATTATTATTATTATTATTATTATTATTATTATTATTATTATTATTATTATTATTATTATTATTATTATTATTATTATTATTATTATTATTATTATTATTATTATTATTATTATTATTATTATTATTATTATTATTATTATTATTATTATTATTATTATTATTATTATTATTATTATTATTATTATTATTATTATTATTATTATTATTATTATTATTATTATTATTAGCTAGGTGTAGTTGAGGGTGATACAAAATCCCTTATCATACTTGACTACAGAAGATTATAAGTTGATTAGAATTATTTTAAAGAACCTGAGATAATTATAATTATATTATTTCAAAAAATAAAGAGATTAGAGTTTATTTTAGTAGCATTATATTAAATTGATTATTATTTTAAAGTCTTAAGAATGCCATGAATTTATTATTATTTTGAAATAATAGGGGATAGTATGCTTATGCCATTGGTGTTGTATTCTATGGGATATTGGCTCAATGTAATTATTTACTGCTTGTACTTCACTTTATTGTCTCATGATTTATTAGTACTTTATTTATTTAATTTCTACAAATCGAACCATTTATTATTTATTAATTAGTTAGAGCTAGTTTAATAGTAGATATTATCATAGGATATTTGTATTACTGAATATATGTATTTAAGCCGAGCATAACCATTTTATCTGAGCTAGTCTTATTTTCCTATTATTATATTTCCAGTTAGTGAAGGTACAACGTGGTAACTTGAATTTGCAATTTAATGAACAATCTGGATCCTCATGTTTCAGTTCTAAAATGTTGATTTACCCGAAAGAAATATATGAGCCTGACCTCAGTCAGTGATTCATAAGAAAAACGTGCAGCAAGTAGTTAATGTATTGTTTGTACTTCATAAGAACACTGGCAACATATACATATTTCTAACACAGATACATCTAATTAACTTAAGGGCCTTAAAAACAGATAGTGTCTATCTGCACAACTACATAATCCAGTTCTCTAGATTAGTACATTAATCATACTATATTTAGGAACTAAATAAATTAGTAACCTAGTTTAAAATATTAGACCTGCATCTCTAATCTGTAATATAAGAGGGAGAAAGCATATTTAATGAACAATTAGCAATAAAACATTATAAATATATTTTTTTATTATCTCCATGACTAGTTACCCGTGATAGATGTGATACATATATATAAATTATATTCATAACTCTAGCTGAGCAAACTACAATATTATCTAGGATATAACTGAATATAACTATATTAATAAACATAAATCAGTAACAATAGAATCTCAAAAGAAATTTGATTAATTAATATTTATTAAAATAAAGACATGAATTACATCTTCACAAAGAATACACTAAAATTATGTACACTTGTGTTTTTGAGATATTTGGCATATTAAAATACATATATAATAAAATAATAAAATTATTAACATTGATTGAAATAAAATAAATAGGCATAAATAACTACAGCAATTTACAGGTTAAATTAAATGATTACAGTGTGTTACAATTTTAGAAAGATTAATTCAAAACTAAATATGTTAAATAAATTGGAAGTCTATCTCTTTAAAAAGTTAATAACTAGTTTTCAATTTTAATTTTATGTTCTATCATGTTATAAAACTTATTGAGCATATTTGAGTGGCCATTTTCTTTTTCTCTTTCTTCCATACTGTATTTTGTCAATTTATATATAAATACTGGATATCTTTTGTTGTACATGTTTTAAGAGCCCTCTGGTATTAAGATTTCTTAAATTCTCAACTAATCATCAAATTTATCTTTATTATATTTTTCGAAATTTTGAATTATTCATTAAAAATATATGTTTTCAAATAAAAATTATTTAAAAAAATATTTTTTTTTACTTTTTCAGATAGAGAAAAAATGGTATTGAAGTGAAATATGTAATAAATTACTAAAAATAGTAAGTTTTTTGTCATGGGACATTTATCACACTTTCTTGTAATAATATTTAAATTTAAAAAAAAAAACTTATATTAACTTAGTTTCAAAAGTCTGAATGGACTATTGTTCAGATTACTTAAAACTAACAAAGTTAATATAAAAGATAAAGTTTTTAGTTATAATTTTAGAATAATGACAAAAAATTAATCAGACAAGATAAAGATGAAAGCATTACTTGTCAGCCAATTACAAATAGTAACCACATGTCACTGATTTCTTTTGATTTGTGTTTTTTGAACGCTAAATATTTACCAGAAAACTCAAACTAAATATATTATTTTTCAAAAAAAAAATTTTAATAAATATTATTGAGAAAAAAAATCATAAATATATACATAAACTGCAAAATATGTATATTTGCATGTTTAAATTTTAACAGTAAAATGAATTCCATCAGAATCTATTCTAAGCTTTCATGTATAAATACAAATAGAAACATATAAAGTAATGTGATATGTTCATAATAAAAACAAAACTCTAATTAAATGCTGACATCTTCAGATTTTGTTTAAATTGAATAAATCAATACATTTTAATTCTAGTATTTGCCATTGAATGAACACAAGTTTGAAAAATAGCTATAATGATAGCCATAAGAAAGTGTTTAAAAGTTAGAGAATAACAAGAAAATTATGTTTTTCAAGATCAGATCAGAATTAGCAATTGAAGGGTTAAAAGCTAACCTGGACACGCTTTTTTTTATTAAAAAAGAATTAACATTCCTTTTAATGTACAATATTTTACTTGATACCAAAATCCATCCATTTTTTAATCATATAGTGATTTGACCAATTAATGCATTATCTGATTCTTTTTTAACATAAATGGCCTGGAAAAATTTTAATTAAAACTATTCTGAAATTAATATAAAGATTATTTTTTGTAGGCATGTAGAATAATTGTTCTCACATGCAATGTATTTTCTCAATAAGCTACATTATTATTATTATTATTATTATTATTATTATTATTATTATTATTATTATTATTATTATTATTATTATTATTATTATTATTATTATTATTATTATTATTATTATTATTATTATTATTATTATTATTATTATTGTCATCATCATCATCATTATTATTATTATGATATTTCAAAAAGGAAATTTTATTAATGATTAAAAGGTTGCATTTACTATGAGTCACTCTGCATACATATATTTACATTATTATTGTTATTGTTATTATTGTTTCAAAGGTAATCTTTATAAAGACTCAAAAAGTTTCACATAAGTTGCATATAAAAACATAAGGTCTTAGATACAAGTTAATACATAATATTACATATGCAATAAGGATTTACAATCTTGATTGTGATAGGGAAAAACAAGACCTACAGTAATTGAAAAAAGAATGATTGTTGCACAGCATGATGCATGTTCCAATTTAGGTTTATATAAAATTTTTAAATGAAGTCTTGAAAAAATACATGGAAGAACATGATAGTGTCAGTGAAAACATATGGGGGGTAGGGGGTAAAGTTGGTATTAGATTGATATGTGACTGTATATAAATTGAGCTATTTTGGATAAAAAATGGTGTTTTATGTCTGTATTATTGTTCATGTGCTATGTAAGCTGTAAGCGAAAAACGAGTAGTTAGATTCAATTTAATACATGAGATTATATATGCAATGAAGGTTTACAATTTTGATTATGTTAAAGAAAAGATTGTTTACAGTAGTTGGAAGAATAATAATCATTGCCTAACAAGATACCTATGTCAAATTAGGTTTACATATTATTTTCAAAAGCATTATGAGATAAATACATAAAAAAGCAAATGGTGATATTTGTTCATACATTTTGAATGGGTGGAGTTAATGTTCCATTGGTTTATGACTGCACATAAACTGTGCTTATTTGTTGGTAAGTACTATAGGTATCAATGCTAAATCTCATTTTGTTCATGTGTTGTATATTTAAAGTTTATTTGAAGTAAGTTGGTAAAATGATATTGTAAACTTCTTTAGATAGATGACATGATGAGGCAGTTGTACCATATTACTCTCAAGTGGGGATAATGGGATCATGTTGGAGATATGAGTTCGTGCATATTAAGCATTTGAGCCAGTTAAAATTTCAAAGAATGGTTGGAAACAATATAGAGGGCAGTTGGAGTCTATGGCTGATATAATGATGAACTTAGGAGAAGAAATGTCTTAATTGAAACAAACATCCCCTGTGGCTAAGAATAATAAATTTTGACAAATGATTGTCAGCATGTCAGGCATCTACACAACAAGGAGGGTTTTACAACCTTGTGTTTTTAATTCTAGGTCTTAAATAGTGTTTGTATTGATTGTCCTGAAACATGAATCTGGCTTATTCATTAATGTACTTAAAATATCATTTCTTTTTGGGACATGGAGATTGTTCTTGGTGATGTTGGCATAAGTTTTTTATGAAGTAAATCTGAAAACATGGTAGAATAGGTTTTGTCACCAACCACTTTGTCATGTGGTTACATGGCAGAAAATTTTGATTGGTTGTAACAATTTAAAAATATCATTTTTTAAGAAAAAGTTCTTATAAATAAAAGATTATCTTAAAAAAGATGTGTGATTTAGTTTATTGTTATTAATTGGTTCAATATATGTCAAATTTACCTAAAATATTGCAGATTTTTTATGATTTTGGGGCTTAAAACCAGAAATTTTTGCTTGTTGCCTAGCACCACTAAGGTTTCCTGCCATTAATCAAATATTTTTTCTTGTAAATTGTTTATTACTTACATGAACTTTTTTATAACTAGAGAGTTATGTAATTATTTCAAGTTTAGTCTTTGTGATGACTTGAAATTTATCTTTAAAATAAATAATAGTATGCAATTTTTTTAGGATTTGTAACAGGAGATTTTGGAATGAACATGGTGACAAAACTAAGGTTTACTGCTGCTGTATGTTATTGTTATCATTGTTGTTATTATTATTATTGTTGTTGTTGTTACTACTACTACTACTACTACTACTACTACTACTACTACTACTACTACTACTACTACTACTACTACTACTACTACTACTACTACTACTACTACTACTACTACTACTACTGTGTATAGCATTACTGTAATAAACAAATATTAATAGATTACTAAGATAATTCACAAGCAAGCCTCCAAAAGAATCGTTAAAATGAACTTGCTAAGAATGCTCACCTTTTCATATATCAATACTAATCTATTTTGTTAGATAAAAATTGAACTACTTCTAACTAAACTTTAATTTATTATATAGTAATAACTTAAGTACTGTATTGATAATCAAAAAGTCTGAAGCTTTCTTTTTAGTGATGATTTTGGTCTTTTATATTAATTAAGTCAATTACAATTTTACATATTAATTTAGAAGAAAATCTAATAAGTTTGATGTCTGCACATCCACTCATGGAATATAATAAACCAAAAGTCAGACCATTTATCTGATTATATTTACATTGATAAAAAAGAAAGTATATATAGTTTGGAAGTTCATTTAAATGTTTTTTTTTAGGAATCTTACTTCTGAATTATCTTATTAATACATTTGGTTTGTTTGTTCTAGAAATAGGTTTATGTTCTTAGGATTACATATTTGATAAGATATAGAGTTATTTATAAATTATAATAATTTCTAGACAAAATTTTTCAAATGTTTTCTATTGCAAAATTTATTGATAAAACTTGTTAGTGCTATTAGCATGCTCATTCTTTTATTTTATAATTACAAGTTTATCAAGTTAAGTCACGTGACATATGACTTTATTTTATTTACTATTATATTTTTTATTTTAAGTCTTAAATAATGATATATTGCTAAGGCCATTAATATATGATATGACTGAAGAGTTTTCAACCCCATATAGCTATTTAAGTTAGATAATTGGATTTGAAGACATATACGTGTCTAAAAAATTCAGATTTTCTACTTAGTAGTTAAATAACAGATAAATGGTCACCTCGAGTTGGTATTTTAGTTCTAGTATCTGAAATATCCTACTTCCTCACTGAAGAGAGCCAATAGAAGATGGGATAATTTCTGGATAGAGAGTTTTAAATGCTTTTTCTTGCTGCATTTATTGATAAAGCTTGTTAGAGCTATTAGCATGCTTGTTATTTTATTTTATGAGAATTATATATATGGGATTCCAACTATATTGTTAAAAAGACATTGTCTTGATAACAGTTTAAAATTATTGATTGTTTCTCATATTGGGATTATCTAAGTGTTGACTGGTTTTTAATGATCTGTATATAAAAGTTTCTCAACAGCCTGTATGCTAAAATCTATTCAGAGCATAATTCATTTTCTTAATATAAAAGAACAGGAAAAAAATAATTAAAACTATTCTGCAATGTTCTGTAATTATGCAGATTCCTACAATGATAATGCAGTTGTGCCTGCAGTTCAGTTGACTTCCAAGAAACACTATATTTCATTATTATTGTATCATACATATGAATTTCTCAACAATTTGTACATAAACATATATAACATTATATATATATGTTTATATATATATATATGTTGTATATGTTTATGTTTATTTGCATATATATATATATATATATATGCAAACATTTGTCCTCATTGAAAATATATTTACAAAAAGGAAGAAAAAATATTCACTTTTAATATTTTTAAATATTTTTTTTTAATACTTTTTTTTAATTTTTTTCATTTATTTTTTAAAATTAAATTCCAACCTGCTGCTTTTTAAAAAAATATTTTTTTTTATTTGATTAATTTTATTTCTGTCTTAATAAAGTATGTTTTAATGATGTGAAACTCAAAGATGTAACATGCCCTTGAAGTAATCTTAAATTAAAATTGAATTTTTTCAAAAACATTACACAGTTATTACTAATTACTTATTTAAAATTTAGACATTTACCTTTCAGTCTTTTGAAACCAAGATTTTAAAAAAAATCGACCTAGCTTAAAATTAGAATTTTTTTTCCTATGCACGTATAACGCTACTCTTTCCCGTTCAAATTTGATAACAAGCTTTGAATAAAATTCGATCATTTTTTTCTGCCTTCTAATAAGATAAAAAAAACAAATTCCTTTATTGCCCAAAGTTTACACGAAGTTCTAGTACCATAAATGTCATAGCTGGAATTAATCTAAGGACCTTATATTCAAAGTCTGACCTTCTGACAACCGCACTAACCATGCTGGTCATAAATGGTATTGTTTTTATTGTTTTGATGCTATGGTAAAAGAGTGCACTTGAAACTCAAGGTCAACATATTGGGTCCAGTTTTGTCATTTACAGAGGTCAAGTTTTTTTGTGAAAGTCTTGGCAATGAGCCATTCTAACATTTATCATTATTTTAATAAATTTATGTCACAGTCAATTTATAAAAAATTTACATTGTAAATAAACAACTGATTTTTTTGAAATATTTAGTGATTGCTTTCTTATGTTGGTAGTTAAAAATTATATTTTGAGACTAAGAATATTGCATCTACTTTCATTGAAACCATAAGCACAGAATCTGTCCAATATATATATATATAACCATTAAAACTAGTCAATACTTAGAAAATCCATATGAATACAAGTATAATTTATATATTGGAGTTTAAATCTAATTATAGGTAATTTGAACACAGACTTTCAAACACTTCTCAGCTATTCACTGTATTTTATACAACTGATTTTTAATGATATAGATGGCTGAGGAGATGGAGGGTAAAGAAGATTAAAGCTTGTACATTAAAGTCTAAAGATTTTTTATCTTAATATAAACCAAACACAGATTATATATCTATGGGAGATGATAATCTTGACCAACTTATGATTGCTGGTTCAGCATGAAATACATAATTTGGAGATTTTTTCCCACATATACGTTGCTATATATATATCAGTTATATGAGATAGTATGGATAGTTGAAGGGAGTTTGGAAAGCCTATGTTCATATGCTCTATAATTATATATATATATAATTCAAATAAAATGTCCATTAATTAAAAACTATTGTAATAACAACAAAAAATAATAAATACAACAGTAATTAACTATTGTAGTCAATCTTTCAATTTGCAGAAGTACTTTTGGTTAATTTTTTAACTCTCCTCAACTGCTGTAAAATTCAAAAATCAATGGAAGCAAATGTCATAAACCCATATCCCATTAATCACACACTTTAATGTTAGCAGCTTGCCTATTAATTATATTTATTTTATTTCTATTTATTATAATTGCTTCCTTAATTCATTTTATTTATTGTTTCTCTCTTCATAAAAAATCTTAACACTTTCAAGATCAAAGTGAAATTTATATTTACATGTCTCTTTCATGATCCAAAAAAAAAATTGAAGTAGTTATTAAATCATTATTACTTTTACTTTTCAAATGATTGTTAACATTTCATGCTCCTTTAATCTTTTTCTATACTTCATCTCAATTCACCTATATGTGATATCAGATGTTGACAAAAAAATTAATACACAATCTTTATTTTTGCTTGAAAGGTATAACACATAGAATTATTCACTTACTTATTAACATTATTTGTAACACAAAATGATACATTAAGCATATCCTTATATATATCCATAAAAATTTCACCTGTGAATTTGAAATATATGGAATAAAAACCCATCTTTTATTATCAATCAATTTTAACTCTTTTAAATCATTTTTAATTTTTTTTAATAGACATAAAGTATTATTAATCTGTTCAATCTTATAACCAACTTCAAGCAATTCCTTGGCAAATATCTCAATATTTTTTTAATTTATCACTTTGGTAACAACATATTTTTTTTATTATGAAACAAAAAAGATCCAAAACTTGCCACCTTATGCACAATTAGTACTTTGCATTTATAATTTATATAAACTCTTTTTGGCAATGGTTTGAGTATTAATGTACAACTTAACATAAACTATCTCTTGCAATAAATAAATCTAAATACTTAATATTTTTGTCCGATTCTTTTTCAAATGTCCATTTCAAGCCATTCAAATTATTTTATTTTTTTAAAAGCAAATTTATAGTATTAGTATGTCTACAACCAAAAACATAATTTACATACCTTTTGTAAATTTTAATATCTTCAAAAGTACACATATCTTAAATTTTGATCTGATATGAAGCTTAAACAAAATTGCAAACTTGTGCAGCAACAGGCAGACCCGTAGGTCAACCTTTAGACATTTTATAATATCCCCCTTCAAAAGATGCAACAATGTATTCATTAAAAAATTTAAAAGAATCCATAATAAATTTTATAACATATTTACAAACACCTTGATTTTTTAATGCATGCTTAATTATTTTCATGGAATCGACTTTATCAATGGCAACATGAATTTCTCTCACATCTACAGAAGCAATAACATTACTCTTATCAATCACTATATTTTAATTCAATCCAAAAAATCAAAAGATGAAGCAATACTATTTTCCCAAAATCTAAAAACTCTTGTAATAGCTTACCAATATATTTAGTAGTCTGGTATATAAATGAACCACCAAAATCAATCATAATTCACAAAGAATTACCATCTTTATAGAAATATATATTTTCAAAAATATGATAATATATAGCACATGAAGGATATTTATTATAGTACATGTTATTATTTATGGTTTTATTCTTAGCTTTTTTATGATAACATTGTTGCTTCTTTTGAAAGTGAAAATTATAAAATGTCTAAAGGCTGGCCTATATATCTTAAAGTTGTTGCACAAGTTTGAAATTTTGTTTTGTCTACATATGAGAGTAAAATTTTACATATGTATACTTTTAATGATATTAAAATTTACAAAAGGCATTTGAATGATGTTTTTGTTTGTGGACATACTAATACTATAAATGTTACTGTAGATGAATTAAATAATTTGGATGGCTTGAAACAGACTTACTGAAAAAAAAATAAAACAAAAATATTAAATATTTTGATTTATTTATTACAAGAAATAATATGATGTTATGTTATAAATTAATAATAAAACCATTGCATAAAAGAAGTTATATAAATTGTAAATAACCAATTGTGCATAAGATGGCAAGTTTTAGATCTTTTTTTTTTGTAATGAAAAAATACATTGTTATCAATATGATAAATTTAAAAAAATATTGAGATATTTGCCAACGAATTGTTTGTAGTTGGTTATAAAATTGAATAGATTAATAATACTTTATGTTAAGTTAAAAAGAATTATAATGATCTAAAGAAGTTGAAGATTGATAATAAAAAATGGATATCTATTCCATATATTTCAAAGGCTGAAGTGAATTTTTTTAAGAATATATATAACGATGTATTTAATGTTTCATTTTGGGTTTCAAATAACATTAATAAATTAGTGAATGATTCTAAAAGGGGCATACCTGTCAAGCAAAAAAGTCATTTTGTGTATCAATAATTTTGTGGTTATTATATATATATATATATATGTGTGTGTGTGTGTGTGTGTGTGTGCGTGTGTGTGAATAAGGTGCAGTATTGAGAGAAGATTAAAAAAGCATTACCTGTTATATAAGCATGTGGATTGTAAAAATAATAATGATTTAATGAGGGCTTCAGTTTTCTTGGGTCATGAAAAGACATGTAAATATGGATTTACATTTGATAGTGAAAGTATTAAGATTCTTCATGAAGACAGGAACCATATTAAACCAAAAATTAAGGAGACAATTTTAATTAATAGAAATAAAATTAACATAATTATTAGACAAGCTTCTAACATTAAAATTCAGGATTCATAAAATTTGAATTGATGATGTTTGTTTCGATTATGTTTTTTGAAGTTAACAGCAGTTGAGAAGGTTAAGAAATTAACTGAAAGTACTTCTGCAGATTGAAAGTCTATATATAATAATTAATTATCATTACATTTATTGTTTATATATATATTAGCAAAAAAGACATTAAAAAGTAAACAAAAGCAAAGATATAAAAATATGATAGAGACAAAACTCTCCACACAGTTCTGGCATATTGTATGGGGAGATTTGCCTCTGTTTTAGCATCTTGTGTAAGCATAGAATACAGTGATAATGTGATATCTAATGATTTAATAAAATATATAAATTAATTATATATATTGTAGCTTCTTGTTTTAGATTCAAACCAGGAATTATTATATTCCTAAAAAAAAATGCTGGTTTATTTTTTTTTTTCAATTGTTTTAAAAGAACAAATGATTAAAATTATTTATAGTACAGCATAATATAAAATGATATCATTTTTATGATTTTTCATTTTAATTTTGTTAGTAGATTGCATATTATTAAATCGTAGGTAGTAATAAAATCAATATTTTATTATTAGAAAGATTTAATAGATTATACTAAATTAAAGACTAAATTCATTTATTAATATTTTATTTAATTCAAAAAATAAATACATGCAACATGTATTTAAAAGGTTTGGAGCTACATTATATTTTATTTATTAATATTTTACTTTACTGCATACATTTAACAAGTAATACATAAACATAAATAAACAAATCGTAAATTATTATGTCATGTGTGTTTGCAGATATGTGTATGTGTTTTCATTTATAAAATCAAAACAATTTTAAATTATACGTGTTTACAAAAAATATTATTTTTATATATAATTATTTCAATAGATAGTTAAAATATATGTATTTTATTAAAAGTATGGTTTTAAAAGATGTATTTTAAGTTGCAAATCTGTTATATCATTTTTTTTTTCTAAACTGTTTATTTAATTAAAAAATAAGAGACATTTTAAATCTACGAATGATGTATTTAAAAAACTTTTTATCTAGCAAAATTTTCACCTGCTTTATTGATTATTATAATTTTACCTTTAAAGCTTTGGCGATGCTAGGGCTATTAATATACAATAGATCTGAATTTGGTTTAGTCCCATATAGCTATTTGAGTTAGATAGCTAAAGTTATAGACTTTTTTATGTCTGAAAATATCAGAGGTTATCAATAAATACATATTAAATAAGTGCTGTGTTTTGAGTTGATATTTTGGGTATAGTGTCTGAAAGTTCTAGCTCCTTACTGGGGTAAACCATAAGCTTGAAACCAATTGGTTTGGAGTTAAGAGTCTTTCAGATAGAGATTTTGAATATTTTATCTTACCACACTTTTTTTTTGAGCTATTGGTATGCTCTCTATATTGCATAAAATAGGGTAGTAAAATGTTGACAAAGTTAAATTCAACACAATATGGGTTATTATATAATTTCTGTTTGTTGATGAAATGTAGTCTAATATATTATATATATTTTTAATAAACAGATATGTTAAACTTAAAATATTTGAAGTAGTTATTAATTTATAATGAATTTCGCACATCTATATATTTATATAATTGCACACATATTATTTTCTTTTAAACAATTAAAATTTCATGCGTTAGTAAAACAAGTGAATAGGTAAGATTAAGTATTTTTATTATATCAATTTTATACTGCCTTATTATATTATCACATACTATGCATTTATGTTAGATAAATACATTTATATATATTTATAAAAAAATTCGAGATTTATTATGATTACTTTGATTATTATATAATAGGCATATTAGAAATAGAAGTTTAAATTTTAAATTAATTAAAATATTTTAAATCCATTTGTTATAAGTATAATGCTATTATTATTGTTAAATATTATATAGTGTCTAACATATTTCCTCACTTGTCATGCATTCTTATTTGTCGGATGTTATCTTAACGAATTATTATTTATTTAATGGCCGGTTAAAGGTCTACAATTATTCAAGTCACAATATATGTTGAATGATAATCGAATAGTTTAAATTATAGCAATTTGGTTGTGTTAATCTTTGATATTTTTATTAGAACCTTTATAATGGTTGATTAATAAAACCTATTATATTTCTTGGGAGTTTTGATTATTTGCTTCGTTATTGAATAGATAAATAAATTTCTTATAAATAAGGTTACTTTCATTAAGGTTATTTATTTATTTTGCAAATAAATCGTTTAAAGAAAGGCCTAGCTAGATTAGTATTTTATTTTGTGGATGGATTGGATATCTTGATTTGGGTTGGAAGATGTTTCTATTCTTAATTCAAATTAAATGTCATAGATAAACAATATTAAAATGGTTATATGCTTATGATTTAAAAAGGGCAGTATTTAAACATTAAACAAAATCAGAGCATATTTTAGTCATTCTTTGTGAGCTCTCAAAAAGCATATTTATTTATTTATTAATAATGATTTTGTATGCATCATTTGATTGGCTGATTTATAACTTTGTATAGTCCACCCCAATGTTCAAATACAATTGGCTCCACAATGTGGCACTACAATTAAACTTAGATTGGGGAATGGAAAGTAAAGTGGCTAACAGGTTTCTCTGGTCATAATTGTTGAGAGATACTTGACTCTGTTTGAGGAGAAGTTACAGTACATCACATACATTTATTTAAAATCTTAAAATGATTTGTCAATTGTAAGACTATTTCAATGTAAATGTCTAGAAATATCTTTAGCAGTGACATTGTCAGGTAACTAACAATACTAACGACAAGCCTACGGCTAAACTAATTTTCTCTAATATCCAATAATAACTTTTCTTATTTAAATGTAATTAAAAATAAATGTAAGCCTTTTTTACTTAACAAAGTTGTTATATGGATTTATATGGCATTCTGTAAATAATAATTACTTTTCCCAGAGAGATGTATAAGTTAGAATAAATATTTTCTTAAATTTATTATGATTTAAACAATGGCATATATAACAATAGGATTTTAAAAGAGGATGGGAATGTTCTAAATTTCTTATACTTATATAAATAGCATTTTGAGTTTAAATCCACACAACATCTTGCTTTAAATATAAAAGAGGACCTTCTTTGATTTTTAATGGAACTCAAGATAAAATTTTGTTATTTGGTGAAATAAACAATAGTTTAGCTTTAAGATAGTGAGTAATAATTGATGGATTTTTAGCATTGTTTCTGAAAAACAGATTTCTAGTTTTACATGGAAACAGCCTTATTCTTTACATTGTTTATATCATAAAAATATTAATCTAAATAACCACTGAAAAGATGAATTGTTATTTACATTATATCAAAGAGAATGTATCTTTCAAATCTTCATACTTCCAAAAATAATTGTCTGGATATAAAATCATATAACAATTCGATGTTAAAAGTAAAATAAACTTTTTTTTACTTCTAATTAAACTCAAGAGAAAGAAGTATTATTAAGCATAAAGGAAAATAGTTTAACATTAGAATTGTTGACAATATTTGGTTGTTTTCTAATAATATCACTATTATAGGTACTTCTACTTATTTACATGGAAATTATTTCATATTTGACTTTGGTTGGCTTTTTAATAAATCCATGAAATATTTAATCTAGTGTAAATTTATAATATTAGAACATTTAAAATTATACCATAAGTTCTTTGTATATATAATTTACATTGTAATACAAGATTATTATTTTTTATTATTATTTATATTTAACACGTTCTTGGCAAAGCTATTATTATATTGCAAAATAAGTGGTCAGTGAACAGTAAATGGATAATGGTTATAAAGCTGATCATATGCATTTATATATATATATATATATATATATATATATATAAATGCATATGATATATATATATATAGATATATATATATATATATATATATATATATATATCATCATCATCAACCATTATCAATCCACTGCAGGATGAAGGTCTCTCCAAGTTTAATCCATCTTCTCCGATCTTTAGCTTCTCTTCTCCATAACATCCCTACACATTTTCTTATTTCATCCAACCATCTCACATGTGGCCTCTTTCTGGGTCTTTTACAATCTCTTGGAATCCGGTTTAAAATTTCAATTGTTCATCTATTATCATCTCTTCTAGCAATATGTCCAGCTCAACTCCATTTCAATCTTTTAATTTTTTCAATAAGGTCAGTAAAACTTGTTTGTTGTCTTACCCATACATTATGTTTTCGATCTCTTCTTGTTACTCCCAACATACATCTCTCCATACTCCTTTGAGTGGTCTGAAGTCTCTGTATTGCTCTTCTATTAAGTGTCCAAGTCTCAGATCCATAAGTAAGAACTGGTAAAACACATTTGTTAAAAACCATCCTTTTCAAACACATAGGCATATTTCCTTTTAGTATCAAGTTATTTCTACCAAAAGCACTCCAACCAAGTTTAATCCTATGATTAATTTCCTCCATTATGTTTCCATCTGTATTAATAATCTGACCAAGGTATTTGTAACTGTGAACTTCTTCTAATTCTTCATAATCAATCTTTATTTTCATATTTTGAGCAAATCGATTAAACATTACTTTAGTCTTTTTAACATTTATCTTTAGTCCTACTTTTCTACTTTCATCTGCTAACTCCTGCAACATTTCCTGCAGCTCTGAAGCATTATTTGAAAAAACAACTACATCATCTGTGAAATCTAAATGACTTAAATACTCTCCATTTACTTCCACTCCTTTAGTTTCTTATTTTAATCCACAAAATACTTCTTGCAGCACTGCTGTAAAGAGTTTTGGAGATATGGAGTCACCTTGTCTTACACCTTTCTCAATGTTGATTTTTCCAGTATCATTATGTAATCTAATTGTTGCTGTTGTATTTTTATAAATATTCTTTAAAATATGACAATATCCTGGATCTATACCTTGATGATCCAATGCTTTAATCACTGAAGAAATGTGTATAGAATCGAATGCCTTTTCATAATCTACAAATCCAAAACATAATGACAACTCATATTTGTTTGTCCTTTCTATGACTTCTCTCAATACCTGGATATGATCTATTGTACTAAAACCACTTTTAAATCCAGCTTGTTCTCTTGGTTGGTGGAAATCCAAAGTTCTCTGTAGATGAGTTGTAATTATCTTGGTAAAAATTTTATATAAAACTGATAAAAGGCTGATAGGTCTGTAATTTCTAATATCTTCTTTATCACCTTTTTTAAATATTAATATTAATACTGCATTCTTCCAATCTTCTGGTACATCATTATCATTTAGACATTTGGTATATAACTTTGCTAAAATTGTTTCTATTTCTTCACCTGCTTCTTTTAATATATCAATTATAATTCCATCACTTTCTGGAGCCTTTCCTTCCTTCATACACTTAATTGCATGTCTCACTTTTTCATTTAAAATTCTGGGCAATTCGGAAGATGTAATAGATATAGGAGGTACTTGTTCTTTATTACTATATAATTCTTGATAAAAATCTTCTACCAATTTCATGATGTCATCTCTCTTTTTAGTAATAATTCCATCTTTTTTTCTTATTGCTGATATAAATTTCCTACCAATACCAAAATGTTGTTTAACATTTTTGAGACTTTTATTTTCTTCTACAGCTTTCCTTGCTATTTCACAGTTATACTTTCTTATATCATTTTCAACTCTTTTCCATACCATTTTACAAAATTCAAGATATTCAATTCTTTTTAATACATCATTTTTGTATATCTTCATATTCCTTCTTTTCTTCATAAATTCTCTAGTCTCAGTAGAAATGTTATTAGTCAATTGCTGCTTTTTTCTACCATCTATGTTTGTTGCAGTTTTTAAAAGTGTATCAGCTATTTTCATATTAATTTCATTCAAATCTGAATCATGTTCAAAATCTCCTAACACTTGAAACCTATTTGTAAGTTCTAATTTAAATTCATTAGAATGTTTCTGAAGATTAGGAATATCAACTGTAAATATTGTTTTTCTTAATAATTTTTGTCTCTCTAGTTTTACATTAACACGTAACTTACATCTTACTAATCGATGATCACTTCCTGTGTTAAATTTATTAAGAACATTACAATCTTGAAATATGTATTTTCTGTTAGTCAAAATATAATCCAATTCTGCTGTACCTTCATTTGGATGCTTCCATGTCCATTTCCTTTTAACATTTTTCTCAAAAAATGAATTCATAATATAAAGTTTTTCTTTTTCTGCAAACTCCACAAGTCTATGTCCTCTCTCATTTCTATTACCATAACCAAAATTACCTACAGCAATTTCATCTTTCATTTGTCTACCAATTATAGCATTAAAGTCTCCCATAACAATTTTAAAATGTTGTTTACTCTGATCAAAAGCCTTTTGTACATCCATATAAAAATCTTCTATTACTTCATCACTATGAGAACTTGTTGGGGCATAAACCTGAATTATCTGCATTTGTATCTGCTATTAGGGTGTATAACTAATCTTGCCATTCTGTCCGATACACCATCAATCTCCACAATATTGTTCTTCCACTTTTTATTTATAATGAATCCTACTCCACTTGTATTTCCAATATGTGTGCCTTTATAATAGAGTATATGTCCACTTTTTAAATCAATTGTTTCTTCTCCTTTTCTTCTAACTTCACAAAGTCCAATAATGTCCCATTTAATATAAGACAGTTCTTCTAATTCTTGCAATCTTCCTTCACTTGAAAGAGATCTGCAGTTATAAGTACCTAAATAAAAAGTCATCATCAAATGGCAGCCTGGTTAAGCAAATCAGGGGATTCTTAGCACCCTCTGTTTTCGACCACCAACCGCTGCCTTGGTTGGTGACTTTACAGCCTAATGGGAATAAGGGCTATGCTTTATTTTTATTTGTCATAATTGTATATATGTATTGGAAAAATATTTAACATTTACACAAACATTCATTCTGCCTTATCAGGCACTGAGAAGAAAGACCATGGTGTTTCTTGAACTTAAACTCAGAGGTAAAAAGCCAATAAACTCACCACGCTGGCTAATGCGTGTTGGTGAGCAGCCCATCCATGTTCGTATACTATATGAATAATCACATAGTAATAACAGCTGCAATGACAAGAATATATGGAGTGGCCATTAGGAATTTGCCCTGCTCGGTTCCTTTAAGGCCTCCAAGAGGAATCAAAGGGTCTCCTTTCAGTTAATAGCAAACTCCTTTCTGCGCCATATATATATATATATATATATATATATATATATATGTGTGTGTGTGTGTGTGTGTGTGTTTACTTTCAGAAAGTAATTTTTTTAGCTAATAAATAAATAAAATACAGCTAAAGTAACATCATATCTTGTATTGCTTCTATTTACAGTAATAATATATTTGCAAAAATTGTAAAAGTTTGATACCAATTATACATGATGAGATTATAAATGTCTAATTGGGCCTTTAAAAACCAATGGGTTGATGAAGTGTCATTAGTTGTTCAAACAAGCTTAACTTTTCTATTGTATCATGACTATCCTGGTGAAATGTTCTATATTATTTTTCATCCAATAACATCATGCTCCATATTTGAGCATCTCTTACTATATTCTAACAAATAATCTAAAAAATATCAAAATAGTGAATGGCAATTTTATATATGACACAATAATGTGGAGAACACTTCTTTCTCAACTGGACCTATGTTTTATGCTTATTTTTTTGCCTAAATATAAACCACCAATTTACTAGCTTAGATATATGATTCTCCTATTTGGGCCACCGTCTATTTAATTATATTGATCTTTCTAAGTAGAGCTGCATTGCATTGTGAATTTAATCTAAAGTACTCTGTAGTATGGATAACTTCTTTATTAATCTAAGCTTAACATAATTTTGCCACACACATGTAGCAGTCAATTTTAAACTTGGGATACATTGGTATACAGCAACCTAATATCACATTAATCACTATGTTCACATTTAATATGGAAGTTCCATTTTATCTATAATTTAAAAGCATCTATTACAATTAACACAAGAGTTAAACAAGCAAAATTTTCCATATAGTAGTCTCACCTTATGCCAACCAGAGTAATTAATGCATTCCAAAAGGCATGTGCATAAAATCCCCATCTATTACCTACTCATTCAATATCCCCAGAAAAGTTTCTGGCTTGTGGCCTAATGCAATCCTCTACCAGCTACATTTTATCTCTACTTAACTACAAAACTATGAGAATGAAATTGAAAACAATAATATTTTCAATCTAAGCACAATAGCTTATATAGTCATGTGGGTTTGAACTAGATGGTGATTTTATCACAAGCCTTCTGGCATCCATTGATTACTCTGGTTGGCACAGGATGATATGGAGAGTTTTGCCTGTTTAATACCAGTTATGTGCTAGCATAAGAGATGGTTATCATGTGATGTTTAACACAAGAGTTCTAAAAATAGTGAGAGTTCTGTTCTAGTTTCAGATTTAGATAAATTTTTCAAAATTTGAATTAAAAATCTTAAGTTATTTTAATCTCACGGTATTAGCTTAACAGTATAAAGAATGTAAAGAGGATTGCAAGATATGTATGTAAGGTGATTTGAATCCAGTGCCACATCAAAACTCCTTATTAAGATGCATATATAATAACACTATTTAAGACTTATTGATTATTGAAGATTACAATTGATAACTATAAAGTAGAATGTAGACCAGTAATAATAAAGACCTATGAATTATAATTTTATATTTACAGATAAGTATCATTTAATATTGCAAATTACAAAAAAAATTGTTTCACTGGATTGGTTTCTAACCTTCACCAATCTTTGGCAGAGCTCGTTCTTTCAACACATTAACCACATTCGGAAGATGCTAGAAATATTTAACTACAACGAAGATTTAGCTTACTTTATTTTGAAGTGTAAAAATTTAGTTTCCTACATTTATTAGGTAAATATTGATTAGTGATGGTGAAGATAGCTTAAATTGAAATATTTATTTTTATTTACATTTTTATGATGTAAAACACATTATTTCTAATTATTCCAAAATTATCATTAAGATATATTTACACTTATATTTGTTCTAAATTACGACAAGCAATTTTGTTTCACCACCTGATATTTACATCATTATTACAATATTTATCTTTTTGAAAAATAAAACAAACTTTTTTGCCAACTTCTCATATATCATTTCAGTCATTTACGATGAAGAATCAAACAAACACAAAGTATTTCCTTCAGTCAATTTCTGGGTTATAAATTCATATATTTACTTTTAAAAACGGAATTAAACGTCTGAAGGAATGATAATTTTAAAACAGAAAACTTTATAAATATATCTTTCATAAACAAAAATGTTCTCCTCTTTATAAATGTGAGAAAAAAATTTTATTTTAGATGTAAATTGAGCGAACTTATACTAGAATAATAATTTTTATACATAAAACTGACTTAATTCTTTCCATATTTTTGGAATAAAAATAGTTAAAAGAGTTCATGCCTTTTAATAAAGAGGAAACCATTGTTGAACTATAGACCATTTTAAAATATTGTTTGTGTCAATACTCATTGAAAGTGCGGACATGATCTGACTTTCTTGTAGATGGATGTGATGTGGTAGAGTAGAAATGGATAAACTGTCTTTCCTCTGGTTGTGATATATAAATTTGAAATGAGAGATGATTTCTGATCATATGGTGGATTGCCATAATACGTGAGAATTGAGATGAGAGAGGATGATCTGATTTTCTGGTACATGGTTGTGATATGGTAGAGTTGAGAATAATGCTCTGCAATTCTCTCTGGTTGTGATATATGAATTTGGGATGACAGATGATCTCTGATCACATGTTGGATGGTCATAAAATGTGAGAATTGAGATGAGAGATGATCTGACTTTCTTATACAGCATTGTGTTATGTTGGAGTTGAGATGGATTATCTGACTTTCTGTGTTGATTGTGATATGATGAATTTGAACTGAGAGAATAATCTCAGACTTTCTTGTAGATAGTTGCAATATGATAGAATTGAAATGATAGAGAATAATTATTCTGTGTAGGTGAGTTTGTGTAATATGGTGGAGTTGAAATGAGGAATGGACTAATAAAATAAAAAAAATGTCTAATTTTTATGGTATTGCTTTAAAATTAAACAATCTTATGATAACTTTTACTCTACATGCAATTCTAATAACATTGTCAGTGTAAATAATATTATTTAAAATCCTTAATGCACATCTGGTAGAGAGCATTCTCTTTGAAGGCAAACCTTATGTTGTTAAACACATGGTACTTAAAAGTCTTCTATTTTAATGTACATGTTTCCAAAAAGCACTCAAATAAGCACTATTAAATCTTTTGTTCTCTGTGCAACTCATGTTACCTTTGTAGATGTTTTAAACATAACACAATATCTTTTCAATTTCTAAAAATATAAACTATATAATAGAATTCATGTACATCAAAATTATTACATTCATTTATGATAAAAGTAATAAAAATAAATTGTAACCTGACATTCTCCACTTCCTCATTAATTTTCTTTATTTTATTTCAGAACCATGTAACAAAATCCTGAATAATTAATGGAGATTAAATATTACTGCTATTATAGTCACATTTATATTTCGTTTCTGGCTATTATCTTAATCAGTTCATTAGGATTCAATTCAAATATATTATAAGTAAAACAGTAGATAAAACTGATTTGGTATTATGGGTATTAATTAAGCCTACAAAATGTTGCTGTTGGTGTACAACAAAAAGAATGCTTTTAAAGAAATATATAAAGGTCAGTGACCTTATTTATAATTACTAATACACTAAAATTAATTGTGTTATGGTGAAACTTTTAAGTTAATTAATTAGTATGCTTTTTTATCTATTCTATCTTTTAGACTTAGCACTTTCAGAGCCCTTGAAGCTCCATATTCATAGTCTTTTTCATATTGCTAACTATATGCAAATGCATGCAAATTGCTTATATCATTGATTTTTTTGAAATTGCGAAGCACGTGTCCTTTCTGTTTATTGCTCTGGCATCACTGGTGATGAAACATGCTTCTTTGACATTCCTCTTAACATCGTTTCTTTCTGTGCATACAAGGTCAGCTTTAGAGGGCTCAAATTTGTGGTTGTGTTCCTGCTCAGCAAATACTGAACTGCCTTCTTTTTTGGTTGTAGCTCTTGAGTATACATATTTATGCTGAGCCAGTCTATTACCCACTGTGGCCCAAGTTTTCCCATAATAAACTGAATCACAACCTGTCTGTGGACACACAATTCTATAAACTACATAGGGTTTTTTTTCTATATTTCTTTTGTTTTTTAGTATTGTCGATGAGCCTATTGGTGTTTGGAGGGGTTCTGAATCTGAGTTTGAATTCGTTCTGTAATATTTTACTGAAGTTTTTTGCCATTGTAGGTATGTAGGGTATAGTCATATGTTGTCTGTCTTTTTTTGTGTTCTGTTGCAGTCTTTTATAAAAGCTTTCAATCCTGTTGGTTATTGTTCTATTATCAAAATCCAAGCTTATTAAGTGCCTGATGTAGCTGGTGATGTTGTTTTCTTGTCTGACTCTAATTTACATAGGTGGTGATTGCGAAATAAGAAGGCAGACAGCCCTGCAAGTTTGTGTGATTTTAGGGATTTTGAGAGTGGATGGAGACAACCTCTAATGCATAAGAGTTTAATTTTCATAGAATAATTAAATACCATATTCTCTCTATTAATTTTCAAATCGAGATACCTGACCATGTTTTGCTCATCTTCATATGTGCAATTAAACATAAGGTTGGAAAGAGTGTGGAGTTCATGTAAAATCTCTTTAGTTGAGTTTTCCAATGCTGCCATGATATGGAATATCAAAATGAAGTAAACAAATTAATGTGTTTTTTTTTGTTTATTTTTATTAGTATCTCTCTTAACCCAACTTCATCATGCTGCAAACATTTACCAACTCAGAAACGTATATCATGTTCTCTCACTATGAATTCACTTCACAAAGAACCTTCAATATTTATTTTATTTTTAGTTATTTAACAAAAATCCTGTTTCTGTTCTTTTTTGTTTAAGATTTTATACCTAGTATATTAATAAAAAAAAAAGTATTTCTCAATAGATAGAAATGAACCTGATTGCCAATTACAACATGATCATAAAGTGACAAAGAATTGTCATTTACTACAATTAGGTACTCTTCCTCTAATTATTTATTTTCTTAACAAGCATATTATAAATAAATATGTTCTTTACAAATCTAAAAGATAAAAAATAAATATTTAAAAAACATAGAATAAAAACATAGATGAGTTTTTAAATGAAACAGCAGAATTTAATTTTGAAACACAAATTATTTAAACTGCATTCCCAAAAATTGTATTTATCTAGAAAGAAACAATGTGTGATGTGGATGGATATGATAAAAAATATAGAGAATTTTGCATTCCATTATTATTATTTATAGCAATCTACATAACTAAGACTCCAACATAGTTTAGCCATATGCTGAAATTTAAGATTTTTTCAAAATTGCAGTTCAAAAACAAATACCAATGTCTAATGAGATGTATAAAGTTTTAAGCCAAAAATAAAAAAAAAAATATTGACAAACTAAAGTCAGTCAAAGACTTAGTGGATTATAATCTTAACTTTTGGATGCTATGAAAAAAAAATCAGTTTCACACGTTTAAATCATAAGAAAACCTATATCTTAGAATTGAAAGCCAAGTACTTAGAAAATTTTCAAAGGCACAAATTATTCTCCTAGAATTCTGAAAAAAATTGTGCCAGTAAATTGTAGTTCTGAAATATTTCATGAGTTGACTAATATAAAAGACACAAATGTCAAAGTCATACAACAGATTCTCAGACATCTATCTGAATGTATTGATGAACAGAATGTTAAATCCAATGACATATTTTTTTCTTCCAAACAATTGTACCCAAACCATTCCAACTTCAACTTATGTCACCATCTAGTAACTTAATCCAAGCTAATGATATGGGTTCAGTAACTCAGTTGATCAAAGTTATTAATCCTCCAAATAATCCTGCATCTCTACCATTGAATTATCCAGATAAAAGATGACTTGAGTCTGGCCATAAAAAAAATATAGTGCCAATATTAACACTACTATTGTTACAGTTGTATGTATGATGTATTTCAATTTTTTTTTATTTGTTGGCAAATAAAAATTGAACTTTCAGGCTGCCTAGTAGTGCTCTGGCCAGAATTTAACTTACCGATCATGTTATTGTTGTTTACGCTATTCGAACAACATTAAATACTCCTTTATAAATGCAACATTGCTACACATTTTGAAGTGAATTGTTAAAATAATGTTAACCTATCTGCATTCAAATCCTGCAATTTCATCTTATAATTCTTCAACAGCAAAATTTACTTTTTTATAACTTTAAGATCTTGCTCAAATAATAGCTTCTCATTGTACTTTAGCATGAGATATATACTTCCAATGAAAAACAATCAATATTTTACTTTTTAGAATGTCAGATTTTCTTCTACCTTAAGAGTCATGTTCAGATTCCTCATAAAATATTTTTGAAAAGTTTATTTTTATTTGTTCATTTTACATTTTAATTCAATAAATGTCAATCTTTACAAGAGTCAATTCAATACCATTTAGAACCAGTGAAAGGAAAACATTTTAATTAGTCTTATAATCTTGCCTTCATACTTCTAGCAACTTATACTGCATCCTTTTTGAAATTTATTTATTTGGTGTTGGAAGTTTTTATACAGACTAATGTTACAAAGGAACTTGCAGATATCCAAATGAAGAGATGATTTACTTGTAACTTAATTAAGACCATTGCTGATGCTAGTGCATTCATCAATTTGATGGTCATTAATTATGTTGTTTGTGTATGTCTATGTCTATACATAATCAATTACCACTAAATTTTATTTGTGTGGCAGGTAAATGCAGGAATCTTAAATTGTCCTGACTCTATGGATAAGATTTCAGGTACAACTATGAAGATCACATAGTTCATTTTATTGCTGGACCTGAAAAAGTAAATTTATTTGGAACAGTCTACAAATCATATTTTATGCCATAATTCTTTAATTTTAGATTATTGGTTCAATGTCCAAAAAGTAGTCTCGATCTTATATGGGTCTTGGGTGATGAAACAATAATTTATTGTGAAGTTCGATCTACTAATAGCTTTCTGTATATTTTTGTGATACAAATTCTCTTCATATGTCTGGTTGAGAAATGAATGACAGAATAGAAAGACACTGCAAAAGATTAGACTTGAAGCTGGAAGTAATATTTTTTCATGATACATTTAATTGAATATCCAAAAGTTTAGATTGGGAACTTTTCTTTTAAACATGAGCATAATAGTTTCTAGAAAAATATGCTAATCCTAAGAAAACATTCTTTAATGCACTTGCAACATATCTCCAAAATAGTACCAGACAACTTTCCAAATATATTATTTTTAGGAATGCATTGACATATATGAGACACTCTCCAACTGGATAGAGTTCATGGAAAAGAAAATTTTACAACAACTCGGCATCAAGTCTGATCACATTTTGATAAATGTAAAAGCACTTTTAAAATAGTGACTACTTTTACTTCTAAGCAGCAAAACAACTTTATATATTACATTTTTTAAACCCATGATTCATTGAAAAAAACAAAGTATTAATAAAACAGAAAAATATATCATTCATAGTTTTTTTTATCAATTTTATAAAATCGCATTGGTAAATTTAAACTTTCACACAATAGTTTTAAAACAATAAAGGTTCCAAAAGCAGATACCATACTTCCAAAAACAAGTAAGATCCAAAGCCAGATCTTGGTTCGAAAAGTATTCAGTAACATTATTCATACAAATACTGATCCAAAAATTTGGCATAAAAGCAAAAATATAGCATTTAAAAACCATATAAACTTAGCAATGATCCGAAAAATATTCACGATTGTTATTATATGTTTCGTACAAAACTTACTGAAAAAACTGCATTAACAAATTATGCTGTCTATTAATATATATAGTATGCTGTGTTCAAGCAAAAAAAAAGCTAATAAACATCACATGATCACCATTTCTTATGCTTGCTTATAAATGTTATTAAAACAGGCAAAAACTTTCCATACAATATTACCACTCAGTGCAAGCCAGAGTAATCAATGGATGCCAGAAGGCCTGTGCATAAAATTCCCATTGAGTGCCTAACCATTCAATATCCCAAAACTAGTTTCTGGTTTGTGGCCTTTGTTAGTGAGGAGCCTTGGATCTGAGAGCACTGCACTTAGATCTTAGGATTTAATGTAACCTTCCAGTAGCCACCTTTTATCTCTACTTAACTACCAAACTATGAGTCAAACTGAAAACATACTAATATTTTTAATCCAAGCTCATTAGCTTATATAAACATATAGGTCTGAACTCAGTTCAGTACCCATACATTTTGATGTCTTTGGTTCTTTAATAACTATAGCCACTACTATTTTATTAAGCAGGATTGGTTTAACCAATAAACATCACATGATCACCATTTCTTATGTTTTCTTATAACTTATTAAAACAGGCAAAAACTTGCCATACCATATTGCCACTCAATGCAATCCAGAGTAATATGTATTACTAGGTTTTCAGTTTAAGACTTATAGTTTTGTGTTAAGTAGAAATAAAAGGTGTCTGCTGGAGGGTTACATTAGATCCTAAGATCTAGGTACAGTGCTCTCAGATCCATGGCTCTTCACTAACAAAAAGCCACAAGCCAGAAACTAGTCTGGGATATTGGATGGGTAGGCACTCAATGAGGACTTTATGTACGAGCCTTCTGGCATTCATTGATTGCTGGCTTGCACTGAGTGGTCATACTGTAAGGAGAGTTTTTCCTTGTTTTAATAACAGTTATAAGCAAGCATAAAAAATGGTGATCATCAGATGTTTATTGGCTTAAAACCAATGGTGGCTATGGATATTAAAGAATCAATGACACCAAAATATATGGGTATTGAACTGACTTCAATCCCTATATGACTATATAAGCTAAGAGCTTGGATTGAAAATATTGTGTTTTCAATGTAAGATTCATAGTTTTGTAGTTAAGCAGAGATAAAAGTCACTGCTGCAGGGTTGCATTAGATCCTAAGATCTAGGTGCAGTGCTCTCAAATTCATGGCTCCTCACTGATGAAGACCAGAAGCCAGAAGCTAGTCTGGGAATATTGAATGAGTAGGCACTATATGAAGATTGTATGCACAAGCCTTTTTGTATCCATTGATTACTCTGACTTGCACTGAGTGGCAACATTGTATGGTGAGTTTTTGCCTGTTTTAAAGAAAAAACTGCTGTAAATAACCATTATCTCTAATTAGCCTCAATAAACAAATCATTTTAAACAAATTAAAAACTGATGCTATCCTTATTGATCTATATTCAGCTTATGAATAAATTGGTCTTCAAATTTTTTTTAAGAATCTTAAATGTAGAAAAGTATTTCATTTTCTTATCAAAACTCTGTAATAAAAATATTTAAATAACACTAAATGATAATCTTAATAGATACAAAATTTTGTAAAAAAATCTATCTTGGGATTCACCTTTGTCTTCTCTTTTATTCAATAGTTTCATCAATAGGAAACTTAATAACAATATGAAAAAGCTAGAAATCTTTTTTAAAACCTAAAATCTTCCTCCTAATCCAATGATAACAACATTTTAAATTTTTCGTGCAATAACAAGAAATGGTCTCATAATCTAAATATAACATTTTTCAATAATGAATTGGAACAAAATCTTATCCCAGTAAACTTGAATTGTAGTACAACTTATTTTTTTATCTAAGATTAAATCAAAATTAATTTGTAGAAATAAGTTCTTTGGAATATTAGTTCCCACTAGTTGGCTTGAAATGTAAATATTTTATGGATGATTTTTTTTAGCATTAGCCAATAAATATACAGTCTCTCTTGGGAAAAAACTTTTACCATATATAACTTCTGAATACTTAATTTAATATTCCCATAAGAAAAATTATTGACATTCTTTACATTTAGTTTTTTTTTGCAATGGTGTCCTGTTTTTTACACACTTCTTTTACATGTATATACCTCACAGAAAACGTATAAAAATCTGAAAAGCATTAGACCTTTGCCTATGATTTAATATTCAGTTTCACCTCTTAAGTCTAAGCTTACATCCCTATTCCCTGTTTTGCTGATCAACCAAAAAAGTTAATTAAATATCATGATATAAAAAAAGAACTTTTCATAAAGTTTCAAAAAAAAAAAAAACAATCCCAAGATCCAACAATAAAACCACCTAATTTCATCTTCCTTGTTATAATGGAGACACATCAATAGATTCTGCACAAACCATTGTTTCTGGCATTTGTATTCTTATTAATAAAATTAACAGCCATTGATCTATGTGAATGTGGGCAAGCATAAACTATGAGGCACACAATAAGTGACTATCAAATGCATGGCTATGGTGCTAAAATTGAAAGATTTAAAAATCATCAATAAATGTATCTCCTAATTGGAATATCTACAAGCCCTTTTGTATTATTTCGCTAATAGTTATGTTGTCTATAAAAAAATCCATACATCAAATAAAAATAAATAAATTTATTTAATTTTAAATTGTTTTTGTTATTATCATTACTTATTTTTTAATTCAATTTCGGCTAATTTTCTTCTTTTCTGAGCCAATGTATTATCTGGTGAAGTAAAAATGCAAGCATAAAAAATAGTTTCTTAATAATATTTAGCTTTATTACTGTTTAGTATGGTTTCAACATATATTTATCATATCACACCACTATTTGCCATAAATATGATATAGTAAAAATATATTGAAAGCATGCTAAGCAATAATAAAGCTAAATATTATTTTAAAAAAACTACCATTTCTGTTGTATTTTTATTCTTTAATTGTAATTATCATTTCATGTCTCAAAGAAAAAAATGGTAGATTTAAGAGATAAATGTTGCCAGATCATTCTTGAAAGTCGTTTCTGATACTATAATATTTCATGACCTTATGAAAACTTTTATTTACACTATTTTATAAAAATTTTATAATCATTAAATGTATTGGCCTGAAATATATGGTGCTAATATTTAGCATTTGTAATTCAAATTGGTAATAAATTGATAAAATACTGAACAAATGAAAGCATATTTTTAAAAAATGTGACCTAGGCCAAATAAAAAAATATCAATTGAGCATGAATGGATTGTGGTATTATTTTTGCAAATCAATTAACTTATATGTTTCAAGAAAATCTAGTAGAATTTATACTTTGTGTATATCTAAATAAGATATTAAACATGGAAAATGAGACATAGTCGTATTAATCATTCCGTATATTCATGTTTAATTAAAAAAATAGACATGTTAACCCTTAATTGAGTTTAATGTTTATTTATGGGCTAGAAATAGTAAGACAATTTTTATATTAATAAATAAGTAGTAATAATTATTAATATATTTATATAAAGAGAAAGGTGTTAATGTTGTGAACGTAGAAAACTTGACACTTCTAAATCAAATTTCAGTAATATATAATACTTTAAGTAATTACCGTTTCTTTTTGATAGTTGATAATTTAATTGAAAAAAAAAGATTTCTAAGAAGCCTTTATGTGATTAATGTATATCCTATTATTTCAAGTCATTTTGAAACTATCCAATAAACGGTAATACATACTACTTTGTAATTATATATTGTAAAAGTTAACTTTTACAAATACGGTATAGGAACTTTTTTAGTGTCTATATATATATATATATATACATAGCTAATTATAAAATGCCTTTAAATTTTTCTTTTTTTCCTCTTTGTAGTTAATTATCAAAAGCTATTACTATATCTCTGGGTGACATAAATTATCTGAAACCCATTTTCTATTTATAAAGCTATGTTATAACCTTCATTATTAAATCAATATTAAAATATGTGAAGAAACAATAAATTTTTAATAGAATTAATAATATTAAATATAAAATTAAATTGTTGAAGGCATTAACCTTTTTCAAACAATATGTTTTAAATGAGAATTATAGATCAATATTTAAAACCAATTAAAAAGTTTTTAATTTTTAGCATTAAACACAAAACATTATTGAGAATTTCTGTGTGAAATGTTTTTAGAAATAATTTTGTTTAAAAATTATAGATACAATAAAGAATTTGAAGCGAAGAGGACAAAAATTAATGCTAGTATTATATACAGTCTACCAGTTTTATTGATCATTATAGCATTTATCTCAGAGCTGATAAAATATTAGTTGATATAAAATAAAATGTCTACATTTATTGTTTAATTCACAGCTACAAGAGTATATTAAATAAAATCAATAAAATAATAAATTTTTGCAATAAAAATAATTTATTTATCAAAACAATATCAATTATTTAACACACAAAAAATATATCAATGGCAAATAAAATGTATGAAAAAATGCAAATCCATAATAAATGTATATATGCATTTTTAATTTAAGGATGCCCTGTTTCACGTGTATATTAAATACTATTTGATTTTTATATATATTTTGTACACTGATTGCATTTTGCTTATATTTGTTTTTACTTACTATGCATTTTAATGCAAAATAGATTATTATTATTATTATTATTATTATTATTATTATTATTATTATTATTATTATTATTATTATTATTATTATTATTATCATCATTATTATTATTATTATCATCATCATCATTATTATTATTATTATTATTATTATTATTATTATTATTATTAATAATAATAATAATAATAATAATAATAATAATAATAATAATAATAATAATAATAATAATAATAATAATAATAATAATTTATGTGATGAACACTTATAGCAGCAAATTAATAATAAATATGGACATTATCAATTTAATAATGAATATTGACATATGCTATATGAATTTACATTTCTGTATATATTTTATTTGCTTTCAATGTTTGTTTGTTTTTTTGTTAATGAAGTCATGCAAAATAATATTTTCTTGATTTAATTTAATATACTCTATAAACTGTAAATTCAAAAAAAAAATGCAATCAGTTTTTATTGATTAATTCTTCTGCCCCAGGTTAAATATTATTAAATTACATCAAGCAGGTAGATCGTATACTATATTACCATCCAAAATAACAAAACTTAACTCTTTAATAATAATTATAATTTAAAAATAATGTCGTCTATATATGTATAGCGTTTCTTGGAAAATCCTATATCGTGAATGTATTTTTAAGCAAGTTAAAAACGTATATCGAAATTTGAAATTCGCGGGAAAATTTAAAATTTACAGAAAATATCAAACAATTTAAGTTGCTAATCCTACATTACACTGAAAAACATTTTATTATTAAAATATCCATTATTAAATTAAATAAATTGATCTTACCATAATAATAAGTTTAGTGATTCATATTTGATGTAAAATCACATATAAATAAACATAACCTACATATGATATTTAAATGTGCATGGATATTATGTTAGTGTATGCTTATATTTAGAATAAAAGTAATGTTGGATATGTTGAAAGAGGGAATAGCATAAAACCATAGGAATATGAAAAGTGTAAATATATTATTTAGTATCAGAATAAAAGTAAACAATTATAGTTTTAGCTTTAAATAATTTTATTCAAAATGTTTTTGCATGGTTAAATAGAAAACAAGGTGGCTTATATTAGCACTCAATAAAGCATGATGAGGAACTTCATCTTCTGGATAAAATTAATTATTATGCCAACTGGTATAAATGTCATATATAAATTGCATTTGAATAAAGAAGAGCATGAATCTATGACATTTTACTGATCACATGTCAAAACTGTATATAAATAGTGCTCAAAAAATTTTGAGGGTCTACTCTGTTGAAACATGACCAGATAACTTTGTAAGTTTTAAATCTTTAAATTTACCACTGTCAATACAAAAACAATTAAGTATTCACTTTCAGGATGGAGATGAGCCTTTGTAATCATTATCATCAATTAGCACAATATTTAAATCCTTACCTTATTACGCCAATAACAATTGAAATAAAATAAATTTTCATTCAACCTGGAATTATCAAAATGTAGCCAAAGATGTTCCAGCCTTAAAATTATTTAAAAACCCATTAAAAGGTTATGCTAAATACAATAGATTTGCCTTTGTCTACAATTCATTTGGATATTTACTTAAACATACCTGTGAATTTATGATTGCTATACATCTGCTAACTAAAAAAATATGTGACAAATCACATAAATTCAAATATCCAATATAATTAAAATTACTTATTTGTTGTAATAAACAGACAAAATATATAACAACTATACAAACTACATAAAATGAAACATTTATAATTCAATCTAAGTTGTGTTGTGCAGATCTGAGCATATATATATATATATATATATATATATATATATATATATATATATATATATATATATATATATATATATATATATATATATATATATATATATAGAATTTCACTTGAGATCATTCTAATTTTCTCAGTGCACAAAATTAATTAATAATCTTATTCTTTGATAGTAATTCTTATGCAATCCTTCTCAGGCACATACAAATAATATCAGAGTGATCTGTATGGAATCCTAACCAACTCATTAATCTTCAGATAACAGGGGTCTAAGATACTGAACTCCTCAATGACTGTGGTTTAACACTCTCAGTAATCTTGTGTCGCTGACATCTTGATGACAGAGAATCTCCCACGAAGGACAATGAAGATGCAGAAAACTTGTGTCAAACATTTCTCTCTCTTTATATCAATGAATATCATCTTATCTTTTTTTCTGGAGTTTTTTACTTTTTCTTAGAAAACAATGTGCTTTTTTGATTTCTTAATTTCACATTTATGGTGATTACAATTTATATTGTACAACTCTTTTTCTAATTTCAACTACAATCTAACTTCTCATTTTATATAAATATAACATAAATTTACTTCAATGATTTTGTTTTGCTATTTCTTATACAAATAACCTGTAGAAAATCAATCCACGTAATTCATCCCTTACTTCTTAATGGTATAATTAATAAAAAATCTTATTGCCTTAAAAACCTGTGAAATAATGGCTTTCAGTATTTACTTCAAATTGTAAAAAATAATCTTGTTAGTCCTCTTTAGAAAGGAAACATTTTACCATAAACGGATCTATATCATTGAAAGGAATATTTCTTAACACTGTCAAATGACTTTAAGAAATAACTGTAATGAAATAAATTGTACATTATATAGGAATAATTTTGAAAGAATGAAAATAATGTAATTATCAAATGAATTTTATTCACAGAAATCTACATTTAATGTGGACATACACAAATTGGATTTATAATATTCATAAACTTTTAATGGATAATAGCTTATTTAACAATTTATTTTCTGCCATGTTTTATGTCTACTAATTTAAAATTTATTGCACATTTTTAATGCTTTCTCTCAATGTTCTCATTAGTCTAAAGACCAGATAGTAAGGGTTAAAATATTTTAATTAATGCAAGATGTTTGCATATGTTATTGGTATTGGAGATAGGTTGTAGTAGTAATAGTAGTAGTAGTAGTAGTAGTAGTAGTAGTAGCAGCAGCATTATTATTATTATTATTATTATTATTATTATTATTATTATTATTATTATTATGTTGTTGTTGTTGTTGTTGTTGTTTCAAAGAATTTTATTAAACAAATGTTACATAGATTCTTTACAACAAACGATTGTATACTGTTACATAGGCAATCATAGGAGTTTGGAACAATTTATAAATTTTAAAATCAATTGTATTTTACATTTTAAATAATCTGTTTGATGGTTATTCTGTTATAGGTTTGATGGCTGTCTTATGAGTGACCATGTTGCTGCTGCAATGTCTGGAGCACTAATTTTGTAATCCCGCTCTTTTATTTGTTGAAGTTTTTTTTTTTGTAAATGTTGCTGGATGTCTTCTTGTATTGTTATCAAATGTAAATGAGCATCTTGTGCACCAGTATGCATATAGTAAAAAAGTTATTGCTCGTATTGTTGGAGTAGAGTTTTTTTTAAAAGATTGTAATATGTTTATTAATGATGTATTTTTCCTTTGGTAAGTTTCTATTAACAATTTGCATATATTGGATAAACTTGTGCATGAATAAAATATATGCTGTTGTATCTCTTCTGCTGTGTGGCAAAGATTGCAATAAGGATCAATGTTTTTATATAGACATCTGTATCGAAGGAAATATGATGTTGGTAGTGCATAAAGGTTTATTTTTAATATAAAATCAAAATATTTTGGTTCTAATGACCATTTTTTGAATTTTTTCAATAATTGATAATTGCTAATTCCAAGCATTGTTGTTTGTGTGTCTCCAGGATTTTCTGGGTATAATAGTTTGTAAATTTGCCAGTATGAATATTTATATGTCGCTTTTATGTTAATTTGAGTAGATATTGTTGTGACACTTTGTATTAGTGAAGATAAGTACTGTGGAATTGGAGATGGAGTATCCGTTGGTGTAATTGTGAGCAAACATTTTAGTTTAGGGAATTGTCTTATTGTTGATGCTAATATATTGATTGATTTCTGTATATGGAATGTGTAAATAGTGTGCAGTCCTAAACCATTGTTGTCTGTAGATTTGCTAAGATATTTAGTGGATATTGCAACAGCTTTCAGTTCCCATAGTAGTTTAGTGCATAATGATGATATTTTTGATTTTAAATGTTTAGAGAAATTTATTATTGGAGAAAAATATGTTATTTTTGTGGTGATTAGCATGTTGTATAATTGAACTTTTGAGTATATGGATAGGTATGCTTTTGATAAAGAGTTTGAAATTTTGTTTATGGATTCAAGTAATTTGCTTTGTATGTTTTGCCTCATACCATTTGTTCTCAAGTAAAATGAAAATCCCAGAAAATGATTGGGTTTGCCTTGAAAGTATTTAATATATGTTTTGATTGTATATATGAACCAAGCTGCTGTTTTAATAGGATTGAATTTTAGTTTGAATTCAGATGAGTATTGATCTAATATTTTTTGTAGTGTTGGAAATTCTTTGTGTGATTTTAAAAAAATTATGATATCATCCATGTATGCTAAACATGGGATATTTTGTTGTGTGTGTAGAATTTGTATTCCAGCTATATTTTGTTGTATTTTTCTTATTAGTGGATCTATGTAGAATGTGAAGAGGAGAGAATTTAGTGATGATCCTTGTGAAATAGATTGTGATGGAGTGAATGATGTTGATTTACTTCCACTGAGTGTGATATGAATTTGTCTATTAAGGAGAAGATTGGCAATTACATAGAGTAGTGTAGGTGGTATTGTGGAGTTGGCTAATTTATTAAGAAGTATCTTGATTGACACTGAATCAAATTCTGCTTGAATATCTAATTGTACTGCTATCAGTGCATTTTTTTTTCCTTTTGTATTGTAGTCATAATAGTTTTAAGGAGTAATGCTGCTTGTCCTATAGATGATTCTTTTTTTGCAAATTGTAGAGTGATATAAGTGGAAGTAAGTGTTGTTCAATTTGATCTTTGATGACTTTTTCTAAAATTTTAATGGCTAATCTTCCCACAGAAATAGGTCTTAGATTGGTAAGTGTTGATATATTATTATTTTTTTTATTAAATGGTACTATGGCTATGGTATTTAGTTCTTTAAGGTTGTAGATTTTTTGAGAGAGATGATTTGCTAGGTTGCAAATATATTTTGATGTGAATTGGCTCAAATGTGTGAAGACAAATTTTGGTATACCATTTGTTCCAGGATGACATGTGGTTTTAATTATATTAAGTTTATCTGCAAATTGTTGTATGTCAAATGGATAATTTGTTTCTGGTTGTCCAAAGTAATTATCTGAAGGTGTGAATCTTTTATGTTCTTGTAGTTTTTTCTTGAAGTAATTAAATATGGGTATTATCATATTCTGTCCTGCATAGGTCATTCCTTCTATTTCTATTGCCATTGGTATTCTCAATTTTGGTGGATATTCTAGAGCCCATCTAATATATGCTCTTGACCATGTGTGTGTTTGTGAGAGACATATTTTTGCTTTTTTAATTGTTATGTATTCCTTTAGTTTGTTACATGTGTTATTGTAAATTTGTGTGAGCTTGTATATATTTTCCTGTGAGTTTTGTGAAGGATGTAACATTGTAATTCTTTTGTGTATTTCATCCGCTATTGTTAGAAGCCTTGAAGGTGATGGTAAGTTGTATGTTAGATGATTTATGTTGAATGATAGTATATTGATAAATGCCAAGTATTTTTGTATTGGATCAAGTATGATAGTATCTAGTTTTCATAGCATTATATATGTTTCTGAAAGTAGGAATTCTGGGGTTGATGTTGGAGTGAGCATACAGATTGGTTTTTCTAGCTGAGTGGTGGTTGTTTAAAAATTTGTTAAATTTATTATAAGTGTTTGTGCTGAGTGATCAGAGAATGGAGATGGATTTAACTTAATATCTATTAGATGATGAAGCATTGGTGAGTAGAAGCATAAGTCAATCAGTGTTGCAAATCATTTGTTGGGGAATGATACTGAATGTAAAGGTAGGAATCCTTCTCCACTCATAAGAGGTATTGTTAGCTGGTGCAGCCATTTGGTTGTAAATTGGTAGTAACTCATATTAAAATCACCAATTAATATAGTAGGATAAGAAGTTGATGTTAACATAGAGTTTATTGTGAGAATGATATATGATATTACTGTACGTCCTTGTGGAATGTAGACAAAGATGATGTTAAAGGGTGTGATACGGTTATGAAACATTGTAATTAATAAGTGAGAATCTATGTATAATATTTTAAAATTATCAAATATGATTGTAGGAAGTTACAATTATCCCAGTACCTGCTGATGGTGTTGAAGAATCATGTGAATAAGCACAAAAACCATGCTTGTTTAAGTAGTTGGATGGATCTATATGTGAACCACTATACATTTTGGTTTCTAGTAGACCAAGTATATGTGGTTTTACAATACTTATCCATTTACGAAGATGTTGTAGTTTTGATATGGAATTTATTCCTCTAATGTTGAAAGCTGATATTTTAATTTTCATAAAGTAGTTTTATTGTATGTTGGATGATTGTAATTTTCCTTGGTTGTTGTTGTTGTTGTAATTATTATTATTATTATTATTATTATTATTATTATTATTATTATTATTATTATTATTATTATTATTATTATTATTATTATTATTATTATTATTATTATTATTATTATTATTATTATTATTATTATTATTATTATTATTATTATTATTATTATTATTATTATTATTAATTTTTCATATTGATAATAAGATACTCTTGTTCTATGGATCTTATATTTATTTTTATTAATTAATTCTATGAAAATAATGGTATCATATTATATATGTGCCTATTAAAGATAAAGAATGTTTAAAATATACTTTTAATAACAATATTAGAAAATGATAGTTAAAGGATTAAGTCCATAACTAAAGATTGAATATAGAATTTTTTGTTTAGGATCTTCATATTATTTAAAACATTGGTCATGTAGACATTGTAGTTATTCATAAAAAATGAAATATTATGCCTAAATAAAAGGTCCATAATTACATAGATACCATTTTGGACAGAATACTTCTATAGAGAAGATATTTAGGATTTATTAAAAATACACGGATCTCATTTATTTCAATTTACAGTTTTAAGGATTTGTTCATATCCTATATGTTAGAATTCCTTTTTAATAAATTTATGTATGTTTTAGCAACACAGACTTGAACATCATTTCATCTACCTGCTGTTATTTTTCATAACAGTGCTTATAAATAAATCTACTTATTTTAGAGAATGTAATTAAAGACATTTTTATTCATATTATGCATATCTTATTTTAATATTTAGTCATTAATATTTTTGTTAATAAAATTATTTAATTGTCATTTATAAATAATGACTTTCGTTTTTATTATCATCATTATCAACTGGACTCATATAAAGTAGTTAAGTGAATAATATTTATTTGAATATATTGTGAGAGCTCATCTGTACTTATTAACTAGCTACATTTAAATGCTATAAGCTATGAGCTGGATAGAATCACAAAATGTCCATGGGCTCAGCCATTTTTTTAAGAACACTTTGTTTAAATAAAATATATGAGTCTTTATTATTAGTGTTATAGGTGAATGATATTAAATCCCAAAGAAATAATAAAAATTAATACATTGATATTTAGTTTTGATGTTATACTAGCCACACATGTACTGCTTTGATGAATAGTAACATATTTATTAGCATAAATATATAGTAATAAATGCTGTAAAATCCGGAGATGTTTTACAAATATTAATGTTCATGTATAACAATGTAACAACAGACATTATTAATGTGGAATTTGATTTACTTGTATATTTTATTAAGTATTTTGTAAAGGTTAAGCTGATATTTGTGTCATCATCTATTGGCAAATGATCAAACAAGGGTATTTTATATCAAGCTAGCCTATATTTTTTGATTTATCCCTGATTAACCATTACAATATATATATATATATTATGATTAAAAGTAACAAATAATAAAATTATAAATGTATTCTATTATTAGTTTCAAAATGAGTAAACCAGTTGGAAGACAAAGAAAATATCTGCATGATTAAATAAAAATTATAATTTAATCAAATAATCAAAAAAATAATAATTCTTTATGGCAGTGTTATAATCAAATAATAATTTTATACATTAAAAAGCTTTTTTTCAGCACCGGCTTTGGTGCCCTTTTCAAATATGACTAATCTATGTGATGTGATGTGATACACTGACTTCTCCTTAAATGGAGTCAAGAATCTCTTAGCAACTATGCTCAGAGAAACCTGTTAGCCACTTTACTTTCTTTCTCTATCCCCCACCCTAAGTTTTCCCATAATCTGCTCCATCCCATTTTCACAACATAATCTTTGTCAACTCTATGGGCTTTATATCTAAATCCTCCTTATCTTTTTCCAAACCCAGCATAAAAAATAATAACCCACTTTCTGTATAATCACTTTTTTCATATTTATTCTTCCATAACTTCATTATTTAAACCCTTTCTGTTTTTAATCATTACATTCAATTAACAGATGCCTAATATTTTCTAGTTTTTTCTTACACAATTTACAAACTAAATCACTCATATTTTTTTTATTTACATGCATATTGTCTTCTTGCTAAAGATTGCCTTGAACAATAAACTACTTTTCTTATTATTATCATACATTATCTCACACCTAATGTTCTGTTTACTTCTATATATGTTTAAACTCTTTTTACTCTCCATAGTAGTTTTCCATCTCTCTAACTCTGTATTCTTTATTAATAAATCTATTCTGTTATTCCATTCCTTACCACTATAACACTCAACAATCCTTTTAATACAATCATCCCATCTTTTGTACAAATATACTGACATAAATTCTTTATTCAAATCTTTTGCATACCACATTACCTTTCTCACCCATCTTCATGTCTACCCTTTACTCATAACCCAATTAAATACTATTTTAGCTATTCTTTTATTATACATAAACTGCAATTTACCAACTTATAAAACTATTTTTCATGATGATACCTGTGGTGACAGATAGTGATTAAAGTGTAGTATTTGAAATAATAACAAAAGTGACTCAAAGAGTAAGATAATATCATCATGAATACAGTGCAAATCATAAGAGTAAGTCCATATTCATTGGGCACCTAAGATTCAAGTCATGGCTCTATTATAACACTTATTGATGATGAGGAAATACAATTGTCCGTGGAAAAAGGTATATACCCTATGTTATCTGTATATTTTAATAACTTTAAAATATAAAAATATTATTCACATCCAACAGTTTTCAACATATCACTAATTCTGAGGATTTCATATAAATATTATTACTCTCCTGACCACCATCCTATATCTTTCACACTGAATAACTCATTCAACATCATAAAAATATACAAAAACATTCTAAAATAACTTCCAAAACACAATATTAAAGAAAACAGTACAGATTTAAATTCATTTCAAGAAGGTTTTTTTTTTTAGTTTTCATGCATAAATGATCTTGATAAACATACATCCGAACTATATATTGTATTTATTTGTTATGATATAATTTAGAGATCAATATTATGTCTTTTTCTTTTTTTCTACTGATAAAATTCATAAAAATAACAACTTGATAATTTAACTATGTTATATATTGTATGCATATTCAAGCATTCACATTAAAATAAATATTTAAAATATCCTTGGATGTTTTCAAACATTCGTCTGCATTTATCAATTCTTTCATAAAATACACATAACGATTTTATCAACAGTTTATTACACTGTTTATTATTAAATTTAAGCAATATTAATCTTAGAATACTAATTAGGATATACCTTTTTTTAAATAAAAGAAAAACAAAATTATTAAGCAAAATGTAATCTAATTAATAATAAAAATTTATCAATGCTCTGATTATTTTAATAGACTATTCATGGAAATCCACTTCTTAAACCATATATTAAAAAAAATTATGATTGAAATTTCCCTTGTTCAGAAAATTAATATCTGAATACCCATTTATTTATTTGTTTAAAAACAAAACATAATAAAGTTAATCTTTTTTTTAATATTATATAATGACAACAAGTTAGTTTTAAAATAAATAAATTGTAATATTTTGACTACTAATGTTAGGCTTAACACTAAAAAAATAATAATAAGATACAAAAAGATTATTTCTCACCTGCTCATAAGCTAAATATTTTACAGAAATTTTCTTGTCAGGAATCTTGCACCATTTCCTAAATACAGCTGGACATTGTGCACAAAATCATATTTTTATCTTGGTGTCATATGAAGAAATTTACAAACAATAATAATGAATTCAGAAAAATCCAAGAACAATATTAATGAACCTGAATAAATAATAGTTCATTCCAGTTTTTTTCCCTCTGGGCATTTATTCAGGCATATAATATCTTTTTAAAATAATTCAATATCCATTTATTAAAATATTTTTATGTATGTTTTGGCCATTGTTTATAGCAGATATATTGCAGTAAATATGATATAAGTAATATTTGCATCTCCATCAGTCAAAATCATTAGTAACAGACATTACACAATATAAATTATTCATTTAGTACATTTACCAGAAGCCCTATAGTCATCAATTAAACTAAATATTTCTTTCTTTAAAAGTTTATATTTTATTATTCTTTTAAACATATATTTTTTCACTAAATATTTGTTATTTCTGGGTAAAAACTGCTATATCATTCCAACATTTATTAACTGATAATATTTGTAATCTTGAACAAAAAAACATATTAGAGTTCATTATTTCCAGATAAATTTTATTAAAATATAATCCTTTTAAAAGTATAAAAGACATTCAAAAATCATTTTCTTCAATTTATCTTTAAATACAACATTCTTACAACTAAGTCCATTTTGATTTCTTTAAAGACAAACCAAATATGAGTTATTATTATCAATTATAATAAAATAGACATTCATTGTACCATAAAACATTTTAAGTTCAGTTTTAAAACATGGATGCAGAGTCTTAATTTCCTTTTCTTTTTTACAAATTTGATATTGCAATAAAGATTTTTAATAAATATCTGATTTATCTTACTTAAGTTTAATAAATTAGCTGCATTGCAATATGATAGTCATTTCACATATATGATCACTAATTCAAAATATATTATTTATGAAAATTACAAAGTTTTTAAGTAAATCCTCTCCAGTTTTGTTGCAGTATTTTTTTATATTTGGTATTCATGTCCCCAATATTTAAGTAGCCACTATCACATTCCATTGAATTATTGAAGTCTTAAACTAAGTTTTAACTAGACAAATTGACAGGGAACTTTGGTGTTTAGTGACTCATTATTTAAGTAGTTATTCCAATTATATTTTCAAAAAACACTTTTAAGTAAAATAATAATAATTTAAAAGATATTACTACTGTCACAAGAAAAAAATATTGTTATAAATTTCAAATTAAATTCACTTCAAAATTTAAATCACTGTGTTATTCTGAATTTGTATTTGAAAATCTATAAGAAAAACTATGAAAAATCTGTCTAGACTGGCTCCAACCTTTCTTTTTATACTGGTTTTAATCCAACAATTTCATTGATCAATACTGTTTGTACAAATCTGCTAATTTACATAGCTCCATTGAATATCAATTTTAAAATTAAGTTTTTAAATATCAAATATTTTTATCTTAAAAAATAAATATTCTTACTTTTAATAACTAAAATTGACTTAAAATAAAATATTACACTTGAATAAATTTATAATAATTTTATTCATTACTTTTCTAATATTATCTCTAGACTTAATATTTGCTATAGTTTATTATGTATCAAATTTTTGTTAACAAGCGAACATTGAAGTTTTCTTACCCCAACTTTTTGAAAACACACACATTCACATAATCACCTAATATTGTGATACTATCTGCATGCTTTAAATTATTATTAAATTAACTTATCTTTTAAATAATATTTTAAACAAAAATAATTACTTTAAACCTATAATATAAAATATTTATCATTGTAATTAAGCTATTCTATCTCTGTAGTATTTTTAAACTATAAGAAATTAAAATTAATACTATATTTTAGATAATTTATTGTATCATTTTATATTTAATTCATTCCTAAATGAGTTCAAACTATCTAATATATCTTTATAAGCTCCTATCTTCTTAATTTGAACTTCTACTATCTATAACATCTAAATTATATGCTAAAAATAACCTAAATTTAATTTTTATTAATATAATTCTTTTCCAACAATACCTAAGTGTCTGTACCTATTGTAAAGGTACAATATATATTTATATATGTATACAATCATAATAAATTTACTTTACATACCATATATGTATTTATATATAATATACTGATTGGCCCTTTTTTATATATAACTGTTTAAGAATTTTCACATCTTGTTTAAGCATTTCCAAAAACTTTCAATTGTTATTAATAATGCACAATTAAGCATGGTGTTTTTTGTTTTTTTTTACTTATTTCACTATATATTGTTTATATTTGTGGTTTTTGCTTGACATTAAAATGCGTATTGTTTCAGAGAAATAATTTATGTATACAACAAGACATTTACACTCCAACATAATGAGATTGTTATTCTCAATAAGTCACATATTTATTTTTCTCTTTATATCACTAATTACACATAAACTAATTGACTTTAAAAGACAATGATTGGAGGGAAATTGAATTCTTACTTATAAATAAATATTAGATATACTTATAATTATTGAAATAAGTTATTATTCAACATAATATGTCAATAATGGTAGAAAACTCTCCATACAGTAGTGCCACCAAATGCAAATATTAGTAATCTATGAATGCAATAAGGTGTGTACATAAAATCCCTATCTAATGCTTATTCATCCAATATACCCAGACTAATCTGGGTATATTGGATGAATAAGCATTAGATAAGGATTTAGCTCTTAGCTTGTAGCTTTTATCAGTGAAAAGCCTTATCTTTTGACACTACTGTATGGGGTGTTGGCCACTGCTATTAACCACATGTTTAATTACATAAAATGATGATCAGGTAGTAATATGTCAATATTGTGCTTTCATCTTCTCTACTTGTTAACATATACTATAATGGCACATGAACTCCCAAATATTAATTTATACATTTCCAAAGAAAGTCATCTTCATCTTACCCTAGTGTCATCAACTGTAATTTGAATGCTTAATTGCATCTAACCTTAAATCTTGATCTTCACTGATAAAGGCAGAAGCTAAGATTGGGATAATATAAAAATTGGAATATGATAGGATTATATCTTTTTGTGTCCATTGATTACTTAAGCAAATATTAGATTATTAGAATACATTGAATATAACTGCCTATTACTATACTTTATGCCTGTAGCAACAGTACTAATTCTATATTTTATAAATTATTGATATTGTATAATTGCATCTGAAATTATTATTTGAAATACAAAATGTTATTTAACAGTCAAAGGTTATTTTCATTTTATTTTTTATTCTTAAAAATATTTATAGGTATAAAATTATACTTTAGATGTAATAAAACGTCTATTTTTTGTCACACATTTCAAACACATAAATAAAAAATTATGAAAAAGATAAATGGCACACGAGATGCACTTTTAATAAACCAGAATTCTTTCATTGGCCGAAAACACACTGTTTAAATCTTCAACATCTTTGTTCAACATTTTTTTTATATCAAATTGGAGCAATTGATACATAAACGTGGACAGGAACTAATCAATTATTTTTAATAATTCATTTTTAGCCTATTGTTTTAATTTAAATAAAACATTAATTATTAAATTTTATTTTCATTTAAATAGTAGAATTAATTTTCTATTTAAAAAATCTTTTTTGTAAATTTCACATTATTTTATTTAATACGACGAACTTTAAAGTTGAAGAGCAGCATTTACGTCATTATATACTGTTTTTGTTTCCCCAAAACAAGCAATGTTACAGGAGCTACCAAATTCATTTTCTCAACTTATGGTGACATATTGAGGGTCATTAAAAATCAGCAATGAATTAAGTGATTTGACAAAAGAGATATCTCTGATTGTCACTCACCTGGAGTACCTCTTAGTCTAGATGATGATATTCTTAAGATGTTTGTTGAATCAGATTCATAACAAGCCATACAATAATTAGCAGACAAACTTAATTTATCATGGTGAACTGTTCAAGATCATTTACTTAAGATTAGTAATGTTCTTAAGCAAGTTGTATGGGCATGACATGAACTGTCAGGCAACAATAAAGCACAGAGGTAGGCAATCTGCAGTTCATTGTTGACCAGACAGCAAAATGAACCCGTTTTGGTAAAAGTTTTAACTGGTGATGAAAAATGAGTCTTTCATAAGAATATTAAATGCAAAAAACAGTGGTTTTCTCCAAATTAAATTCCAGTTCCAGTACCAAATATAGACTCCATCCACAAAACGTTATGTTGTGCATATATGGAATTATTCATTATGAAATCATGGAACAATGTAAAACAATCCTAGCAGCCATCTACTATGAACAACTAGAGTGGCTAAATCAAGCATTGCTAATCAAATATCATGTGCTTGTCATTTGAAAAGGGATCATATTGCTGCAAGATAATGAAAAATCACATTTTGAATAAATGACTCGATAAATTTTAGGCAGTTAGAATAGGAATTTTTATTGCATCATTCATATTTGCCACATATTAACCCTAGTGACTTTTACTTATTCAGGTCCTTAGAACACAGCATAAGAAATAAAACTTTCCATTCTCAACACAATGTACAATGGAGTTTAACATTTTTTGCCTCCAAAGAAAACACATTTTTTATAAAAGAAATTGAAAACATAGTAGATCATTGAAATATGGTTGCAATTAATGATGATGATTATGTAATTGAATAATGTTAAGTTTTTCTTTAATAAAATTTACATTAAATATGTAGTTTAAAAAAATTGTTTACTGTCCAATCCCCCTTAAATAATGATGGAGTTTCATACATTCACATATTTGACATCCTATTATTTACCTAAAGTGGATAATGTCAAATATATTAGTATAAGAAATTTGGCTCTTATCAGTAAAATTAGAGTTACGTATATGTATATAATTTACATTAATAAATTATATGTAACTGAACATGGAATAATGGAAGCTTCCAATGAGTGATATCATGCTTGCAACCCTATCACAACCAACCTTCAATCCAGATCAGACCAACCCCTTTTACCATAGATACAATAGGAACATATACTTTGTTAAGCTTGGATGGATGTGATGGAGTTGCAAGCATGATATAACTCTTTAGAAGCTTCAGATTTGTCTTGTTTAGTTACAAATAATCCGAATTATTGACTTAAATACTAATGTATTATGTAAAAAAAAATATTGTTTGACTTTTAAGGGCAATATAAATTGCTAAGATAATAAAAATTTTCTGAATAAAATTCTGCTAAAACCTGAACTCTGTTATAGATTCATTAAAACTGTTATGGGTTGTCTTCTCTATACTATGTTGAATTTTATGCCCCTTGAAGTTAGTCTAGTATAAAAAAGTATAGGTATCATTTTATAATCAAAGAAAATAAAAATCACAAATCGTGGGCAGCTTTTTAGTCATCAACTGCCCTTTGCCTTTTCATGCAATCTTTTACATACACAAAATAAATACTGCATTTAGTTCTATCACTGTTTTTTAACGTAAACATAAAAGAGTTAACTTTCATTAATAACCTGATCATATGTTTCTTTTAAATATCTTTAAAAATATTAATGTCAAATCGATTCCACCTCTTAATGTTGTTCTCACTTATTTAACTTATTATAATTCGTTGTGAGGGTAGCATCAACTTTAATGATCTGAAAGTTTCAAATAAATCAAGCAGTATGAATAACTACAGATAGAGATTTTTCAAATTAATATTTTAAAAATAATTTAAATTGACATATAACATTTCTGTAAAGTAATAGAGAATTAATACATAATGGCTTTAATTTCCTTATGCTTCTTTTATACCTGAGGACCCAAATCAAATTATATTTATTTTTAAAAAGCTTCTCTACTCTGCAGCAATAAATAATGCTATATATATATATATTGGCATATTTACCTTTTCTAAGATATTTTTTTCAGAATTTAAAAAAAAAAGAGATAACTAAAAAGTGTAATGATGTCCTGTAGTCAGTAATTAAAAAAAAAAAAAATTTTATTTTTTTTATACTTTTTATATTTAGTGTATTTTTTAAAGTACTTTTCTTTTTAATAAAATGGACATTTAAAAATATAAATGACTACCACACAACTACTTTTGATGCTAAACGTTTTTCAATTAAACAATAAAATGTGGACAGATGGAAATTGATAATATCTCACTGTAAATCACATTCTATGGCAGACATTTGTTATAGCAATCCACTGTGTTTTATTTTTTGTCTATCTGTAGCATTCATCTTATGGCTGTGCATTAATTTGATAGCAATAAGTATAATTAAATTGTGGTTTGGATGACATTATTCCAACTAAATGACATTGCTAGTGAATCTTCCAGTGAAATTTTCAATTTATAGAGATTGAAAGTTGCAGCTTTATTAAAAAACAGTACATATACAAGATTCCATATCTTCAGGTATTGACTTCAGTTTTAGAGAGACTGAAAAGCACTACATTACTCACAACTTATTTACTTTTTTATTTTTATTTTTGTAAAATTAAATAAAATAATTGTTTCTCAGTAAGAATATGATATTTATGTTCAGCTTTAATTTAAAACTAAGTTTTTAGTATATGTGATTAAGAAGTGCCTTTGATAAATAAAAATATCAGAATATTTCAATTATAATTTGTTATAGTTTGATTATTTCTATATATTTCTTTTTTAACAAAGTTAATATATAACATTTAATTTCTAAATTTATATTTGTATTTTTTTAAATGTAAAGATTTAATGAAGAATAAAATTTTATTCACTAAACATAAAAAGTACAACAAATATTTATCAAGTTAACCATGTACCTATTTCAAAATGCATGGTAAAAGCATTAGTTGGACATTATTTATGCCACCATATAATGCCCCCTCTCAAAAGATAATAAATATAAACTTAAATAATTTAGTCACTATTATTTTAAATTGAATGTAAACAATTTTTTTGGTTTTTGGCTAAATCTTATAATATGAAATAATACTGCCTTTCTAAATTAATAATAATTTAGAACTATTTTACATTTAATTATTAAGTCACTACAACTGTAATATGAATATATTTTATTATAGTGAGATAAAAGTTAATGTACCATTGCATTTATAACAACACATATATCAAAATAAAAATTATAATGAGAAAAATACTGGACTTGGATTTTATTCTCACATAAATAAAGCTGCCTGCAATGATTCTAATGATAAGAAGAAGACAAAAGTGTCCTGATTTATTATCAAGTCTAATAACATTGTCAATTAAAAAAACATGAGTGCCACTGAACATGAAGTAAAATATTAATAAGTCAGTTTAAATAGATCATCAAGATTTTGGAACACAGTACGAAAAGCATCTATGGTTAAATAATGCTGTTATCAAATTTTTATTCTCTGTATGATATATATATATATGATTGTATAGTTTAATATAATTTGATAAATATTAATGCTTAACTTACCAAATTTTGTATATAATTAGCATATTATAGGCAGATGTGTTTTTTTTTAAAAAAGCTAACTCTACATTAAAATGAAACTTTACAATTATTTATTATTATAATAATATACCTATGAAATACTGTATATAAATATCATAATCACTTTTTTATTATTTAAAACTTGTTTAAATTATTTATATATTAAATATTCTTTTTCAATAACTTTTGTTCATTAACTATATAAGTAATAATAAAATAAGCTATACTAGCTCTTTTCTATGCATTTTCTTTAATGCAAATATATTTTAATATTTCACACTTCCAAAAATAGCTGGCAGTTTCAACTACCCAACAGTATCCTTCAAAACTCTTTCCCTTAATTACCCCTCTCCCTTTTAAAAAACGTTGAAATTACTTTAAAGCAAATCTCACCTATTTTTTTTTTACATTGGAAATACTGAAACATTGATTTTGCATTCTGTAAACTGTATAGAAGAGTGTTTTAGTGCTGTATGTTTATATTAATTAAATTTTTTATTGGTATCTGGGTAACAATAGTTTTAACATTCTATATAATGATAGTACTGAAATACTTCATTGCACTTAAACATAATAAAACAATAAAGGTGATTAATATTGAATTCATGTTAGTACATATAAAATTGTAATTATTGTAAATAAATGAGAAATAATTACTTGGTATGTATATGTAAACATACAAACAACATATTGTTAAATATTATGTATTAAGCAAAAATAATTAAATTTCATTATGATAATGAAACATATGCATATGAGAAATCGAATTATTGCTATAAGAAAAGAAGGAGAATTGTGGTAAAATTATTTTTTTTAGGATTATTGTGAATTGTAATTTATAAATATTTATAAAGCAATGCATTTGATTTTAAATATACTTTTTTGATTTCATAAAAACAAATTTTATTTTTTGATATGTATATAAAATTTAAAAATTCCAAATAAAAAAGAAGTTAAACTATCAATAAATGCAAATGTTATAACAATTGCTATTGGCTGACATAGATCACATGCTCCAATGATTCTGAAAAGCAAGGTTAGAAAGTTGATTAACATCATTTAAAAAATAAATTCCAAATGTAAAAGTAAAAATATGGTGATTTTTATTAATGTAGGTGTGTTTTTGATTTTGAAAGATTAATATTAGTTGATAATAAAATCCAGAGATAAAAATTAAAAAGTAATGTAAAAAAAAAAAAAAAAAACAATTGCATAAATTAACAACTTCTGACCATTATTAAGTTTATTTTCATTATAATTTGTTATTTTTAAAATTGGAATTTTTATTAAAAGTGAATCTCACAGTACATACATATAGCAATTAATTATATGTATATTTATATTTTCAATTTTGTATTACTATTTTTAATTTTGTAACACAATTTTTTTGATTTAAATAGTTGTATCATAGAATGATTTGCTTTAGTCCTTGAAGCAGAACTGGATTACCATTATTAATACATGTATTTCAATACATGCTACAATAAATGAATCATATAAAGAATGACTTTCTGAAACCATTCCCTATTGAGTTCATGTTAAAATATTTTTGAGTGCGATTGCAGTATTTAGTTTATTATTTAAGTGTTTTGTGTGTACAAACAGCTACATTGTAACAGATTAAATGAATAAAAATAAAACTTGGATTAATTCTTAAATAAGTATATTTAAAAAATCTATTTGAAAGATTAAATGAAACTATGTTTCTCAAATTTCTACTTATATAAAATATGCATGATCTCCTATCTAATAAATTAATCATACAATAATGTAATATGTAAATGTTCTCTTTTTGTGTAACCTCTGGTTTTGTTAACTGGGACCCATTGAGATTGATATGTAAATGTTCTTTTTTTTTTGTAAATGATTCTTATGGATTGTAAATAAATTTTTATTTTGAAAGATACTATAATTTTTAAAAATTCGTTATAATCGAGTATTATGAAAAGATAACCATTAATGCTCAGTTTCATAAAGCACCAAGCATGCTTTCAGAAGATTACTGCAAACAACATAGTACTGGTTAATGTTTGGCAGTTAGAATCAGACCTATATATATATATATATATATATATATATGAATGTAGTTGTATATGTAAATGAGGCTTAATTTGTAAGTGTGACATTTAAATTTTCCGTTTTTAGACAATGGAATGCATGAATCTTTTATGTTGATATAATGTGAATCCCTTGTAATCACCCAAGCCTCTGTATATTTTTTTCTATCATCTCTCTTGTCACAGAATGACTTCACATTGTTGGAAGAGAAACTGTTGCTCATAGTGAACTCATGAGTGTAAAAGATTGATTTGTGCTTATTGTTATGTTTGACTCTATTGTACAAATATGTGTGCTGCACTATTTTTTGTGGATCTTTTTGCTTGAGATTCACCACAATATACACAAGTACAGTATGCAGCACTGCATGTAGTTTTATACACTACTTGTGGAGTGTGAACAGCTTGTATTTTTCTATTTGAGTTGTTTAGTAAATTGTTTAATAGTGAGAGTGATTTAAAGCTTAATCTGTAAGTGTTAGCACAAATGTTTCTTATATGTTTTGCAGTACTAGAAATCTACAGGAAAGATATCCATGCTTTAACTATTTTGTTTATGTTTTGTTTTTATTTGCATTGGTATAAAATTTTCTGATTGCATTTATTAGCATTATATGATTATATCCAAGTCTTATGAGATTATTGATGCAAACATCGAACTTGTTTTTGCTGTTCATTTTGTATTTGCATAAATTTTGGTTTCTATACAAAAAACATTTGAAACCTACAAACTTATGTTCTAAAGGGAGTGTTGATTTGGGATGAAAGTTCCCTTTTTGTATGGGATTTAAATTCATTTTAAAGTTGTGCTCATTACTGTTTTTTCTGGACATATATGTCCAGAATATTAATACTATGAATTCTGTCTTCAATTTCCATAGTCCATTGCAAAGGTGATGTTTTTTTTTCAAGATTGAGGCAAATATTGTTGTTTTCCATTGCATATATAAACACATAATCAACATATCTCATGTAGATGTTATTTGATTCAGGGTCTAAATATTTTAATAAAATATTGTCAAATATTGAGAGCACAATGCTACAAACTATTCTACTTAGTGGAAGCCACATTGGCCTTTTGCTCTTTATGTTATAATACATTCTATTGTCTAATGCTATTTTATAATACATTCTGTTGGTTAATGTGATTTTATAACACATTCTGTTGGCTCTATTTTCTTGTAAATCCATCTAATCTTAACACTTCTATTATAAAATCAAGTACAATCCAAATAAAAATTATTATAATAAAAGTGTTAAAATGAATTGACAAGAAAATTGTAGCATTAGCCAATGGAATGTATTATAAAATGAAGAGTAAATAGCCAATATGTCTTCCACTAAGTGGAATAATTTGCAGTTATGTGCTCTCAAAATTTGAGAATAATATTTTATTATTTAAATCCTGAGTTGAATGACATCTTCATGAAATAATTTAATGCTGTGGTTATATTGCATCAAAAAATCAGATCAACAATACACAACTTGATCATTAAAAAAACTACCTCTACCATGTACTGTGAAAATTGAAGACAAAAATCATGGAATTATTTTTTTATATTTATATGTACAGAAATACAATAATTAGATTGACTTTAAATGAATTTAAACCTATCAAAATAAGATTGAGCCATTCATTCTAAATGAAGAGTCTCTTTAGAACATAAGCTTGCAGGTTTAAAGTGTTTTTTTTTGCATTGAAACAAAACTATATGCAAGTACAAGATGGATAGAAAAAAACAACATTAATGCTTACATCAATAATCTAATGAAGATTGGATGTAATCCTACAATGCTAATTATGACAGTTGAAAAATTTTATACCAACAAAAGTATAAAAAAAACATATATAATATGCCTAAAGGATGGATATGCCTTCCATATGTCCCTAGGATTGCAAAAAGTATAAGAAACATAAGTTCTAACACTTACAAAGTATGCTTTAGATCAGTCCCATCATTAAACAACTTTATAAACAACTCAAATGACAAAATACCAGTTTGTCATATTTCACAAGTCATCTATAAAATCACATGCAATGTCCCATTCTACTGTGCTGTATATTACAGTGAATCTTGAGTAAACATATTCACAAAAATTACCCAGAACACATATTTAAACAACAGATCCATACAAAAGAATGAATACAAATCAATCTTTTACAATCATGAGATACTTATGAGAGATGACAGAAAAAAATATAAGGAGGCTTTGGTAATTGCAAATGATCTATATTCTATCACAAAGAGGATTCATCATTTATTCCATTGTCAAAAACTGGAACATTTAAATGATGTGTTTACATCCCTAAAAATGACTATATAAATACATATATATATATATATTGTAACGATCCAGAGAATAATACTATAATATATATATATATATATATATTGTAATGATCCAGAGAATAAAACTTAATGTAATATGTCCTACAGGATGCCATCTTGGCATTTGAACCTAGAAAAATTTATAAAGTAGGCAGATATGTAAGTCAAAAAAAAAAACTTATTTTATTTATATATTTTGATATCTGGTCATTAGCCCATGTCACTAGCTCAGGGAGTAGCAGAGATTTAATAATATAATATCTTATCTAATTATATTTCAATATTAAAAAATAAATAAAATAAGCCACTGCCAGTAATTAACATACAAAAATTGATTTACGCATATATATATTGTGCCATTACAATTTAGTCACTAGATAAATTTATAGTAATGTGCATGTAGAAAAGGTAAACCAAAAATCATCATCACAATTTTATATAACCATAAAAGAAGCTGTAGGGCATCCAAGTTCAAACCCTACCAGATTAAAATCTTAAACACTTTAGACAGAGAATGGGTCAACAATTATATGCTTTATTTGTTTGTGTGTTGATAGAAAGGTAATACACACATTTAAACTATTTAATATTTAGTTTTTCTGTTAAAAAGCAAAGTTATAATGCATACGTATAGGCAGTGTATGTGTAAGCTATTTAATTGTTTTATATTTCAAATATTCAACATTTTAACTTTCTTTAAAACTAACTTATGCTTGATCAATTTTAATGTCTTATTCTATACTTCTATTTTGCTTTTCTTTAATTATAAGTGGGATTTAAAAGTTACAGATTTAATTAAATAATTGGGTTATAATTACTAAGCTAGCAATTATATTATTTAATGTTAGTTTATGAATGATTTGAAAGAATGAAGGATGTGTGTACATTACATACAGAAATTTACATTTACTAAATATTGAAAGAAAAGGAAGGATTAAATCTGTCAAATTATTTTTTTTTGTACAATTTTATGTTAAAAGAGGAAATTGTTTAATCAGAAATCTATCTTTGTAGCAATTTTGTTTTTTTTTAAATAATTGTTTGTCACTTTGGGAGCTTAATTTGGGTGAGAGCTCTAATTTTGAAATTGTCTTATCTCAAGATCTAAAGAAGGAAGCTCAAAGATTTGAAATGTTACTTGGATGTTAAAAGAAAAAAAAAGAGAAAAGAAAGGAAATAAGGATTGAGTCTATTTTTTTTTTAAACAAAAGTGTCTGGAAAAAGGATTAAACTTTTCAGTTGAAAAATAATTTAGTTGAAAATAAATTAGAGATCTAATTAAAACAAATTTGTCCAAAAATAGCAAGTGATGCTATCTCTGATTGGTTAAGTTAGCTAAAAATTGGATATAAAAAGCTGTCTTGAATTATTATTAGGTTTATTGTTTTTGATTCAGATTATTAAACTATTAAATTGAATGTTGAAAATATAAGAAATGGCTGGCTAGAAAAATTATATGTATGTCCCATCGGTTCCGGACCATCTGGGGAAGTTGCACATCACATAGGAAAGAAAAGATGTGTCTAAAATAATATTCTACACCTTTCAACTGACCAGAGAAATAAGATGTTTTTTTTATAAAAGGAAGAAAGCATTCACCTGCATTCAAAGAAGATGAATTAATCTACTGATAAATATTAATCATCAAGTCCAATTAATTGTTACAACAACTGATTTTAAACTCAAGAAAATTTATAAATGTGAAAACAACTGCTGTATTTCATCCACATGGTTGACAGGAAGAGAAGAAAAATTAATATAATGATTTCCAAATTATCCACTAAAGCAAATAACCTCAATAGAGTCATCATCATCAAGTAGTTATACACCTCAGGAAAGAGATTGTTCCCACGTAAAATGGAAATGGTAGGTGCAGAAATATAGACATTATACAAGACAAGTTTGAACCCTTGGAAATTCGCCACAAACAAAAGATCGGTAATATGACTTTTTATATCTATTTTATTTATGATATCAGTCTTAATAAACATTTTAGTAATAAAGTGATATATTTTATTTAAAGAACTTTTAAAGACTATTCAGATCGATTAAAAACAAGAATGTCTTACTAATAATAACTTTGAGCTTCATAAATGACCTTGAATGTATGAAAATTATTTGTTTATTAATTTTACAATATTAATGTGTAAAACAATTTTTTTTTATGGTGTTATGATTTTAGTTTTAACTAATATATTATTATTATTTTGGTTTTGAATAATATTTTGTTATTATGGGATAAAAAACGCACATACATAATGGTATTTTTATATGTGTATAATTGCGACTGAATGTGAAATAATGAGTAGTATTAGAATATTAGATTATTTTATTTCAAGTTAAGTATAGATTTCAGCGCTTGGAAGGGAAGGGGAGATAATGATTTAAAACTCTTTTCTAAAACTTGCTCTTTCAATTCTACTAACATTTTTTTTTTTTACATTCTATTTACATGTTAGATATTTAAAGTATGTGTACTAATGAGCAGATAATATTTTTTTTTCTGAAATACTTTTCTCATGGAGTGAAAATCATGGTCAATGTGACATCCAACTTAATACAAAATACATTTGAAGGGAAAGGGGGAAGAACTTAAAATTAATCTGAGGATTGTTATATAATCAATTATTATTATTATTATTCATGTCAATTTTCATATTACCTAGAAATTTTTATGTATATGTTAGAAATGTAGTAATAAATATTAGTTTGTTTTATTAAACGAGGCGTATATATTTCATTAATTGTAGTCTTTGTTAAGTGTGATTATTATTCATCATCAATGGTTGAATATTAGTTATTTAAGATATAAGTAAATATGCTAAAATTAAGCAATAATTATGAATTTCTTTATAAAATTTAGTTTTATGTTTAGGCTTAGTCCTAGAGCTGTAGTTGAAACCCTTGTCATTATTGTTATTATTATCATCATCATCATCGTCATCAACATTTTAATTAATGAGCTGTTTAACTGTTTAAAGGCCATAAATAAATATTGATTTTATAATATTTAGTGATCTCTTAGTATTATTATAACCACATCCCATCATCTATTTCATGCAAGGATGAGTGAATTGCCATCCTAAATTAGTTATATATAATCTGAGCTAGCGAACTTATAAAAATATTGAAACACATTTGTTATGGTAAGATCTGAGAAATGATTTATGTTCAATGAACTCCACTGTGGTTTAAAGATGTTTTACTTTTACCTAACTATTAGTGCTTATAGTGATATGGCTCAAAAAGCAAAATCTCTCATTTTTATTAGAAATAAAGTACCAAAAAGGGATTCAAACCCAGTACATGTGAAAGGTTATTAGATATAACTGTGTCTAGATTCAGATAATCTAGTGGTGCCCTGCTAGACCATATTCACTTAGTATTTGTTTAAACATGCACTTAACATCAAACCAAGAAATGAAAGTGGATAAAACCTACAGTCTGTATACCCGAGTTATATTTTATTGAAATTACTAGTGTACTCACTTCATGTGATTTCAAATACCTGAGTTATAACACTTGTTATTAATCATTTGCTTATAATTATGGATGTTTGTATATTGAAAAATAATTCTTGATATTTGGACTCCTTTAAATATTTCTTTGGGTAACATTAATTATGTTACAATATATATATATATATATATATATATATATATATATATATATATATATATATATATATATATATATATATATATATATATATATATATAGTAAAATTTAACATTATTATTTTAATATGTTTACTTTAACATTTAACATTATTTTTAGTTTTATTTTAGATTTTTAATTTACATTTTAAATTTTATACTATTATTAGTTCGCACAGATTTGTTTAAAAATGTTGAGTATAGATCGGTTACATAGATTTCATGGTCAAAAACATTTCAAAATAAACATAAATGATCAAAATACAAAATCATTGATACCGTAAATTGCAGAGGGAAATTTATAAGTAACCCAATAGCATTCACCATAAGATGCTTGCATTAACACCAATAACTTAAAAGACATCCTAATAAATACATTTTAGATACTCACCATAAGGTATCAGTGTTTACCGAATGTCTATATATATTTTGATCGAATATGAAAACCAAAAACATAATCAACTGGTAATGAACCATGCAAGCGTCTATACCCAACTTAAATTTAATGCATCTTTATTTAGAGTGTCGAGTATGAATAGACTACATAGATTTGCATTTGAAAAGAAAATATTCAATCCTTGTTTAACCTTAGGCCAAAGATTCGCAGTCAAACCAAACTTCAATCCATCTGATATATTGATGTGTTCAATGTAATACGAATACGGCAGCACAATTAGGTTAAGAGAAAAAAACTGCTTCTCATCAGATAGGAATACTACATTAATCCCTTCCATAAGCAAAATGGAAGTGTGCGGCATATAAAGCAAATTCTGCCTGTAGCGAATCTCGTACTATGTCTACTAATTACACCAATATATACAATCCATTGACCTAATTCAACTACGAAATGAATAACCTAAGATTACCCTCCCCTAATATAACTTTAAAAATCTATATAGCCATTCACGCCCGTCTTAAGTTTAATATTTATATAACTAGTTTAATGAAAAATAGAAATCATAATAAAACTTAAAGAACAAATAAATAAATAAATGGAAATGATTTTACAAAAAAAATACATTAAATGAAATTATAACTAATTAATAAATAACGTTGGTTAGATAGGATTCTATTTCTTAATTATTTTAAATACGGAAAGTTTTTAATGCAATGTTCATTAATTATAAAGTTCTTACGGTTTTAAACAGTTCATCTTTATCTGTTGCTTGCGATTTGAATGTGAATTCCCACACCATCCTAAAAAGATTGTTTGAGTTACCCATTGTTTTTTATTTATTTATCCAGAGGTCTATTAGTTTAGTTGGTCCTTAATGTAGAAAAAAAAAATGATGTCATTTCTTTCTTTTTTTAAAAAAAACTGAAGGGATTGAAGAGTGCATCTTTTCAATCCCTTCTCCTTCAACTCTGCACTAACACATATCTATCCACTCGTAAAAGCCAACTAACTCTTTTATTTTCAAACCTTTCCTTTTATAATAATTTTGTGGATTAACTCAAAATTATGTCATGATGGTGAAAACCTTTTCATTGAGGTCCAGTATCCCGATGGATTTCTTTCATTTGCTAAAAGTTTCTATTGTTTTCCTATCTGACCAATGCTTATACATTTAAATGCCCAAAGGCTAGTTTACTAATTAAAATAATCATTTCCATTTTACAAAAGATTAATTAATTTGTTTTCAAACTTAAACATATTTTTTATCTCTAAATCTTTTCTGAAAATTTAGTTTTGAACTACTCTTTTTTTAATAAAGTTTTATTTTAATAATTATTTATCTGTGCAATTTTATAGATATGTGAGTTTAAGATGATTTTTTAATTTTCAATTTTTAATTCTTAAAAAAAATTTTTTTTATTGGCGAACTTTTTTTTTTTATGTTTACTAATAAAAAATAATGTAATGTATGTATGTGCCTGTTACATATCAGTAAACTTGCTTAAAAAACAAATGAACAAAAAAAATATTTTACTTAGGGTCAGTAATTACGGTACATGATTAACAAAATTTACAAAACATTCGGTAAGTATAAAGACTATATACAAAAAAAAATGTTCACTATCATTTTCCTAAGGACCATCCATGTCTACACCTCCTCCCCACAAGAGTTCTATTATTTTTTTTTTTATACATTTTATTTTTACACACGGAATGACAAGCAAGTTATTTAAATTATTTATTTAAGAAGGTTGCATTGAACTAAATACATTTTGAAAGATAATGAATTTATATGTGTATATTTGCAGCACAATTATACATACCACCAACTTATTTATGACTGATTAAAATGCTTAAATAGGATTACACTGAAGTAAATTCTCAACGGTACTCATCATAAGGTAAACATTTCGATCATAAACTTACATGGTTGTGCACGCCTATACACGTTAAAGCATAATATATATCAACAAACAAAAAAACATATTTATTGCAACCTTTTGACTTTTTTTTTACCCAAAATTAGTTTTAAAATTATTTATACTTTCTCGTGTTTAATATATATGCACAATTTCTTCTGGCAGTGCTTTTATAAGATTTAAAGTATACGACTTTATGTAACAGATAAAAATATTTCATTTTGAAAAAAGAAATTTACTCAGGGTATACGTTGTTTTTATTAATAGATCAAGCCCCATATTGGGTGCCAGTTGTAATGATCTGGAGAATAACACTTAACGTACTCTGCTCTACAGGTCACCATCTAGGCATTTGAACCTAGAAAAATTTATAAAGCAGTCAGATACGTAATTCAAAAAATTTTTTTTTTATTTTATTTATATATTTTGATATCCGACGCTCTTCCGATCATGTCACTAGCTCAGGGAGTAGCAGAGATTTAATAGTATAATATCTTATCTAATTATATTTCAATATTATAAAATAAATAAAATAAGCCACTGCCAGTAATTAACATACAAAAATTTATTTACGCACATATATATATATTAGATTTAACATTATTATTTTAATATGTTTAATTTAACATTTAACATTATTTTTACTTTTATTTTAGATTTTAATTTACATTTTAAATTTTATACTATTATGAGTTTACACAGATTTGTTAAAAAATGTTGAGTGTAGATCGGTTACATAGATTCCACAGTCAAAAACATTTAAAAATAAACATAAACAATAAAAATACAAAATCATTGATACCATCAATTGTGGAGGGAAATTTATAAGTAACCCAATAGCATTCTCCATAAGATGCTTGCATTAATACCAATAACTTAAAAAACATCCGAATAAATACATTTTAGATACTCACCGTAAGGTATCAGTGTTTACTGAATGTCTATATATATTTTGATCGAATATGAAAACCAAAAACATAATCAACTGCTAACGAACCCATGCAAGCACCTATACCCAACTTAAATTTAATGCATCTTTATTTAGAGTGTCGAGTATGAATAGACTACATTGATGTGCATTTGAAAAGAAAATATTCAATCCTTGTTTAACCTTTGGCCTAAGGTTAAACAGTCAAACCAAACTTCAATCCATCTGATATATCGATGTGTTCAATGTAATATGAATACGGCAGCACAATTAGGTTAAGAGAAGAAACTGCTTCTCATCAGATAGGAATACTACATCTATCATACAAGAAGAGCAATAAAAAAAAACTCCATTGAAAGGAACAGCATTCTATGTCTTATAATCACTTCCATAGGCAAAACGGAAGCGTGTGGCATATAAAGATTTCTACCTGTAGCGAATCTCGTACTACATCTACTAATTACACCAATATATCCAATCCATTGACCTAATTCAACTACGAAACGAATAACCTAAGACTACCCTTCCCTAATATAACTTTACAAATCTATACAGCCATTCATGCCCGACTTAAGTTTAATATTTATATAACTAGTTTAATGAAAAACAGAAATCATAAAAAAACATAAAGAACAAATAAATAAATAAATGGAAATAATTTTACAAAAGAAATACATTAAATAAAATTATAACTAATTAATAAATAATGTTGGTCAGATAGGATTCTATTTCTTAATTATTTTAAATATGGAAAGTTTTTAATTTAATGTTCATTAATTATAAAGTTCTTACGGTTTTAAACAGTTCATCTTTATCGGTTGCTTGCCATTTGAATGTGAATTCCCATGCCATCCTAAAAAGATTGTTTGAGTTAGCCGTTGTTTTTTATTTATTTATCCGGAGGTCTTTTAGTTTAGTTGGTCCTTAATGTAGAAAAAAAAAACTGCCATTTCTCTTTTTTTTTTAACAAAACTGAAGGGATTGAAAAGTGTGTCTTTTCAATCCCTTCTCCTTTAATTCTGCACTAACACATATCTGTCCACTCATAATAACCAACTCTTTTATTTTCAAACCTTTCCTTTTATAATAATTGTGTGGATTAACTCAACATTATGTCATGATGGTGAAAATCTTTTCATTGAGGTCTGATTTCCTGATGGATTTCTTTCATTTGCTAAAAGTTTCTATTGTTTTCCTATCTGACTGATGCTTATACATTTAAATGCCCAAAAACTAGTTTACTAATTAAAATAATCATTTCCATTTTACAAAAGATTAATTAATTTGTTTTCAAACTTAAACATATATTTTTATCTCTAAATCTTTTCTGAAAATTTAGTTTTAAACTACTCTTTTTTTAATAAAGTTTTATTTTAATAATTATTTATCTGTGCGATTTTATATATATGCGAATTTAAGATGATTTTTTAATTTTCAATTTTTAATTCTTAAAAAAAATTTTTTTTATTGGCGAACTTTTTTTTTTTATGTTTACTAATAAAAAATAATGTAACATACATATGTGCCCATTACAATATATAAGACATTTTATGGGTTCATATATATATGAAAAACAAAAAAAAACCCAAGTTAAAAAACTTGCTAAAGCTTGTATTTATGATAACAGATGGTGTTCTACCAAAAACACTGTCAAGCATAGTTTTCTGTTTACATAAACGTCAGAGCGAGCATTCACTATCTCTAACTTTAATTCCACTTTCAGATCATGATTTCAAGCTATTTGCTATCATCAGTGAAAGACAGGAATAAGAAACTAGATCTAAACACAAACTCTGAGCATTTATGAAACAGTTTCTATTCAGCTTGCAAGCATGAATCTTTTAGACACATTAATGTCTTCAAACTCAGCATAGCAAGCCAGATAGCTACATGGGTCTGATCTCAGTTCAGCATCACCACATAGTAGAAGCCTCTGCAATATACATCATTGCAAGAAAGACCTCAAAAGTACATTTATGAAAAACAAAAAAACACAAGTTTAAAAACTTGCTAATGCTTGTATTTATGATAACAATTGGTGTTCTACCAAAACACCATCAAGCATAGTTTTCTGTTTACATAAACATCAGAGCAAGCATTCACTATCTCTAACTTTAATTCCACTTTCAGATCATGATTTCAAGCTATTTGCTATCGTCAGTGAAAGACAGGAATAAGAAACTAGAACTAAACACAAACTCTGAGCATTTATGAAACAGTTTCTATTCAGCTTGCAAGCGTGAATCTTTTAGACATGTTAATGTCTTCAAACTCAGCATAGCAAGCCAGATAGCTACATGGGTCTGATCTCAGTTCAGCATCACCACATAGTAGAAGCCTCTACAATATACATCATTGCATGTATATCACGCTTGCAAGCTGAATAGAAACTGTTTCATAAATGCTCAGAGTTTGTGTTTAGATCTAGTTTTTTATTCCTGTCTTTCACTGACGATAGCAAATAGCTTGAAATCATGATCTGAAAGTGGAATTAAAGTTAGAGATAGTGAATGCTTGCTCTGACATTTATGTAAACAGAAAACTATGCTTGATAGTGTTTTTGGTAGAACACCATCTGTTATCATAAATACAAGCGTTAGCAAGTTTTTTAACTTGTGTTTTTTTTTGTTTTTCATAAATGTACCTTTGAGGTCTTTCTTGCAATGATGCATATTGCAGAGGCTTCTACTATGTGGTGATGCTGAACTGAGATCATACCCATGTAGCTAACTGGCTTGCTATGCTCAGTTTGAAGACATTAATATGTCTAAAGGATTCATGCTTGCAAGCTGAATAGAAACTGTTTCATAAATGCTCAGAGTTTGTGTTTAGATCTAGTTTCTTATTCCTGTCTTTCACTGACGATAGCAAATAGCTTGAAATCATGATCTGAAAGTGGAATTAAAGTTAGAGATAGTGAATGCTCGCTCTGACATTTATGTAAACAGAAAACTACGCTTGATGGTGTTTTTGGTAGAACAGCATCTGTTATCATATATATATATATATATATATATATATATATATATATTGTGCCAAGGCCAAATTGGCACATGTATATAAAATAATTTTGTCTACAAAAAAAAAAATTATTATTAAAATCTTTCGTAAAACAGTTTGGAAAAAAATAGAAAATAATTGATTAAAAGGGGAGAAGAGGAGTTTTGATTAGAAAAGATAAAACTAAGAGTGTTATTATTATAAATTAAAAGTTAAAATATAAATCTCTTTTCATTCCAGTTTATTAGAATAAATGTGTATATATGTATGATGGTAAATAAAAATAAATGTAAGCTTGTTAATAAGAGATATAATAAATGCCTGTTAAAATCATATTGAAAAACACATGAAAATAAATATTGAAATGAAATGTATTTAAAAACACAGCGGTGGACTACTAATTAAAGATATGAAAACAACACATTTTGAAATAGCTACTACTAATTAAACAATCAATCAAAAACACGTCATAGGATTAATTACTAAAGGAATTTTGACAACACCTATTGAACCTATTGCCAGAGGATATTAAAATGAAAACAATTCGCATATATAAATAGCTAGATTTTTATCGGACATCCAGTTTGAGTTTGCAGTTTCAGCCTAGTTTTCAGTTTGTCTAGTGTCAGTCTTGTTTAAATTATGTATCCAGAAAGAGAAATGCATTGCTGAGCATCTTATGGAAATTAAAACTCTTCTTTAAGCCCTTAGTCCAACAAGATCAGCAAGACCTGCCCATGAAATAATGTCTACTTAACAGCTCAGAAATCCTCCGTCAGTATTACACTGTCTCCAAGAATAAAACCAACGGATTAGCATCAAATCTCCTCAAGAAATGTCAAATCTAACCGGTTAGATATCTTTTATTAGATATACTCCATCAGAAGCAGCTAACAACAAGCAGTATCCACATTCAAAAATCCTAGGTAAAACATTTTCGTATTCTCATTTATATGTAGTAGCCACTGCAGTATTTCGTAAATTTCAAGATTCAAATTATTTAAACTTTATAAGCATGCATAAAATGAACTATTGATGTGCGTCTTTGTGAATGTTAGATAATTTCAATGTCAAAGATGATTTATGCTCTTTCATAAAATATATCATAGTATGTTAACATAAAATGTGTGTGTTATTTATAGACTTATAAAAATGTTTATCATTAGAAAATGTTAGTTAATAAATTGTCTTTAAAAGTAAACTTTATTCATCGGTCAGTTCTTTTTATCAATTCTTTTTCTATATTTTATTACTGATTAAAATTAGACTGAGCTAGTTTACGGGATGATTTCAAGCACTGGATTATGAGCCTGCTGACCAAATACGTTGTTTATTCTTCTGAATAGATAGCTGGCTCCTGGAGTTTACTCCGAAACAAATAAAGTGTTTGGATAGTAGGGGTTTGAATCTAGCAGCTGACGTGGGCCATTGTTGATAGTTAAAGCTATCAATAATATCTCCCATTTTGTTCGAACGTGCCGGTTCATTCACGTAACATTTATAAGTAAACAAAATTGTAAATGTATTATGGAGAAGTTTGAAACCAGCCAGAACTTATATACATGTAAGTAAGTGGTTTCAGTGGTTTGATCCGGTACAATATATATATATTATAACACCCACCGATATAATATAAACCTCCATTGTTGGCTTTAACCCGAAGCTTCGAATAAAGATATTTGTGAGCATGGTTTGATCCCATCTCACGCGCCAATCTTACCCGTAGATAAGAATTATCTCATCGAAAACATAAATAAGGGTTCTGGTATGTATATCTGTTATGGTAGCGCACCGAACCAGCTCAATCTCAGGGTTTGGGGATGATAGTCTAACTAGAGAACAAAGCTAAAACAAAACTAACTACGTCTTACATGTCTATTATTATATGCGATAGTTTATTGGATAAAATTTATTAATCTAACCCGGATCTTATCGGGGGTTTATTCTATTCATGACCATACCCATTACCAATAAATCCCATTTATACACGCACATAAATATCAATATTCAAGCGCACAGCCCATTTATTCTGATCCACACACATATATATATAATTCATACACGCATCAAAATAGTGCAAATATATATATCAGAGCTGTTTATTTAATGTTGTCATTTATTTAATTTTAAAAGAGATTTAATATAGTAATTAATATTGAGGTAACACTAGTTTCTCTATTAAGATACATTCACTGAACACATATTTTGTGCCACGTCACTTTACCTTAGTTCACGCGATCAAAGACAAGTCCGCATTTATACCTTGCCAAGAAAACTGGTCTGGTAGATATAACAGATGGCAAATAGTTCCAATAGGGTATATCGAATAGCATATCCCAGAGGTGGAGTAGTTGATTCACTCGCTTTGTGAAAAGGTCCAAATTTTCAAAGATCTTTCATCACCATTTCTTTGATGAAACAAAATTTCTTTATTTTATTAACGCAGTTCCCGTAAGAAATCCGCTTCAGGTGAGTTTCATGACGAGTGTCCACTGGGCCGATTAACGAAACCCGCACTATAGAATTACCCGGACATTTTTGGTAAAAAAAAAATATTAAAACTTCTTAAGAAATATTTTACACGTCCTCCTAATCTGGAGTTCAAGCCGCGTCTCTTTTTTTCTCTTTTTTATATCTCCTTTCGAGCACAACAAAAAGTTCTTTTGTTTTCACTTTTAACTTTTCAAAATTCTCCCTGTGTATCCGTATGCCACTGACCAGTTCTTCCATTGTTCTTCAAAAAAATACCCACCTGACCAGTTTTCAGACTTCCCGATGCCAGTTATTAACTAAACTGCCTACAGCAATTAATTCATTTCTATTTCGGTCCTCATATGTTCAAGAGATTACTCAACAAAAGAAAACACGTGTTACCGACAATATTATTAGAACTCAAAAAAAACTTACGGATAAAATATATACGAATAATCAATTATACTTTATACAGCTCTACATATATAATTGATTGTAACCATCACCGATACTACATACGTATATTGTACACTCGCACATACACTATATTTACATATACCTACACACATAACTTTCGCACTCCTTGTAACAGGGTTCGAATGACCATTTACATATATATATATTTTTTTGTTTATACATAGTCGCTCCACATTAACACTAGTAATTAGTAATATATCACATACGCGCGTGATTCGAACCCGGTTTGTTACAATATATATATATATATATATAACTGCTAAACTTTTAGCAGTACGATGTATGGTTGTACTAAACTTTAAGCAGTACTATGATTGTGGCACTAATCTTCCAAATGCATATTTAGTGCATTGTAAAACTATTGAACTTTAATAGCTTACCTTTTCATAATAATTGATTATAATAAGTTTGTAAGAATAATTTTGATTTGTGTTTTAATCTCACTTAGCTCTCTTAATAAATAATGGCAATATTATTACAGTAAATAGACTGTTAAATTTCCAAATCAACGCTTTAATAATTTTTTTCTAATCTCAACAATACATAATGTGCTGTTTTTCCATCACTATTTTTCATGTCATCAGAATTCAGCTATATAATATTTCCAATTCAACACTTTAACAGTTTTTACTTGCTCTAATCTTCTTCTCATTATGATGCAGCTGTATAATATGTAATATCAAATTAATTTTTATCCTTATGTAAGGCTATTTATTATTTATATGGATTTGCAATCTGCTTCTATTATTATATTACTGAATAAATTTTTAATACAAGTTTTAACTTCTTTTCATTTTATCAATATCCAATGGCATATTCAAAGTTAGCAAGTATAAAATGTCAAATATGTTTTCATATAATGCTTATAGTTATTCTTCTGAAGCAAAACTTAGTTATTATTTAATCTAAATGGATATATTAGTTTTATTTTTAATAATTACTACAGTACTTAACTTTAGCATAATTTTCTGCCTTAAATACAATTATCATCATCATCACCATTATCATCATATTTGTTATTATTATTATTATTATTATTATTATTATTATTATTATTATTATTATTATTATTATTATTATTATTATTATTATTATTATTATTATTATTATTATTATTATTATTATTATTATTATTATTATTATTATTATTATTATTATTATTATTATTATTATTATTATTATTATTATTATTATATTATGTTATCATTTATATATTGCTATTAAAAAGGAATCAACACTGATACTACCAATCACATCAAATGACTTTCTATATGCTTATTGATATATTTCCAAGTGAACTTACCCTCATTGTATTGTAGACCTATATATTATAAATTTGAAACCTGTCCAGTTAAAAGTTAGGGATTTTTCTAGCATTATACCATTTTGCATCTATTGTTTACTCAAGCTTACTGCAGGTGGGTCTATAGGTGTATGAGAAAAGCTGTTCTTGGAAACGTATGAAGATCTCTGTTAAAGAAGTAGATGAATTTCAAGTACATTTCTCTCATCTACAAATGATTTTAGTTTGTGTGTAGTATTTTAGAACAAATTGTCTAGAGATGGCTACTGAGAAAGAATTAAAGTTGAATTATTAAACATTTAGGCTTAAAGTATATTTAAAAATATCAGGATAACTGAAAAATATTTAACCTTTTTATGCCATTTGTGCATTTTGTTGTTAATTCAAATAAAATTAGTCAGATCCAGCACTTCAATTAAAGCTTACATATCTACTCACTTAAGGGATTTTTATTTGTATTCCTGTTTTATGTACAAGTACTAATATTAACTGAGATCTTTAAAATAAACAGGAACTGGTCTAGTGTCAATCTCCAAATTTATACAAGTTAGTTAGTCTAAGTTTGAAACCTTACGAATTTTTTTATTGTCAAATTGTTTGCTTGAATAATATAAAGGTATTAATGATAGCTGCTAGATGCATAGTTGAATTAATTTATCTTTTGAATCATGATATTTACTGATGAAGGGATAAATGAGAAATTGTTTAGTCAGAAGATGTTCATCCTGCAGCACAATAACATTTGGTTATCATTGGTTACTCCAACTTACAATAGATGGCTTTAGAGTAAAGCTAAATAACTGAATATTTATAGGCATAATTGCAATCTTATTATTTATAATTTTACATTTTTGTTATTGTACTTTTTTTAGTAATTTTGTCTAAAATAAAATATTTTTGAATCTCTTTATCCATGTTTTAAAATTATTTTTCTTAAACAATGCATTAGATACTGAAAGAAAAAGATTTTTAAACACAGAAAGTTTAAAAACACTATATTAAACTCCAAGTAAAAAATAGAAAAGTATATGATGATGTTCAAAAGGAAGATTAAAAAGTAAATATCTGGAGGTGACAAAAATATTTTAATATCCACGCTGGAAATATTAAAATGGAAAAACAAAGCAGTGCTAATCATTTTCTCAGAAGAAATGATAGCAAATAATCAATTACATTTCTAAAATAGATCCTATAAGGATGTAGAAAACTTATAAATAAAGCATTTGAGAGATGAATGTTTAAACTAAGAAAAATTACTAAAGGGATAGAGATTGGAAAAAAAGTATTAAGCTATCAAAATATTATTCACTACAACCGACTTATAATTGTTGGGGAAAATACATTTATAATCAGCTATCATTGCTAAGAACGGAAATCTCCATTAATAACAAAAGCCATTATAACTAACAAGAGTGCATATATAAACAGTAAGAAAACTATCAATTATCATGCATTAAACAAGGAATATTTTATTTATTATTTTAATGCAGCGTTTTAAAAAATTATTCGGAGTTAAAATATATTGCGAACAATTATTAAAATGTGAGGCTAATTAAAATTGTAGTTCATTATTAATTTTACGTGTGATCTTCCATATATATATATATTGAAGCAGTCGGATCTGAGTTCGATCCTAGCTTCATGTTATTTACCCTAATACTAACCTTAAATTTCCGATGCAATGGGGCTTTATACGTTCAATCCACGCTAATTTCCATAATGAATAACTTGTTTCAAATACGTAGTAAAATTAATTAGTTTAGTTTAAATTTGATCAATTCTCTAAATAAATTCATGATAAAATATTCATGAATTTATATATATTAAATTGCGTGGATTGTGCGTATATATATTTGTAAATATTAAATGTATATAATTGTTCGAAAGTTTCATTGCGTCGGGAATACTTGTTTTTTTTTTTAATTTTAAATAATTTGTTAAAGTGTTGTTGATTAAAAACTACATTCTTTCGATAAGCTCTCAAATTCTCAAAAACAACAGTAAAGTTTTATTAATTGGAAAAAGATAAGAATTCAATTTCTAATTAAAATCATTTCAGATTTTAAGAATTCATTTTCTAATTAGGAAAGGAATTCAAAAATTAGTTTGAAAGCCTTATCGAGGGAATGTATTTGAAAACAACTAATTGATAATAAAATGAGCGCTAGCCTTAAGGCATCTGGACAATATATATAGCCCTGAAAATAGGAGAAGAGGCTAGCTTTGTTGTAGAGTAGTGCAGTGAACTCTGTGCGTATAAAAAATTAAATACATCATGATAGAGGGCTAGAACATCAGGAATCTGGCTACGGTTCCTAAAGTCCCGAGAAATCTTCACTGGAGCTGTTGAACCTTTTCCGGATCGATCATTCTGCTAAAATTATGGAGGCTACTAAAATGCTGTTCCAATAATCAATCAATGGTGCCTACGTTTTTAACAACCTGGAGGTGTAACTTAAGGACCAGCACGGAAGGGGTAATATATGTTTCTATAATGGACGTTAAACTTTCTGGCCAGTTCGAACTTTATTTTACACTCCTCCTTATTAAGAGCTCTTTTATTCTTTAATGTAAAATCTTTGTAACACCTTTTATTTATAAAATGCTACTGTAAATCTATAGCGTAATTCTTTAAATCTCTAGTCTTTAAACTTTTTCTTTTCTTACCTGGCGGTTCGTTTAATATATATATTAGTGTGCTTTATTAATGTCGTATTTAAAAATTATATGCCAATAATCTTTCGACTCGATGAGCTCCTTGATTCCATTTGCCTCACGCAAATAATATAACATTAATTTCAAATAGTAATTCTTGCCCATTAGAGCTAAATTTATAAGTTCTATTAATCATCGAGTCAAAGGAAAATATTACATGTTTACTATTTTTACATTTAGCTAATAATAAATTATTAGCTCAATTTTTCACCTATGTCCCCAGCTCCTATCTAAGTTATAAGTATTTATATATATTCACATAATGTTAAATGATTTTCTTGTTCCACTAATATTTATTTATGCAAATATAATCTTAAATGTCTTTATTGCAAAAAGGGTCGATAAAGGGTTAAATGTATTTTAATTCCACTTTTGTTATTTTATATTAATATTCAGGAAGGGCACGATATTAGGGCATAATTAATATAGTTTATAAATGTTTTAAAATAGTTCGATAAAAGTTCGTTTGACTTTAATTAATTGGTCAAGTCATCACGTAGAGCATTCTACATGGGTTTTATTTTTCAACGATGACTATCAAGTCATCATCATCAAACGTTGCTGACGTAGGGCCATCTTCCGCTCTGTTAGGCTGGTCGGTGATCATATTCTTTTATTTAAATTTCTCAAGGAAGAAAGTACTTCCTTTCGTATTCATTAGTCAAAGGGCGTAAGACTTGTTGATGCAAGCCGCCATAGGGCTTCGATCATCGACTAGCGATCATCTTTAAATTTGACTCTCTGCCTCGTAATTCGTCAAGCACCATTGCATTTTTGTTCCGGTAAAACCCGCCTCCATGCTCGTAATCCATGATGAAGGGATTTAAATTAAAGTCGAACAAATTTTCAAATATATTTAGTTAAATCAGTTTTCAAATCAAGATTAAAGTTATGCCCTAAATTACGATCTTTGCTCTTCATGAGTAGATTTTCGAATGTGAAAATAAATATCACATTCTGTCATAATAAAATTAGAGCAATCATTTCCTTATTAATAAATACCTTTATCTGCCTTTATATTTCTCGTTGGGGGCATAGACATAGAATCCCATGTTGTGTAATACTTGTTGGCATATGATAAGGACCGCCACTCTTATTATATTTATAAATTCTTTTAAAGACTAGAGGTAACTAATGCAATCTATATTTTATTGAACAAAACAAATTATTATTATTATTAAATATTTCTAACATACTTGGTTTCTTAGTTCATCATTCTTTTTATAATTATTTAAATGTTAATACTCGCTGTCTGTGTTGGCAACCCGAACATACATATGATTCGATTTATAAAATTATTCAAAGTATATAAATTCTTAGATATTAGTGTTACTCAGGAGTCTCTAGTTCTCACCAACCGTTGAGCTAGTTCTTGGCGCATAGCACTGTGCCGTCGATTTCTGCTATCTGAGCTGTTGAGTTGGGTTTGAATTCGGTTTTGGTTAAGCTGAGTTTGAATTCGATTTGATTTGAGGTGGTGGTGGATTTCGACCGGTACAATATATATATATATATATTGCTTATAACAGTTCTTTCATCTTTCATATACACTTCAATGTAAAACAATTTTCTTAAAAACTTTTTTTATTTTCCTTACAGTTTCGACTGTCCTGCTACATCAGAGCTCTATGCTTCTCTGTTTTAATTAAAATTTCCAAGTAAAATCGAGAGTAATTCAGGTAGCCATTATAGTTTATTCTTATAATAACGGTATAAATGGTCATTTAGCAACTTGAGTAGAAAACAATGACATAAGAATGAGATCACTGAGACAAGGACATCAGATGAACAAGTAGGAGGATAACAAACCATGTATGAACAATAATTAATTTTAAAAATTATATTAAACTATAAAATAATTTAAATATATATTAATTAGTTTAAATATTTATCTGTATTTGATTTGTGCAAAATTTATTTTGTTTAATTAAAGATAAAAATAAACAAATCATAAAACATACATGAAAATTAATGCAATATTTTTTTATTAATTATGTTATTGGTAAAATATATAATCATATGATGATCAATTCCCAAATTTATAAAGCTATTCCAGTACTGAGGAACCCTTGGCACTCAATGTGCTGCTGTAACACTGCATGCAATTATGTAGGGATGTTATTAAATATATCTCTTCATTACTTGTTGTTTTGATTAAATCATCAATATTATTTTGCCTTTTCGTTTTTAAAGTAAAAATCTTCATATAGTTTGTATTATTTTCTGAAATAAAATCTTATATGAAAAATAACCATAACAGTTATAATGTTATTACTTAAAATAGCTAATTGAAAATTTATTTAATAAATGAATCTCTCATATATATCACTTTATATTAAAATAGAAATCATATATTATAAATCTAACTAAAAAATAAAATTTTACTACAATTTTATCACAACCATGATTTCATCCATTAACAAATAAACCCATTGTATATATATATATATTTGTTGTATATATATATATATTTGTTGTTTAAAACTTTCAAGTTGACAAGAATTGGTGGTCGAGAGGTCAGCATGGCTGCCTTACAAGCAGTTGCCCCAGGTTAGCGGTTTGCTTCCCGGCCAAAGCTATGAAACATGAGAAAAAAATCTTTCAAACTCCCTACATCTATCCATTCTATTTTACACAACTGATACACATGACCACATGCATGTGAAGAAGATAAAAGATCTCCAATATATGTATTTTATGATATACAAGCACTCATCTCCCACACATATATGCAATCATTGCTCAGTTTATATTAAGATAGCAATTCTTCAAATTTTAATGGGCAGGCCTCAATCTTCTAATTACATTAAGTTCAATAGAGACAATATACTTGTATTTAAATATTATATATGCTGTTTGTATTTTGTTGAATTTCATTTAAAGAGGTGTATTTGTTAATAGATAAAACCAAGACTGAGACAGAAATTTGGTAAAATTTTGTTTTTAGCTAGTTTTGCAATGGCATATGAATTTCTGTTGTTTTTTTTTTTTAATCATTACTAATATAGCATTAGAGAGATATTGTTTTTTTTTTTATTTCTTATTGTATATAGTAACATGCATTCATCTTTTGATCTTAAGTAAAAAATTATGTAGTTGACTTTAATAAAAAATACAATAAGAAAAAAGAAATAAGACCATTTATAATATCCTACATTAAACTGGCAAATAAGTTTTACCAACCTTTGTAGATAGATACTATAATTGCTCTTGCAGATGATAGTTAATAGAGCTACAATACTTTGATTTTAATAATAATAATAATAATAATAATAATAATAATAATAATAATAATAATAATAATAATAATAATAATAATAACAACAACAACAACAATAGCAACAATAACAATAATAATAATAGTAATATAATAACAACAACAGTTGTAACATTAATAATGATGAATTTGCAAAAACGAGAGGGAAGAGTTTTAAAATGATTCTGATGAAGACAATTGGATAATTGAAACTGTCAGTTATTTTAGAAAATGGGAATATATAGAAAAATCTATTAATGTTGTTTACATATAATGATTGGTTGCTTATAATAACAACTTCTATATAGAAAATTTGTGTGCTGACATTTATATGTAATGTTTCAAAAGAAAAATATGCATTTATATATATAAACATATAAAGAAATTTAAGATTTATTTTGTTTTTAAAAGAATATGTTTTTTTTTTTTTTTTAAAGATAAAAAGGCAAAAAAAAAAAAAAGGAAAGGAAAATTAGATTATAAGCACAGCTGCTTCTTCCATAAAAAAATATTTTTATATTAAACAAAAAAGATTAAAATTATATTAAAAGAGCAAGTAAATTGAGTTTAAATGAATCTTAAAATGAGAATAAAACTTCCAAGCGTGTGTTAAGCTTTAATATAATTTTCTAGTAAAATTATTTCTTTTTTTAATATACTGTATAGAATTTAAGAATTTTCCTTTAAACAGCAAATTATACTAATTATATAAAATTAAGATGCTGTAAAAATCTCATGCATTATTGACAAGCATGTGTGCAAGCATGCATACCCATAGTTTTACAAAAAATGTTTCAATAGCCTGGATCAAGAGACATTTTGGCTCAAGATTGTGTTTCATTCTTATTATATTTATTTATTTAATTATGTAATTCTGACTAAATGTACTTCAATGTGCATTTAGATTATCATTGGGAGTTAGCATTTTTTTAAAATATATTTAATTATGATTTACTATAACTTGTTTATATTTGTTTTCTTGTAATGAATTCTGATGAGAATCTAAATAATAGTAACATTTACAAAATAAAAGGCTGAGAACTTTCTTTTAAGCACAATTGTATTTTTTAAAATTCAAATCCAGAATCTATGACTAATAGTAAGTGAATGTTTTGCCACATAGAGGCAAAACTCTTCATACAGTAACACCTTTCAGTGCAAGCCAGAGTAATCAATGGATGCAAAAACGTTTATGCATAAAATCCCTATCTAGTGCCTACTCATCCAATATTCCCAGATTAGTTTTCCGCTATTGGCTTTCATTAGTGAGGAATCTTAGATCTTGGAACTCTGCACCAAACAAGTCTAGATATATTGCATGAGTAGATGCTAAATAGGGATTTTATGCACAAACCTCATTGCATCCATTGATTACTCTGGCTTGCACAGAGTGTTTTTACTGCATGGTGAGTTTCCCTTCTGTGTTAACAGCTTGTGTAAGCATAACGAATGATGATCGTGTGATGGGCTGCTTTGGAAATCATATGAAAATTTAATTAAACTTTAAGCATCTAAAATAAAAAAAAATGAGTTACAACCAACAAATCTTCAATCATAGTGTCCACCATTTTATAACTGCTTTAACCCAAGCAAGAAAAATAATAATGACTGTGTTAGACTTTATGATAAAATCACATTGAAATGAAAATTTTACAGTTCCATTATTATTTAATAGATTATAATACTGCTCTCACAATGTAAAAATTATTAGGAATACTATGCAATCTTGTGACTATCTGAGCATCTAATAATTTATTTATTTTTAGTATTACTTGTGTGTCCTAAGCATCTCTAATACTGTCAATGCAATAATCTTATTCTAACTACAAGAAAAGCACAATTAAAATATTTTACACATTCAAGGAATTTTTTTTTTCTATAAATGGAATATTTTAAAAATTCTATTCAGTATTTTCTAAGACCTTTTTTATTACTCAAAAATGTTATAATATATAGAATATCATACAATATGCCCATACTCAATACATCAATAGCAAAAGAGTTGTTTAATATTTTGAAATATATTTTATTGCTTTAACAAAGTTTATTCTTAATGAATCGATTTTAAATAAACTAAAGTTTATGACTTGAACATGCATAGACTCTGACAATGACAACAAATCTATATTTTTTCCACTATTATTACTATTGGTAATGAATATATTATAAAACTCTAAAATTGTTTTGTTATTTTATCTGTTTATGAAAACAACACAATGCAATGGCTTTATTGCTCGGAAGTTCATAATAAGTTTGAGCACCAGAACTGTGATTGACAGAATTTATCCTGGAACCTCCCAATTCAAAGTCTGATTCAATACTGATTACAAAACCTGTTTATAATGTTCTATAATGCAAATTGATTTCCAATTGAAATTATCTCACTGTTAATTTGAAATCTTACTGAACATTTGTTTTTTTTATGTCTTCCTTTTCATCAACTCTTTTCAAATTCCCTTGTTCTAAATCTCAGTTGTGTTCAATTCAGTATTTGTTTCTCTAATCTTCCTCGAGTTATTCTCTGCACATGTCCAACAAGAGTTCAATTGAATATTTTTATTTGATTTGATTTACTGTAGTGTTTTTAGTATTCAATTATTCTCAAATTGTTTTAATAGTTAATGGTTCTTTTTTCAACTTTGCCCAGAAATTTATTTCTGCAAATTTCTTTTTTTAAAAAAAAATAAATAAATAAGTACCTAATAATTAGGTATATTTTAAATAAATAATTTTCTAATTTTTTTTTAAAATCCTTGTTTTTTACTTCACCTTTGAGTGGTAGGTTTTAAATTGCACTTTATGCAAAAAAGTGAAGCTTAGTATTATTAGAAAAGAATTATATGGCTGAGTGCTTTCAGGGAACTTAAGTCTCCATATTCATAGCCTATTTTGGGAGTGACAACTATGCAATCAACCAAAAAGAATTGTGCTTTGCAATCTCCAGGAAATGGTCTTTATGAAAGAAAACTTTGAATAAATTTTACATAAACTACCACTAAATTTCACTTAAAACCTCAATGAAAGCCAACACTCCCAAAATAGGCTAAGGATATTAAGACTTAAGTTCTCTGAAAGCGCTTAGCCATATAATTCTTTTCTAATAATACTAAGCTTCAAGTTTTTGCATAAAGCATAGTTTTCTTTATGTAAAAAATATTCCTTAGAATTTGTTGTAAGTTAATTTAAACAACCTAGTTAATATCATTTAAGATTTTTATTAGATTCAGAAATATTAACAATGTGGAAAATCTCTCACAATATTTACAAGTTTTTTTAATACAAAAACATAAACTTGAAAAATGGCAGTTGTGATCTGCCTTTTAATATGCATTCTGTGCCTTCAGATTTTTTTTAAGTTTATCTAGATGTACAATGGTTATGCCTTTAGTATTTGTGTATTGTATTAAAATTATTGCCACATATCAAAGACATTGATGGTGTGATGTTAAATATTGACTAAATATATTTGAACATTATCATTACTATTATATATAATTATCTTAACCTGTTATGTGTATAACAGAATGGAGAGCAAATTTTTTTGGGATAAAATAGAGTTACATTTGTATTTTCTAAATGTTTTTTCATAACTATCTATCTAAAATATATATCAGTAATTTGTATGCTTTCACAAGCTGTTAAAACTGTATCAAATACTTTTCACCCAGTACTTCCACCAAGTGTAAGCTCTATTAATCAATAGATGCTATAAGATTTTATATTATAATCCTTACCTACTGCTTTCCTCATCCAATATTCCCAGCCTAGTATTTATCTCATAGCTTTCATCAGTGGAGAGTCTCGGATTTAGAATCAGTACACTTAGATTTTTAGGTTTAATGCATCTCTCCAATACTCACTATTATTATTTTGGTTAACTATAAAACTATTAAACCTAACCTACTAGAGTTTACACTAAGTGAAACTATTGTGTGGAATTGTTTTTGCTAATTATCTATCTCTTAATATTGATTGTTCTAATAAACTACTAAGTGTTTAGTTCCGTGTTTGAATCCTTAAAGCAAGACTAATTTAAATATAGGACAAGTTTATTTAGGTTTGATTGGTTCACTATGTTTTTTTAAAATAAAACCACTATTATTTATTTTTAATAAATTCATTATAGTAATATAGCCTTCAAACTCCATGTTTGAGTTAAAATAGCTATTATTTTACACTTTAAAGACTACGGACAGTCAATAGATATTCATAATAACGTTCTCAAATAACTTTGAATTGAGATTTCAAAGAAAGCCCTCTTTTAAATCATAAAGCTTTATTAGCAAGTAATTCATCATTTTTTTAATTACTCATTTGGCAGAATTTATTAAAAAAGAACAACTATTTATTTATTTGCAATATTCTGTATATTTAAACGTTTTGTGTGGCAAAGATCTTATTGTGGCAATCTAATTTGTAACACATGCTTGCATTTATAAAACATAGCAAAACTATTTAAATACAAAATAAAAGAAAATTGAGAAAATATATAGATAAAAGTTCTGTTTCAAAAACATTTAATCTTATAGATACCAATCCTATAATTTATAACCTAGAAAAATGTATTGAGACAAGTTCTTATAAGTTTTAAATAGAATACACATTTTTGCAGAGTCATAAGCATTGTGACCAAATACAGTCTGCTTGTCTTTAGCCTATCACAAAAGACAAAGCATAAACTGAAGAAGAAAAAAACAGTTCTATCTACCAAACTCAATATTTGTTAAGATGAAAAACTATTATTAAATTTTGATAACAATCAGAAAAAAAGACTTTGAATTCAATTTTATATTGAAATTCATGGATTGGTAGTATATACAAATTTGTCTTCAGAACTGTTGAACATTTTTTCAGCTTATTACACTAAACACAATTACTCAAACTTTCAATAGGTAGTGGTTGGAGGAGAAACAGTCTCCTGATTCTATTGGTCAACCTGAGTTCTAGAAAATTTATGTTGCAATTACATAAACATGACCAGTAATAATATACTAATCTATATGCTATAAATCAATATAAGTACTGTCATCTTTTAGCCATTTGGTATATCTTTATCATTAGGCATTTTATGTTCAGTTTTGTCAATAATATTTCTATTTTTTCACCTGCTTCATTTACGATTGCAGTAATAGTTCTATAAAATAATGAAATTATTATTAAGAACTTAAAATAAACAGATAAAAAAATAGAATTTGTTGACTAAATTATGAAACAAATGTTTAAAGGATAAAGATGTACTAAATGATTAGAAGATTGCTCTAATGCTACTGATATTTAAGATGCTTGGTAATGTTTTTTTTATCTTTTCTACATATGTGTGATCATGTGTATCAGTAGTATGAGACAGTATGGATAGTTGAAGGTTGCTTGAAAGTCTGAGTTCAAATCCCCTATGTTTACAATTAAGTTCCAGGTATAAGAATGCCTGTATTTTAAATATTATTAGGATAAAAATTACAGATTGACCAGACATCTATTTTTTTATATGAGATCTTTATAAAAATAATTATAACTTATGTAAGGAGAGCTTTGAACTCAAACTAAAATGAATTTAAAAGTGTTTTGGTATGATGAATTACATCCAAATATTAAGAAAAGTATAAAAACAATCAATGACTATGGATTTGAAAATTATGAACAGATATTTAGTTCTACAAGCATTTCCACCATATTAAACATTTGCATTATCAAAATATAGAGTGAGGATGTTGCCATTTCTTGAGGATATATGACAATTGCATTAGATGACATGGTGAACTAAGAAAATGAATATTGATAAAGTGCAAAACAGAGTAATTCCATATCTACAAAACATTTCACAGCAGTTTTATAAAAATAATTTTGTATATTAAAATGGGTACTAAGAAAATAAAAATGCATGCATCTTATTTAACACATATAGAGTTTGCAAGTGATGTGATTATTTTTGTAGTATATGCTTCAGAGTTTCAGAAAATGTCACAAGAGTTATTAAGAAAGTAAAAAAAAAAATAGGACTAATAACAAATGCCAAAAGAGACTAAAAGCATGTTTAATGAGTTTTTTCCTAAAAAGAAAATTAAAAATCCATAATCACTAATTAAAATAAATTATACATTAAAATATAATTGTCTTTCATACATTAATCCATAGCTCTAACTAAATGGTATCATTTTTCTCTTTATACCATACAGATGAGTGCACATTCAGTGATGAGTATTATAATCATAGCTCTGATTAATTAATGCTCACCACCAAATGTTCATTCAGCTGTTTGATATAAAGAGAAGAAATAAACCACTTCATTATGGATATGGACTAATGTATGCAAAACAATTCCATAATCAAGTGAAGGCAAAATTAAGATCAAAATATAATGGATGAAATTAATCACAGATATAAAATTGCTAAAAATAACAATAATAAACAGAAATGTGATTGTGTTTGAAAATTAAGGCTTCCTAAATCTGGAATCTGAGACTTGGACATTTAGCTTAAAAGCAATACAGAAATTCATGGCACTCAATGGCGTATGAAAAGATGTATGCTAGAAGGGAAAAAGATCAAAAGTGAAGTATAAAATTAAAGAGCAAACATGTATCATTGACATGCTTGGAAGAATTACGAGACCAAAATGGATCTGGAATGACATAATGATCAGGGAGATTCTCATACATAAGTGGTTAGTCTTAAACTTGATCCAAGAGATTTTAGAAGACCTAAAATAAAAATACATATGATATGGATGGATAAAATAAAAGGCAATTTTTGTACATATATGTCAGAGGAAATACATATGGATTTTTAAAAAATTGGATTAAACGTTGAGATGCCTTCATTGTGCTCTAAATCAATAGTGATTACAAAATGTGGTTATCATAATGAAACTATATGTGCAAATATAACTTAACTCCTATTTTTCTTTCAATGCTGGGTAAACTCAGTAATTTTTTTTTATTTATCAATTGCTAGTAATCATTGAGCCTTATATCTTAAAAAATTACGTTTAAATTAATTTTTTGAGCTTAAACTGCTATAAAACGTATTGGTATTATAAATTAAATTGTTAATCTAATCTTTATTATATATAGTTTCAAGTTCAAACACATTACATTCAAATAGTTTTAATTTACAAAACCAAAAAAAAAAAATATTGATCACTTATTAAGCATAATCAACCAGAAACATTTTCATATATGTTGTATAGCAAGGAATGACTGTGTTTTTTTTTTTAAATATACCTAATTAACAAACAAAAGAACCAGAATATGTTATACATAAACATATTGGTTCGTAAATTGTAATCACGTTAAACTGTCTATTTTTTTCTCCTTCGGGAATTGTAAAGGATATATTCATTTATGAGTGTTTATGAAAATTGATAAAGATAAAATAATAATAAATAATAAACAATCATTCTTGAACAAGTATGGCCCATTCTAACTATAAAAAAGGAAAGAGAGGGAAAATCTACTCTATAAATGAGTTTTGTTACGATTATACAAACTAATCCGTGAACCACAAATATATCTACTTATATATTATGCTAATCAATTTTTCATTTACTTGATATTTTACAATATCGTCTTTTAATTTATTCAGCAGAAAACTTTTCTTTCTGGAGTATTTCAATGCCATGTCTAATCACAACTTTTCGATGTACACTATTTTGTGTCATGTCTTCCCAATTAAAATAATTAACAGTGTACTTTTTATATAACCTTAAGATTATACCTTTCCCTTGTAAACCATACTCAAGTTGATTATAAAATACCTCTTTTATAATGTCTAACATTATTCATTGTTTATGTGTCCAATTCAATGAAGGTATAATTTGGCCAAAGTGGACTCAATATTATTACATCCAACAAGTTGAAGACCATATTAATAAGTTTTATAATCTTGCCATTATATTTTTAAAAATTTATGGACAATTCTTAAATGAAATTTTTCTAATGCATTTATATTATGTCAATAGGATGACCAAGTTTTACTTCCACACAATAAATTATGTAAAATAATAACTCTATATATAGTTAACTTAGCTGTAGTAGTTATTTTACTTTTATAAAACACTCTTTTAACATGTTAAACGAAGCAGTTATACACATGGAGTCTGTATTGTGCTTCAAAATCTATGTTTGCTTCTTTATTTAAAAAATTACCAAGATATTTAAACTGATTTACATTCTCAAGCTGATAATTATCCAATTTAAAAATTGCTGAAGATTTTTTACATCTACTGATTGATAAAAATCAAGTTTTATGAACATTAATTAATAAACCAAAATCTTTATATGTTGCATTCAAAACATTAAAAACAGTCTCTAAATCATCTTTTAAATTGCCCAAAATAGCATAATCTTCAGCATATTGTGAATCCAGAATCCAAAAAGTTCTTGTGTTTACCTCTATTTGATTCTAGTTAAAACTTCCCATCATCAAAACCATATCTTATCATGATAATTTTTATATTAAGTCACCTGTAAACATTTACAAAGACTATTTCATAAAAATATTAGATCAAATACACATATAAACTATTTCATAAAAATGATAGATCATGTGCGCATATTTGTTTAACACCAGTTCTTATTTCAAATATCTCAGATTTTCTACCTATAAAAATAACACTTTCATTCCATCATTGTGTTAGCTGCACAATAAGAATATTTTTTATGTATAACAAACAAATTTATAACAATACCACTGATCTGTCCTATTAACTGAATCAAATGCCTTGATCCAATTAATAAAATCAATATATATATATATTATTTTTTTCTTGATTGTTTCAGTTGCCTAGCAACAAACACATGTTTATTGTGCTTTTTGATTTCTTAAAACTGTAATGATTCACTGGTAAACATTCATTAATAACTAGAAGTAATCTATTCAATGGAAAAATTTAAAGCAGTTTTACTGTAATTGATAATAATGATATTCCACAATAATTACTGCAATCATTTCTATTTCCATTGTTTTTAAAAATTGGAACAATAAAGGCATTCTTAAGATTGGGCATAACAATTTTATGGGTCTACATATTCCTAAGAAAAATCCCATAATTTTGAAGGTAACATCTAACCACCATTTTCTAATATTTCAAGTATTTCATTAAGACTTGCACTCATTCCATTATTTTAAGATTACAAATAGCTATTTTGACTTCTCTAAACTGGATATCATTATTTAAATCTAAATTAGATAAAAATGGATATATCATTAAAAGGTGTCATACCAATTTTTGTATTATTATTCAAAAAATGATCAAAATATTTCTTCCACTTGTTCAAAATATTATTGTTATCATATATGTGAGTGTTATTGCTGGATTTAATATGATGCTAATAACATTTATTAGGTCATACATTATTTTCAAACACATCACAGATGTTTATATTGGCCACAATCAGCAAAAATTTGTGTCTTGCTTGCAGTTTTAATCCACCAATCATTTTTAAGGTTTTTTTCAATCATCAATCATTTGCCTTCAAATCTTCATGCTTATTATAAAGTTATCTACTGAATCTATTATTCTGCCAAATATAAAATGTCACATGCTTCTTTTTAATTAAATCAGTAATAATAAGGTCATTGTTAGAAGAACTGTGTTGATTCATCATTTTAGTAAATCCAAAAGCAGATTTATTTGTATCCATAACACACACTTTAAGAAAACTCCATTCTTCAGAAATATGATTATCCTAAAAATCTTAATAAAAAATGTTAGTGTTTAACGGCATCTGAAATTTAATATGTATATTTAGATTCTTTCATGAAAATAATCATCATTTTTTTGTGAATACTGTTGGAATAATAACTATTTTTAGATCAATTATTAATCTTGGGACATACTAATCTATGATATGTCCAACAATTTGTGTTTGTAATTGGTCATTGAATATAAACTTTGACTCTTAATTGCCATTGTTTTGTGTGGATGCATCAATAAAGTTTTGTAGCAGTTTTTCTGGTAGCTAACCTATGTGTTGTGCAAAAATTCAATAGACTTAAACCATTTGAATATACAGTATCAACACCATTAGTTCCAATATCTTATAACCAAAGTCTACTCTCTAAACCAACACATGCATTAAAATCTCCAACGGGAAATTTTCAATGTTTTAATGATATTGCTATGATAATGCTATCCAAAAAGGAATAAATGTTTTCCTTCTCCAAATTCTCTGAATCCAATATTAGTGCATAGGCACTGATAAAATGAGCATTAGTACCATTATGCAAAGTCATTTTAATACCATTACCATTCATTGATACAATGAGGAAACTCCAATAATAAAAGATATTACAATGAGGTTTTATAACAAAACCAACAACATGCATTCTCCTTTCACTGACTGATGAATCTTTCCAAAAAGACTTATACCCATCCAAATGTTCTGTTAAACTTTATCACTCTGAGAGATGATTTTTACTAAGAGCTGTTCTCAATTTAAAAATTTTAATAGCTTCTTAGCCATGAGTGTAGTCCTCTGTTCTGGACTTGAAAAGTTTGGGTCAAGTAAAGTTTGCACATTCTATGAACCTGTATCTAAAAAAATACTATTATTATTACTATTCTTATAATTGCTACCACAGAATTGATTAATTTACCAGGAGCAACAGCCTAACAAGACTGTGTGTACATGTCATTTCAGACTACAAATCATAAGTCCTTCCACTTTCATGATATTAAGATTCTTAAATAGAGGTGACCAAACATACACTATTTGTCATCTGAAACTGCTGTTTCACCCAAATCTAGTTTCAACCTGAATAATTGGTGATTGTACTGCCTTAGCAAAAGTCACAACTAAAAACTATCAGTCCCCTATGCTTACTCCATTATTGCTTATTTAATTCATAAAGGCATGAACTTTAAAAGGGAAAAAGGAACTTGGAGATAGAAATGATGTGGGTGTAGTTAAAGAATTAAATGTTTCACAAACACAGAATCCCATTTTCACAGTTAGTATAAAAAGGGGTGTCTCATTGTATGAGTAGCTCACAAGCTTGGGCCCTTCAATAATTTGAGTGACTGAAAAATAAAAAGAAGGAAATAGAAAAAAACTGTTTAGCAAAAATAGTGCCTAGCCTTTGATGAACCAAGTTCCTATCTGACAATGTACTAAGAGCTTTCGGTCAACCACTGTCTGACCTACATATGTAAAGGGCATTGCATAATCTGACCCTGTGGAGCCAACCATTATCCCAAGCATAGTACTTAGCAGTGATGATCTATATATTCATTTACTGACTGTAACTAGGTTAACATTTGGGATTTTTCATAGAGTGGCTTCCTAAAAAAATATGATTGCTTTGAAACAAGAGCTAACTAAAAAAAATAAGTTCCATCTGGGTTCAAACCTAGAATATGAATATTGCAGATTAAATAATTAACCGCTATTACAAAGCTAAATCAATATTTAAAAAAATCATCTTTCATCAACTCTTGTATAATCTTTTAAGATATTGATATAATAATATGATCACCAATTAAGATTATTTAAAAAATACTAAAAATAAAAAAATAAGTTGTTTTTTTTATACTAGTTGAATAGCTGCCATTATTATTTAAATGATTTTCAGTTTTTGTGGAATAAATAATCTATATTCTAAAATAACATATCTTCTGATCAAATTGAAGCATATATTCCTAGTATTCTGATAAACTGAATTTAAATTTAAGCCATATCCAACTTAAAATTATTAAGGTTGTTATTAGGCTTAAGATTTTTTTATATGTAACCAGCTTAAGTAACCATCCATTATTAATTAATAAATCAATATATAGCTATTTTTAGATAAAAGATAAAATCCTAATACATCTCTTAGAAACTCATAAACTAAGAATTGTCAAATTTGGTGATCAATAGTTTTTTTCTTAGTTTCTTAATAAGGGCTACAATGCCCTCCCCCCCGCCAAGGTTCACTTTTTAAGTATGGCAGGAATATCAGGTTAAAAAGCTTAAGATTTTTCTTATATGTAACCAGTTTAAATAACATTCCAATATTAATTAATAAATCAATATATAGCTATTCTTTGATAAATGATAAGACACTATTAAAACATAAGAGATTCATAACCTAATAAGTATCAAACATGGTAAGTTATGCTTTTTTCTTAATATTTTTTAATAAAGAATATAGAGACCTCCCCCCCCCTCCACTACATAGCCTATTATATAATAGTTGACTTCCTTTTCAATTATGGCAAAATTATCAGGCCAGAGCTTTACAAAAAGAAACAGGGCATTATACAACTAACTTTATATTATCTTTGGGCCACAAAGTCTATGAAATTTATTTTGGGACAAGATCTACTGATGATGATATCGCTTGATTACAGTAAGCATTATATATGATTACTTGTAGTTGCCAAACATTGTCATTCTAAATTTACTTCATGACAACGTCCTACTGATGATGATGATAACCCCATTTATATTGTTTGATTACAGTATGCCTTATGCGCAGTTTCTTATTTAAATACTTATTTGGAAATACAATATGATATATTCGTATATATGTAGGTAATAGCCAAATCTCGATATTGCAATTATTAATTCTCTTTTTTTTCTATTTTCACTTTTTAAATACCAATAACATATTTCTCTTGAGAGTTTTAAGTGACTCTTTTTTTTATCATTTCACTCTTCAATCTGACAACATAGATTCTGAAAATGTGACAGATCTATAATGAGTCTAAGTTTTGCATAATGATTGCTGTCTGTTTTTAATGATTATAGTAGACAGTGTCATAAAGCTTCTCAAGTTGGTTTTACAGCTTTATATTTTTTATATCATGCATGAGAGCTCTTCAGACATGCTTTTTTCAGAGCCTGATTGATATCTTCTGCATGATGGCCATTTTATGTGTAACTTCATTAGACCTTTGATTTTATAAGTTGTTAAAGTTGCAGAAAAATAATTTTGTGTTTCAGTCTGTCATATCTGATTTTGAACATCTGGAAATAGATAATTAAATTCCATCACTCGCTTAAAAGATTCATTTTACGAAAGCAGTTCGTGCAATGAAATGGCAGTTCAATCAATTTACCAATTTCTGTGGCACCTCCAGACTGCTTTAGAATGCTGTTCTCTGAGATTTAGCAATTGTTCGTAAATTACTGGTATTTCATTCCATCCTAGCCCGTCAATAATTTTGTTTCAAAATATTCCCAAGTTACCAGGACCCACAGAGCAATTAGTTTGCTGTTAAAATTGTTTAATTACATTCAATATTTTTTTTGAAATTAACTAATTTAGTTTTAATCTTATTTTTAAACGAAATATTGTCTCTTTTATTTTTAATCCCATGGGATATTTCTGAATAAATAAACGGTTTAGTGACATCAAATACATTGATATTTAATGTTTGAGCAATCGGCAGTAAATTCATTATATCTTATAATTATTACTGTATTAATATATAATTAAGCTTTATGAGAACAAAAATCAAAACGTGTTCACAAGTAAAAAGCACAGATTTCCTAAGTATGTGTGTTATATAAATCACGTAAACGATTAGGTCATTTTCAGAAAAAGTCATGTGACGTATGAGCACCAATGCACGTTGAGCTTTGTTTCAGGAACCTTAAGCTTTTGAATTTATTAATTTACTAAGCACTCAATCATACAAAATGTGAGTTTATGAGTTTATATATAAGTCAATATAGTTCATAAACTCTGGGAAATCTGTATTTAACAAATATTAACACAATTAGTTGCATTTTTATATTGGACTATTTTCATCATCTAATAAATGTATTGAATATCTTTAAAAAAATTAAACTTTATTTAAATATTCCAAATATATTCAACTGTTAAAAATAACACATCAAACAGGTTAGTATATGCACAACGTTTTGAGAGGTATTCGTCTCCCCTCTTCTTCAGGTGTTGCTGGCCTGACCCACAATACTAGTATGGAATTTGAATTTTAAGGTAACACTAACCAACTGAGCTATCCTGCCAAAGGCAACAGTCTGTAGTAATTTTATATACTTATTTGTGAGATTCCTCCTGATTTCTCTACTTTTTCTATGAGCAAAGCTTATTAGTGGTTTTCATACATTATGTACCATCACACTGGGTTGGCTTATGGGATTTTTTGCCATTGTCATGTGAGCAGCTACTTTAAATTTTCTTCTTTGTACCTTTTCTTCTCTATCCATGTGAATGTGGAAAAATATATATTGGTGAGAGCAGTCATCCCATTGAAAAATACTCACAAAAACACAAACTGATGATTAGAAGAGAGACAACAGATATGTCTAATCTAGAAGAACATGTATGTGCCAATGAATATATGGCAAAAAATCCCATAAGCCAACCTAGTGTGACTATACATAATGTACAGAAACCACTAATCAGCTTTGCTCTCAGGAAAAAGTGGCAAAATCAGGAGGAACCTCATAGATAAGTATATGAAATTACTACAGACTGTTGCCTTCAGCAGAATGGCTCAGTTGGTTAGAGTGTTACCTTAAAATTCAAAACTCAAGAATCTAAGGACCCAGGTTCAAATCCCATGCTAGTACTGTCACTGGTCATGCCAGCAACAGCTGAAGAAGGGAGAGTAATACTTCTCGAAATGTTGTGCATATACTAACCTGTTTAATGTGTTATTACTAACAGTTGAATGTATTTGGAATATTTAAATAAAGTTAAATTTTTCTAAAGATATTCAATACATATATTAGATGATGGAAATAGTCCAATATAAAAATAAAACTAGAACACTATCATCACAAATCTTCAGGAGAACGTTAACACAAATAGTATATAAATGTATTTTTTTTAAAAAAATCCATGATTTTCCATCTAGGAAAAGCTTGCTCACCAAAGTTCTAGTTCCCAGTACTGCACTTTATCACTTTTTAGTTATGTTCCATTTATCTTTTTTTGATCCACTATTAATTTATTGAATCAATTAAAAGATTTTAAATTTTCAATCCTTGAAATTGTGATCCCAATAAATCATGTTTTTATTACTGGAAAACAAATATATATCTACACATTTACATAAGGAAAAGCATAGAATATAGTAATATTTTCCCACCCCATATACAATGTCAAATAAAATTTAAAAAATAAAAACCTAAAGTATTATATCTTTGGCCAACAATGATCCTTCTTTTCCTTCAATTCCCAAATGACTTTTTTCTACTTTTCCTAAATATCATTATAGTCCGTTATTAGCTGAGTTATGTGCTTTTTTTCATAATTGGATTAGATTAGTAAGAATCTGAATGATAATCTAAACCCAGTGTAAAACCATTTAGAAAAGCAATCAATGTATAAAATGCAGTCAGTTGCTAAAATTTCAAGCCTTTTTTTTAGTTGCAAAATACTAGCTTTTGTCACACCTATTAAACAAAAACGCACTCTTCTTTACTTTTTTTTTAATAAGAATTTTATTTATGGACAGTTAGGTCTATTCTCAGCTTGATAAATAGTGAAATTACCTTCAATATGACAGTTGATTATGAATAAAAAGCATTGACTTTTCAAGAGTATCCCCTGTTGCCTTGAGCAATAGGATATTGGTTCATAAAAGTCCATTAAGCAAATGTTATTCTCTCTCCCTTTTTTTTTCAGTCATTTAAGTTAATATGAGCTCAAGGGACATAAGTCTCTCATTGTAGCAGTCACATTTCTATAATAACAATGATGGGTTTATGTGTGCAATTACATTTCTATTTTTAAAATAAGTTACTTGGCATTTTTGTCTCATTTTATATTTTTTAGCACAGAGTCTCAAGAATTATGAAGTCAATGATGGATGTAAAATTAGTAGATTTTTGATCTTTTCATGATATAGTACACTTACTAAGGAGTCAAACTGGAACTGTATTTGAGATAGGAGTTTCAGCTAACAAACATTGTATGATTAGGCATTTATTTAAAGATACCACATGAGATTAGATATCAGTTATGTTTTTTTTTTTTTTTTTTTTATGTTTGAAAATAATAAATTGTCATTAAAAGATTATGTTATAAATCATTTTATTACCAATTTTGTATGAAATGTAAAATCTTATTCTTTTGAATGAGTAATGACTATATCTTTTCAGCTTTAATACTTTTCTTGATATTCTGTCTTTCTGACAGCATAAATTATGCAATTTTACCATACTGCTAATTAATATTATCTTAAAAATTGTACATTATAACAATTTTCCACTAATCAAATATGGATGATATTTGGCTGAACAGAATTTTATAGATTTACCAATGATTAACATTTATTTATTCACATTTTTAAAATAAATTTTAGTCAAAGATTTTTCTGATTATCTGGAGTCAATCAATTATTTTTTGGTGACTATAAAAAGATGAAAATTATCTTCATTTTTATTACACATCCTGCTTTTTGTTCATGTGTCAAAGCATCGACCGGGAAGCGCACCCGCAAAGTTGGAACAATTGCTTGTAAGGTGGCTGTGCTGACCACTTGACCACCAACGCTTGACTACACAGCCTGTTTGTTTATTTATTTTTAATATTCGCATTATTCAAATATAATTTTTATAATGTTTTTTTTTATTAGTAAACTTAAGTTTTTAAAAAATATAATTGATTTATTTGATTTTAGTAGTAACGATTTTATACTAAAATCAATAACTGAACATTGATATTAAATTACTACCTGGATTAACTATAGAAAATGTTCATTTCTTATAGGAATAGTATATTTTATATCTACTAATCAATTTTTATTTTTTTAATATCTATTTAGTTAATTCATATTTATAAAAATAATGTGTTTAAGCCCCAATTTATTAGATTGAACATGGTCAAGTATTTCTAATTATAATAGTTCTTTTTATACCTCTTTTATTATTAATATAATTGATACTTTTTATGCTATCTTTTTCAAATTCAAGTTCTGTCTTAAATATAAATATGTAGGTAATATATCATAAATGTGTTGGGTTACCGTTGTATAAATTGAGTTTTTAATCTTACCTACATAATTACATTTGATATTAGTGGTGACGTGCTTTACATTCAATTGTATATACTCCATTTATTCACTTTACTATATTTTAAAGATATTTATTGTCTAATGTAGATGCAGTATTTTATTTTAATAAAATAACTATGTAAATAAATTAGTTTCGCATTGAGATGTTATTTTACTTACTTTATTTTATGGAAGTAAGATTTAGTTAACTTATTAACGCGACATAAAGATCAACGGATGTTTTTAAACTTTTAAAATTACAATGCCAAAAATATATAAAAAAAAATTAATATGTCTTTCAGCAAGTTGTATGTGATATAATAGAGTGCACTTTTGTAAAATTACACTTTTATTGAATGCAACATGTAAAAATTGAATAACCCAAGATGTCCCAAAACAATATGTTATGGTATATTTGAGCATGATATACATGGGTGAGGTAAGAATGCATTTACACCTAAAGAAATGCCGTATTGAATATTTTTATCAGAAAAATATGGCAGAGAATAGTATATTTTGAAAGGCTGCAATTAGATATGATGTGAAGTATTTTAAAAAAAAATGATTTGTAGAAATTAAAAGACAACATCTGACGTCACATTAGATAGAAATAATTATAGATTTAAACCCAGATTTTCAATATCCCTTCAGTCACCCACTTCATTCTATACATGTGTGTGGTCATGTGCATCTGTTGTGTAGGCTGGAGTTGATGTTGAAGAGAGTTTAAAAGTCTGTGTTCAAATCCCTTCTAATTACATCTAGCTTAAGTATATATACTATGCTTATATTTAAATAAATAGAAATGTAAAATATGCCAACATGTTCTTTATGTAAATGACCTTGGGTTTGGTTTATTAATCATTTCTATAATAATTTTTCTCTTTTCCTCTTTGAGTTGAAATAGAAATGCACCTGGGTCTCATTTTATGCGGATTATTTTAATGCTATTTTGAAGTTATGCAATTCATGTTTCTTCTTAATATCCTTCATATTTCACTATATTTATTAGATATCAACAAATTTAAATTATTACTATCTTATTTTGACTTGAAATAGTTTTTTTTTTTTTCAAAAATATAACATTATATTAGCAGCTTATGTGAATATGGTTTGAAGCTGTATTTAGAATCTTAGCTTCTATGTAAATAACCTACTTATACTTATGAGTAAATAATAATAATAGATGTATATGTACATATAAAAATAACACAATAAATATTCAAAAATTTTAAACTTTTAAAACGTATTTTGTTAGATATTAACAGAAATAAATATTTGTTTAATTTTTAAAATAAATAATAACGAAGATTTTATTGATTTAATAAACTGAAAATAATCTTTCTAATGATAATCTTTTGTTTTGATTGTGATTTCATTTCTTTAATATATAAACAGCACAAGATTGGAAGTGGTACTAGTTGTACATCACATCACAAATCTGATTTCTTACTAGCTCACAAACAAATGTATATTGTAAAATAGTGGTAATAATTAAAATATGTATGAAAAAATGTAAAATTAAATACAGTTAATAAAAAAAGTAAAAAAAAGTTTGTCTTATATTAACTTTTTTCATATATTTGAAATTTTTTATTAGTCATACTTTATTTCATTATTTTTTTTAATGCGAATTTTAAAGTAATTTTTCCTTGTTGCTTTGCTTTTATGCCAATTTCTGAAAATTATGAAAATCTTTCCCTCATTTTTCAAGGTAAGTTACATTTATTTTTGTGCAATTTCTTTTGTGCATGTTTTTTGAGAAACCTATCTACCACATAAAATGAGACCCAGGTGTATTCATGTATGATTGTTTGCTCTTGATTCCTTGATTCGTTGATAACAAAATTTCTAAACAATCAAAGTTTTTAAATGCATACTTATATTTTTACTAAGTTTAAAGTATAATATATGGTGTCATAGATGTAAATAGTTTGCATTGAATATAAAAATAGATAATATGCACACTTTCAATTCTAGTTCTTTTTATTTTGGATTAAAGCTATGTCATATAGCTTTACTAATCAATGTACTAGCCTTATTGGATATTTAATCATTACACAAATTAATTAAAGATAATCCTGAAATGTAATAAACAAACTGTATTTGAATACATATGTTAACTATTTTTTCAAAAATAAGTTAACAAAATCAAGACTAATTTTACAAAATTTAATTATTCACATATATAATCTTTAGTTCAAATAGAGATTTTTGACAAAATTAAACTATTTGTAGTATAATTTCTAAACTAATTTTAAATATAATTAAATATAAAATACTAAAAGCACAATATTTATTTAAAGAAGTTTTAAAAAGCACACTTTTATGCCTGTTAGAATTATGTTTTTGTTTTTTCTTTTCAATAATTATAAGTTTAAATTTTTCTAAAATCATGATATAATTATAAAAATAAAGCATATTTTAAGTAAAAACATATTTCAAATGATGTAAATAACCATAATACAAAAATAGTCTCTATTTTTTTTAGCTTTGCAAATAATGAAAAATGTACAGCCATTTTCTACACATTGAACTCTGCAATTTGTCTATTACTTTAAAGATTAAGGTATTAATAACTTATGAAATTCAAGACTGAAAACTAAAACATAAATTTATTACCATTTTATTAGAATTATTTAATATAAGATTTGCAACTCAAATATTGGCATACAGACCATGCAAATAATGTTTTGGTGCTTCAAGACCAATGAATGTATAACATATAGAGTTAATCTAAATCTTTCACAAAATTATTTTGAAAAAAAAAGCTATGATGAAATGTGAGAAATTTATGAGATATTTACTGATTTTATACTTGCATTCTTTTTTTGTGTTTCTTTAAGTTATTTTATCTCACGTGTGTAACAAATTGCTAACTTTTCACTTAATTTTATAGAATTTATATGAATGTAAAAGTAAAATATTTTTAAATTGTTGCTTAATTAAATTTTGAGTAATCCATATACTTAGATTCTGAATCAAACTGTCAACAATTAGCTCAATATGAAAATAAAATATTAGAGTTTATGTCCAATACTCATTTGCTAAATTGTAAACTATGACAATCCACAAATTTTTAAAGCAGTTTCAAGAATATATCATTCAACAGTAGTATCAAGCTTTTAAATATTATTAATCATGAATCAAAATAAGCAGATTGCAATTCAAAATTTGCCTATTACACATATCTTTTTTACAAGAATATAACAGAGACTTTAAACATATTCAGTTTTAATATTATAAATATATGTTGTAGGCTTTTGATGTTATACATCATTTTTATTTAGGGAGTTTACTGATTCTAAAGTCAGGATAACATGATTCTAACAGCAAGAATCCATTTATATTACTTATTTAATGGAACTTTAAGCTTTGAATGATTTTTCATGTTGAAAACAGTTTAATAGCTTAAGATTTTAATTTTTATTATACTATCTAGATACAAATAATTATCAACAATGAGTTTAATGAATCACTTGTTTGTTCAACATAAGCTTTTTTAATATTATAATAACAAAAAATCTAGTTTATATTATAATTATTTACTTATTTTTTTGTAATATTACTCAATATTTATCATTTAATAAGTATATAATATTTGTGTTTAGCTTTTATTTAAAGATAAAATTTTTTTGAGTGTCAGGGTGTATATAAATTCCATGTAGAGTTTGTTCACATTCATACATTCATCAGATCAATTGTAGAATAAACATAAAAAAAAGAAGAACACATTTTGGCAGTTAGAGAAAAATATAATTGATCAGCCATTTATTCACACATTAAATTAACTAACCATGACATCAATTTTAGTAAAATACTTATTCTGGCAAAAATTGAACACTATAATTAGAGATTGGTAAGCAGAAGCTATAGAGAATTTTAAAAAGCCTAAGAGCATAAATGAAAAGTGTGAATAAAAAAAAAACAATATCTGGCAAAATCTATTGGAAGACAAAATACCTTTTAAAACTTCTCAACCAATACAATTTGAAAATGAGAAGAAAATAACAAAAAAAAGCAATAATGATTTAAAATATCACATTTATTCTTATGAATTGAGAAAGAAGAAGATCTCAGACAAGTACTTGTTATTGTACTGAAACCACAGCTATTTAGTTACTATATTTTTATTACATGGAAACTCCTAAAAATAATGTATATATGATGTAAATAATGATGCTTATTACTTAACTATTTTTTACTATTTATTTAATTGGAACATTGATTATTAATTATTGTATTATTTTGATTTTTAGATCATGTGATTTTCATAAAATTTATAGAAAATTTAATGACTTGTTTAAGAATAGTTTTTTTTCACTTTAATATATTTTGCTAAACTAAACATTAAAATAAAATCCATTATTTTGATTACTTTATTTAAATTCTTTTATTATTTGCAAAGTTGATATTTTATTTTTACAGTTACTTTTGTTTAATAAACTTATGTTTATAATGAAATTTAAAATACAATTGGAAAAAAAAATAAAAAGAAACAAATAAGTCATAATTGTGTTCTAAAATAAAACACTTAAAGTGATAATATATTAATTATTTAATTATAAAAATGTTATGACAAACAGTTTTTATGTTTTTACTGGTTTTATTAAATTCCAAGAGTTCATTATAAGGTGAAGTCAAGTTTTATAATGGAGATTATTTCATATATGGATAAATGCTATTTACAGTGTAGACCAGTGGTAGTCAACCTTATCCCTACTGCTCACTAGTGAATGTTCCAGCATTCATGGTGGGTGGTAGGGGTTTTGTCTGACACTGAAGCACTTTCTTTTTTTTTTAAATTTAATTGACTTTTTAAAAAAATTTCATAGAGATTTATAGGCTTTAGCTTGCTATAACTCTGCTTTATAAATTTTTAAAAGTAAAGTTACTTCTTTACTTTATAAATCACCATTACTGTTGAACCAGTGGGAAGTTAGAAAATTTTACTACTAACAAAGATACAAAAGTGGGTGGTAGGTATAAAAAGGTTGACTGCCCCTGGTGTAGACCATAAAAAGATTCCCTTTTATTGATCCCACTATGCTTCTGTCTGTGGCTTACATTTCTTATCGGATGATTTAGATTTTTAATTAATATAATTTGATAGCATATTTTATTTAGATATCCACAGAAAGCTTTAACACTAAGCTGTCATGTTATAGCTATGCTACTGGAAGTTTGATGTTAAAAAAATTAAGACACTCTGCTACTGCTCCTGAGCCATATTGGATGTGAGATATTAAAATTAGTTGTTGAAATTCTATGCATTTTTATTAAATAAACGTGATTTAAATTAATTTCAATATATTTATTACATGCAAATATGTCATCTAGAAAAATTAGCACATAAAAGCAGCACTTCTAAAGATTCCACTCTTAACAAAAATAATTTTCAAACAAGGGGGTTAAATATCAACAGAATCCACATTGCTGACATATTATACTTAATAAAGAAATATTTGTCAAAAAGTAAAATGTACAGAAATAGATGACTATTATTCTAATTTCCAGCAAGGTATAAATTATATCCTGACATCCTGCCTCCCATATATTGCCTGTTTTAAAGAGTGAAAACATTGTGATTATTTTTTCAAATCAATAACATTACTATGGTAGGGTTTCTGATTGGATTAATATTGCACATGACCCCTCTCCCCTATTTTTATCCTAACATTGAAAATTTAATTATAATTTTTAAAACAATATTTCTAAAAATTATACCCTTAAAAGTTTGTCATAGTCAATAAAGTAAAACTTGCTCAAACAAAAGTGAACATATAGTAAATATAAGCAAACAAAGTAAAAGAAATAAAATATATCCCCAAAGACATTTTTATATATGTTCAGTGATGCCAATTGCCTTATTTGATTTCATTATTTTTTATGTTCATTATGCATCATTATTTCTCGATTTTATATATCAATTATTTGTTCTCTGCAACTTTCTTGCTGATATTTACCAATAATCCATTTTTGTATCATGGCAATTTTTATCTATTTCTTACAACTGCTAAACCTTGCTATTACATGTAGTCAACTATTCCTTAATGTACAATATATTTGTTATTTCCTGAGTTTTGATTATATATTTAAACAAAAATATATCTTAAAGTAAAATGAAACATATTTTAATATACAGTATTTGGTTTCTATCAATGCCTTCTTTATCTTAATTCTATTTAGATCACACCTACTCACCAAAATGAAAACACCATGCATATATATTATCAGTATGACTGCATTTCATGAACAATCTTCAACCTTCTGGTAATCTAGAAATGTTAAGCATTTGAACCTCCATGTTTATATTGACAGCTGAATATCTTTCATCAAATGATCACAATGAAAAATAAAGATAGGTTTCTGTTTGTTCATAACACATTGTAAAAAAATAAATATTTGTTGTGTTGCAGAGATATTTTCAAATACTTTTGGTTTTTTTTTTTTTTATCAATGCATTCATCACCTCAATCCTATTATAACCAAACATCTTGATTTTTTTCTAACAGTCTTCAGTTCAGATAGAGGTATTAAACATGGTAATCTCAAACACCACTTATACAATGGATTTTTAGCTTAACACCTTGTAAATAGATGAACAAATCAATATGTGTCTAATTTCTTTTTTTGTGTTTTTGTTTTGTATTAGTCCCTTTCTTACATCCATCTTTTCACACAATCACCTAACAATACTGAAACTATATTAGTGGATAATTGCAGTACAGTGAAGTTAAAAAGAAAAAAAGACAATGGTGAATGATTGTTATATGCTGGGTGTCCATATGTCCTAGTTTTCTTAAATTTGTCCTAGTTTTAGCTCTCTTGTCCCAGTGGCTAGACACATCTTTTCGGGCACAGTTAATTGTCCCGTTTTTTTTATCACTCAATTTTATTTTGATTTTAACTTTATACGTAATTTTTATTTTTTTATAAATATTTATTCCATTTAATATTTTATTTTTTGATTGGTTAATCAATAATTTTCTCCAAATGGAACTGGCTCCCTATTAATTTGATAGTTAGAAATTTCAATTTGCGATTTTGTTTTAATAATAAAAAAAAGGCATATGCATTTATTACTCGGGAGTTCATACATCATACAGGCTTAAACCTGCATTTATATATCTAATATATGCGGGATTCGAATTCAGACATTCACACGACTCACTACTATCAGTGCCATCTCAATTGTTGACCTATCTGATCACACACATGTTGAAAAGATAAATAATCACCAATATACGTATTTCTGATAAACCAGAAAGCATCATTTGTCTAGATTACTATCTCCATACATATATACCATCAGTGCTCAGCTTTATATTAAGATAGCCAATCTTCATACTTTAATGGACAGGTTTCAAACTACTCCAACCCGCAACTCTTCAGACTTCCATTTCATTGAAAATCTGATGATGAAACATCCAAAGCCCATGTTAGTGCCAAGGTTGTCATCCTATCCATGTTGACATATTAGTCATTCTGAACTCGGGAATTCGTAAAAAGTTCGAGCACCTATCAGAATCAATCTGGGCAAATCGAACACTCGACCAACAACGCTAAACACCACAGGGCTTGTTGTCATCATCAACCATTATCAATCCACTGCAGGATGAAGGTCTCTCCAAGTTTAATCCATCTTCTCCGATCTTTATCTTCTCTTCTCCACAACACCCCTGCACATTTTCTTATTTCATCCATCCATCTCACATGTGGTCTCTTTCTGGGTCTTTTACAATCTCTTGAAATCCAGTTTAAAGTTTCAATTGTCCATCTATTATCATCTCTTCTAGCAATATGTCCAGCCCAACTCCATTTCAATCTTTTAATTTTTTTAATAAGGTCAGTAACACCTGTTTGTTGTCTTACCCATACATTGCGTTTTTGATCTCTTCTTGTTACTCCCAACATACATCTCTCCATAGTCCTTTGAGTGGTCTGAAGTCTCTGTATTGCTCTTCCATTAAGTGTCCAAGTCTCAGATCCATAAGTAAGAACTGGTAAAACACATTTGTTAAAAACCATCCTTTTCAAACACATAAGCATATTTCCTTTTAGTATCAAGTTATTTCTACCAAAAGCACTCCAACCAAGTTTAATTCTATGATTAATTTCCTCCATTGGGTTTCCATCTGTATTAATAATCTGACCAAGGTATTTGTAACTGTTAACTTCTTCTAATTTTTCATAATCAATCTTTATTTTCATATTTTGAGCAAATCTATTAAACATTACTTTAGTCTTTTTAACATTTATCCTTAGTCCTACTTTTCTACTTTCATCTGCTAACTCCTGTAACATTTTCTGCAGCTCTGAAGCATTATTTGCAAAAACAACTACATCATCTGCGAAATCTAAATGACTTAAATACTCTCCATTTACTTTCACTCCTTTAGTTTCCCATTTTAATCCACAAAATACTTCTTGCAGCACTGCTGTAAAGAGTTTTGGAGATATGGAGTCACCTTGTCTTACACCTTTCTCAATGTTGATTTTTCCAGTATCATTATGTAATCTAATTGTTGCTGTTGCATTTTTATAAATATTCTTTAAAATATGACAATATTCTGGATCTATACCTTGATGATCCAATGCTTTAATCACTGAATAAATGTGTATAGAATCGAATGCCTTTTCATAATCTACAAATCCAAAACATAATGACAACTCATATTCGTTTGTCCTTTCTATGACTTCTCTCAATACCTGGATATTATCTATTGTACTAAAACCACTTTAAAATCCAGCTTGTTCTCTTGGTTGGTGGAAATCCAAAGTTCTCTGTAGATGAGTTGTAATTATCTTGGTAAAAATTTTATATAAAACTGATAAAAGGCTGATAGGTCTGTAATTTCTAATATCTTCTTTATCACCTTTTTTAAATATTAATATTATTACTGCATTCTTCCATCTTCTGGTAGATCTTTATCATTTAGACATTTGGTATATAACTTTGCTAAAATTGTTTCTATTTCTTCACCTGCTTCTTTTAATATATCAATTATAATTCCATCATTTCCTGGAGCCTTTCCTTTCTTCATACACTTAATTGCATGTCTCACTTCTTCATTTAAAATTCTGGGCAATTCGGAAGATGTAATAAATATAGGAGGTACTTGTTCTTTATTACTATATAATTCTTGATAAAAATCTTCTACCAATTTGGATAATGTCATTTCTCTTTTTAGTAATAATTCCATCTTTTTTTCTTATTGCAGATATAAATTTCCTACCAATACCAAAATGTTGTTTAACATTTTTGAGACTTTTATTTTCTTCTACAGCTTTCCTTGCTATTTCACAGTTATAATTTCTTATATCATTTTCAACTCTTTTCCGTACCATTTTACAAAATTCGAGATATTCAATTCTTTTTAATACATCATTTTTGTATATCTTCATATTCCTTCTTTTCTTCATAAATTCTCTAGTCTCAGTAGAAATTTTATTAGTCAATTGCTGCTTTTTTCTACCAGCTATGTTTGTTGCAGTTGTTAAAAGTGTATCAGTTATTTTCATATTAATTTCATTCAAATCTGTATCATGTTCAAAATCTCCTAACACTTGAAACCTATTTATAAGTTCTAATATAAATTCATTAGAATGTTTCTGAAAATTAGAAATATCAACTGTAAATATTGTTTTTCTTAATAATTTTTGTCTTTCTAGTTTTACATTAACACGTAACTTACACCTTACTAATTGATGATCACTTCCTGTGTTAAATTTATTAAGAACATTACAATCTTGAAATATGTATTTTCTGTTAGTCAAAATATAATCCAATTCTGCTGTATCTTCATTTGGATGCTTCCATGTCCATTTCCTTTTAACATTTTTCTCAAAAAATGAATTCATAATATAAAGTTTTTCTTTTTCTGCAAACTCCACAAGTCTATGTGCTCTTTCATTTCTATTACCATAACCAAAATTACCTACAGCAATTTCATCTTTCATTTGTCTACCAACTCTAGCATTAAAGTCTCCCATAACAATTTTAAAATGTTGTTTACTCTGATCAAAAGCCTTTTGTACATCCATATAAAAATCTTCTACTACTTCATCACTATGAGAACTTGTTGGGGCATAAACCTGAATTATCTGCATTTGGTATCTGCTATTAAGTTGTGTAACTAATCTTGGCACTCTGTCCGATACACCATCATTCTCCACAATATTGTTCTTCCACTTTTTATTTATAATGAATCCTACTCCACTTGTATTTCCAATATGTGTACTTTTATAATAGAGTATATGTCCACTTTTTAAATCAATTGTTTCTTCTCCTTTTCTTCTAACTTCACAAAGTCCAATAATGTCCCATATAATATAAGACAGTTCTTCTTCTAATTCTTGCAATCTTCCTTCACTTGAAAGTGATCTGCAGTTGTAAGTACCTAAATAAAAAGTCGTCATCAAATGGCAGCCTGGGTCTGCAATCAGGGGATTCTTAGCACCCTCCGCCTTCGGCCACCAACCGCTGCCTTGGTTGGTGACTTTACAGCCTCCTGGGAATAAGGGGCATGCTTTATTTTTGTCTGTCATAATTGTATATATGTATTGGAAAAATGTTTATCATTTACATATTCATTCATTCTGCCTTATCAGGCACGGAGACGAAAGACCGTGGTGTTTCTTGATCTTAAACTCAGAGGTAAAAAGCCAATAAACTCACCACGCTGGCTAATGCGTGTTGGTGAGCAGCCCATCCATGTTCGTATACTATATGAATAATCACATAGTAATAACAGCTGCAACGACAAGAACGTATGGAGTGGACATTAGGAATTTGCCCTGCTCGGTTCCTTTAAGGCCTCCAAGAGGAATCAAAGGATCTCCTTTCAGTTAATAGCAAACTCCTTTCTGCAGCCGGGCTTGTTGTATTAGATAATATTTGTATACAAATCTCCTTTGCTTTGGTTTATATTACGAAATAAGTATATTGTTAGTAATGTAAATATGATTATATGTTCGTCTTTGTAAATGTGATTATATGTTTTGTGTTATTTTATATTTAGTAATCTGTAATGAAGTAGCTGTTGTTGGGTTGTTTTTTTTTTTTTTTGACGTGAGTCGCAGTTAAGTTCTGTCGTAATATGGGCATCCTACTTACATGGTAAAGTTGAGATGAGTGGGCACTTGTAGATCGCGATATGGTAGAATTGAGAGGATATAGAAAGTTAGTGGTTGTTTGTTATATAATAAAGTTGAAATGAGAAAACACTGATTAAAAGAAAACAAAAACAAATTGAAAATATTTTTTATTTACGGCTCTGGTTCAATTTACTATTCGAAATAAACTGTTTTATAAATCAATATTGTGTAAATAAAGCTAATAAAAAAGAGCTTTCTTCGCGAACTTAAAAAAAAAAAAATCTATTTATTGTGAACATTAAATCAAATCTGATGACGATGAGAGATTGGTAAATAAGACAGCTACTTTATTATCTGCTAAATTAAAAACTCAAATGAAAATTTCTCTTTTCATTTTTTAATCAGCCACTGTTTGTTATTCCAGCTTTTTTTAGATAAAATAATTTGTAAATCATGAAATATTCAGCACTTCTTATTTCTACTGATACTAACTGATTTCTTTTGGCGGGGAGTCTCCACAATCGAGAGTTGAGAAGAACGGAGTAAATGCTACGTAATACAAAACAAATCACAGATGCGTCTTAAAGAAGAGAATTGATGACTTGAACGGATTTGATTAACAGAGACGTTTCTTGACTGGATTCACTTAAGAAAGATCCCACGTTTTAAGACAACAAATTATTACAGCTGATGGCTAAGCTTTACTTTTTTAGAAAATCTTTTTAAACTTGTAGAATGACCTTCTTTAAGCTAAAGCATTGTGGGATATTTTAGTGACAACTGAAGCTTAACAATAAATTTATACTTTCTTCTACTTATCGTTTTGCCAAAGCTAGCAATATTTTTGTATTATTTATTAATTTAACAATCATAGTATTAAATAGATATGACATTAATCCTGTTTGGATAAAATGTTTTCTCAGCATTTATTTTTTAAGTTCGGTTATAGTTCGGCGTGTATTGTAAATGGTAAAGTGGCGGATTACGACGCTCAAGGCTGAGTACAATTACTTCCAGTGGATAAATTTATGAAAATGTGAGAAATAAACCATTCGATTTTTATTTATTTCTTTTATCAATATTTGAAAACCAGGCACTCTTCACAAACCTGGAGCTTAATTGTAAATATAGAGGATTTGAACTCAGACTTTTAAGTACCCACCAACTATCCACACTGTCTCATATAACTGTTAGACATGACCACACACGTGTAGAAACGATAAATAATCACCAATGTATGTATTTCATGCTAACCAGCACTCATCAATTGGTCCAGATCATCATCTTCCACACATATATATAATCAGTGTTCAGTTTATATTAAGATGGCAAATCTTCACACTTGGTTTGCCTTTCGCATTGAGATAGTTAATAATAATTTTATTTATATTTATTTTTACTATATTATACTTCAGAAAATACATTAATTTGATTGTATTTAACAGTCATTTTTATTATATTTTGCATCAGAACGTACATTAATTTGGTTATATTTTATACTTTATTCAAAATAATACATTTCTGAAATATGTATGCCTTATGTTAGTATTGTGAATGGAATTATTTATTTATAATTAAAATAAGTAATCAATATAACTAAAACAAAGATTATAAAATGAATAAATAATCGTATACTTTTATTGCTCGGCAGTTAATAGGAAGATCGAGCGCCGGAAGTGCAAAACTGCAAATGATGCAAGGACCCGGATGTGTCGGAATTAAAATCGATTGAAGTACCTGACGCTTGATAGTTTGAAAATCTACCACCATACTAAACAATGTAGGATATATGTGTTATTATCATTATTAGTAGTTATTCATAAACGGACCATTATGATAGTCATTTTACAAAAAAAAAAAAAAATATCCATTCCAACTTCAAAAAACAGAAAAGATAAAAAGACAAACAAAACAAAATAATAAAACATTAAAATTAAGTTTTGCCATGATTTTGCGAACCAATCTTAAAAACACAAATATTTCTGCATTTGGAATGAGCTTGTCCATTACTCTGTTTATTTGATAATTTGTGATACTACATTCTAACTTCTGCATCAAACACTCTCCAATGTATTATATCTTAGGTCATATCCTTTCCATCAAGGCAATTAGCATTGAATCTCTTTAGATTATTTTTGAAATAAACTCTATTATGAAATAATGACTATTTCTCTTATGAAAAACCTGGGTAGTAAAAATAAATATGCAAAACAACTATAAGCCCATATAGGAAGAAAAACATATAAGTAAATATTAAATAGGTGTAATTATAAATTACATGCGTATAAAAATGCGATAGTAGGGACTTCTACAGGTCTTAAACCTAAAAGTATATGCTGAAGAGATTGGAAAGAATTGTGTAAAATTTCAGTAAATTAATTTTTACTTTGAATAAAATGTAATAATAAAAGTGATTTGAACACAAACATTCAAGCTCCCTTTATCCACTCTATCTCATATAACCGATATGCATGTCTATACTTATGTGAAAAAGATAAATGCTATTCAATATATCTATTTCATGCTGAAGCAACACTCATCACTTGGTCCAGATCATCATCTCCCATATATATACAATCAGTGCTTAGTTTATATTAAGGTAGCAAAAACTGAAACATTAATGGACAGGCTTCAATCTATCCCAATCTTTAACTCTTCACCCATCCATACCATTGAAAATCTGATAATGTAATGCCCAAATCTCTTGTTGATGCCAATATTATTGTCATGTCCATGTCAACTTTAAGTCACTCTGACCCCTCATGCAGAGGCCATTATACATTTAAGTACACAGAAGAAGGGCAGGATACAGGCAGAATCTATAATATTTGATTGAATACAAGTATAATTTATATACCTGAAGTTTCAGACGTAATTATGTAAAGGATTTGAACAATAATATTGGCATCATGAAGAGATTTGGGTATTCCATCATTAAATTTTCAATAGTATGGATGGCTAAAGAGTTGGAGAAAGGAATAGATTGAAGCATGTCCATTAAAGTTTGAGGATTCGCTATCTCACTATAAATGGAGAATCTGGATCAACTGATGGGTGCTGGTTTATTATAAAATATGGATATTGGAGATCATTTATCTTTTTCATGTGTGTGTGTACATGTGTATCAATTGTATGAGATAAAGATGATAGGTGAATAAAACTTGAAAGTCTGTGTTTAAATCTTTTATATGATATCACCTAAAACTCCAGAAATATAAATTATACTTGTATTTAAACAAATATTTGAACAAAACATTAAAGCTACCATTTTATAGCTAAGTTTTAATTTTATATTTATTAACAAAAAAAAAAAAATTAGACATAGTATAAAACTTAAACATAATTAGTACTTTATGTAATAATTTTGGAACTAAGATAAAAGTTCCTAATGCCAATTTGTCAGTTTGGATTCATGTTTTACTTATCTATTGCAAAATGAAGAGTTTACATAGAGCATTGTTTAGCACACTAATATTGTAATTGTTTCATGCTAAAAGTTTCTTGTCATAGTTTCACTTGTCACTTTAATGTTCATATACCAAATGATTACCCAAACAATAATCATTCAATTACTATTAATAATAATATTTATTAGTCATTTATTAGACTAGAGATTATCAACCTAATAATATTTCTGTAGTGTATTTTCATTGCACCACTCTAATGCAAGATAGGAAGTGGTTTATATCCATTTCAGACACCTTATAGAGAAAAGTAATCTAAAACCATATGATCAAACACATGTAAAAAAATGCACAATACCCAAGGTGCATATTTTGTGTGAACCAGCACTCTTCAGTTGGTTCAGATCACAATCTCTTACATATATCTATATCATTGTTCAGTATATATAGAGAGCCAATTACTACAGTTTAGTGGATAATGTGCATCTTGAAGATTATAGATCTTTTTTCCATTTCTTTGGTCATAAATTTATGATTACACCCCTCCACAAGGTTTTGGCAGCAGATAGAAACAGTCCCTATTTTGCATGATAGTGGTGTAATAAAAGTTATACTACAGAAATATGGTTCATAAAATTATTATTATTATTTGTTGTGTGGCATTTAACACAATGGTAGAGAGATTGACTTAAGAGTTAAAGCTTTGAAATGAATCTCAATTTTCACTTTTGGTACTCAAATTTTACATAACTTATTAAACAATTAACTATACGTCTATTTTTTAGTATATATAAAAATTCTCAACATATTTTTTCTATATAAATATTTTATATTATGGACCATTTTATATTGATAATGACAATATAATATTCTTCATTTCTATCTAAGTTTTAATCATTTCCTATAGTTATTTACAAGATTTATTTCTATAAATATATATATAATGTATAGCATATTTACAAAAATCAATAAAAATAAAAAATTTATAAGGTAAATTAAAGAATATGTATAGTAATGGTTAACTTATGAAGTGTCATTGAATAATTATAAATAAAACAAATTAAATATAAACCACTACTAGTACATTCCTTTTAAAAAAAACATCAACAAGTAAAACAACTAACATATATGTATTAACTAACACAAAATAATAACAAGTAAAAAGAAAGTTGACTTTGCATATTAGTACTGCACAGATTACAATAATTATTGATAAATAAAGGTAAGGTTTATTGGTATACAGCAAATTATATAAACAAATATTAAATTTGTACAATTGTTAAATTTCACCTTATGAACTTCTATTAACTAATTATCATAAATATTGCTACATTCAAAATATTGCTCAATATTATTTGACCTCTATAACATTTTTGGTTTACATAAACTTGAATGTGCATGATATCACTTCATTCATGAATACATAAATGTGTTTTGACTGCAATAAAGCAATAGTATTACCAACGGTACTATTAAGATTGTTATTATGTCATACACTCAGTGTTTTTTTATGAAGAGGCAGATATAAGATGTGTATGCAAAGTACAATAATATAAGCATGTAATCAGACAGATGTCACTATAATTCTTAACATCAGTAGTTTATAACAATAATATGTTTATCTACATCTGAGTATATGCATGAATACAAATAACTATATATTATTATGCTGATTTACATTTATAAACTGCAAACAAGTAGATATATATCAGGATTTTTCCTGCAATGAAAGAAACCTCAAAATATAAATAGTTGAAGTACATGGATATCAGTAATTATTTTCAACATAAAGACAGAAATTCACAACTGTGAGCATGCATATTATAAAAATAAGCAGAAATTTTTCATAGGGTTTTTTTTAATTGAAACAATATTCATACGATACAACACTTACTTCAATTAAAGTACAAATTAATATGGTCAAACCCGATATTAAGATTGGTTACACAGAAAACTATATTTAGATACAAGCACAACTTGTTATTAACAGCTCCATAAATAAACAAAATAAATCCATGCATTTAAATTAATTAAGTTGTCTTATTGCTTATAGCAAAATTCTTCAAAATTGTAATAAGTATTTAACACTTACTTATTGAATGTCTATTAAATAAAATTTAAAAATCATTTAAATTTAAATAATTCATATTGTCAAATGATCATAAATGGATCATTCAATATTGCTTCACATTCATTTAATTAAATTTAAATTTATAAACATTTTAACTAAAATTGTCTGTAAATATTATAACCTTTAGCTTTATCAGTAAAGTTAAACTTCCAACCATTTAATTGTTTAAGTATTAAAAAATATATTCAAAGTTAATTTCTTCTGCTAGCCAATTTATCAGAGCTTGATATTTGAATGTTAATTTATTATTTAAGACATTTTTAAAAACTTTTATAAGGCTTAATGATTTTAAAAAATCATTTTTATATTTTTACTGTAGTGCTTTACACCCAATTAATTGTAAATGATTTCAAAATTTTTAAATTGAGAATATTTTACATTGTATAATAGTGAGCTAATATTAAAAGTTATTAAGCACTAAAACTATACTAATATAGCCCCTAGTATGTTAAAAGTCAATGTTAAAATTAATGTTAAATAATTAAATTTAAATCATCAATGCTAAGTATTAGTTAGATTTTAATTTACTTGTTTATATAAAGAGATTTTTTATTTAACTCATATGCTAATAAAAAATATATATTACTAATATTAATTAAAATAAAGTTTAATTCAGTTAAATAAGTTTTTAAATAGTTAATTAAAAAGTTAAAAAGTCAATTTATCATTAATAAAAGCTATTTTAAATAAAAGAAACCATTAAAAATTGTGTGTGTGTGTGCTATGATAATAAATTTCAAATTTAATTATCAGGTTACAATGTTAAAGTAATTTCTAAATATTTAAATCAAAATGTCTTAAAAGTATTCTGGGAACATATATCTATTGAATAATATATTAAATTATTTTAAAGAGTAATATAAACTAATATTTTATTTTAAATAATGTAATTTTTTAAATAATATTTTAATTTCATTGTAATATTTTTTTTATTTTATAAATGTCTTAAAATATAAGATTTTTTAATTACTGTCTAGATGTTTTTATAAATGAGTTTATTTTTAGCCATGTTCCCCAGAATGCAAGGTAATCTTTAAGCTTTATTAAACTAAGGTCAAGGAAGGAGTGATATGTTAATTTTATATAATAAAGCTAGTCACATTATCAACAATATAAATAAAGAAAGACTTCCACCCATGTGCTAACTATTATTATTACTTGCTTGTTAACTCTTATTTTCATATTTTTATTGAGGAAATTTACTTCATTAATTAATTTTGTTCTGTTTAATTGCTTATAACAAATTTTTATTGTACTTAAAGTTAAGCATGTATTGCTATCTTCATTTCCTAAATATGGTAAGGTTCTAAATTAAAATTCACTAAGAAGCTTGAAATCTACATCATTTTTAAACAAGACTGGAAGTTTAAATTATTATTTTTCAACAAGTGTTAAATTATTTTTATGCAAAATTGGTACTTTCAGGGAATTTTCTATGGCTCACCATGCTTATGTAAGAACTTTTATTGATTCTTCTTTCTATATTTACATTGGACTATATTATTCCATTCCACATTCTTTATGCAATAATGTTAAAACTGTTAATGACATTATGATCTTTTGATATTTCATAGCAGTTCTTAATATTTTAAAGAAAATGATTTTGCTTAAATATTAGATGTTAAAAATAATAAGAACTTTGTTATAAGACTATAAAATGTTTATTTTTCAGCAACATATATTTAAAACTAGTGTATCTTACTATAGTCATATCTCTAAATGTTTTTTTTTTCAGAATAATTCATTTTTTCATAAATAGTCTATTTGAATTCTGAATAGAGGAATCTATTTATTGATAATTCTTAGTTTATCAGTGGAATGATAAAATTATTTTGAGAAACTTTTGTCTTATGTTTATTTCAGACAAGATAAAAAATGTGTCTTAATTCCATGGAATTAAAATAATTAATGTACTGTTTTATCTGAAAATTATTGCATGATCATTTACTGTAAAACTAATATTCTGTGATAGTAATAGTGAATGTATTTAAAATTTATTGTTACTATTTTAATCTAATTATGGTTTGTAATGAATAACTGAAATAATTATATATTTTATAAAAAAAATTATTGAATTTTTATTCATGTTTATTATACAATTCATTTTATTACAAATATGCTCTTCAATAAAATTTGAGTTATAGCTGAAGAATATTTTCCTGTATTTTATAATTACCCTCTTCCATTCTGACAGATTTCTTTGTTCTCACTAGATTTAAGATTTCAATTTTCATTTTGATATTAAACAATTATTATTTATTAGAATATAATAAATTTGACCTCATTCGATAGATATATTTGTTTAGAAATAAAATCAATTTTATAAAATCACATTTGGTTTTCAGAATTATTTCAAAAATTAGATTTTAATCAAAACAAAATGCTGTCTCATCATCAAATTTTAGGTGGAGTTAATCCAATTTGAAAAATGAATCAAATGTTTTTTGTTTCATGTTTGTTTTTAAAATAGAAACAAATTGTTTTTAATAACTACTAAATTTATCAATTTATATTTTAAAAGTTTAATTTTTTGTTATTTTTATGTTATTATAAAATATATCAAATGGCAAGTGACCTCATTTCTAGACATTTTTATTTTCTGTGACTGTAATTGCTATAGTAACAATATTCAGAAGAATATATTTTTTTATATTGAAAAATAAAACATTTCTATAATAAATAAATATGTAATAATATTTATTTTTGATTTTTAATAATTATTACACACTTATGATAGAAATATAATCATAAACTTTCCAAAACCTCAAGTTTTTAGACAATTGAAATATTTTTATGATGATCATAATATTTCCTTGAAGAATGATTGCAAAGTCTGAGATCACCAAATATACAATGACTACTCATCATTATATGGTCTCACTTACTTAAAAATATTGATTATTTGATTTTTCTGACATCTTTTGAATTTTTTTTTAAATTAAAATATTAGAAAATAAATATATGTGAATTTTAAAGTCATAAAAAAGCTGTGCAAAATTTTGAGCAGAGGAGGAAAAATACAAATTTTACTTTTAGAAATCTAACACAAAGTTTGACCATCTCATAATATGACCTGGTTAAGTTAGATTTTCTATGAAATGAATAAAAAGTTACTAATATTTTATGCAAGAAATTTCTAGCACTCTAAATATTCTTTATGGAAAACTGAATGGCAATTAATTGTATTATGTGCTCATGTTCATAACAAAATGTGTTACTTATAGGAAATATTTTGAATACTGTACATATGATTTTAAATTTTCTGTGTTTTTCAAAACAATAAATTTTGATGTTTGCAAATTGATAATTGCAGAGATGATATTCTGTTAAATGGTAGAATCTCCAGTAAGAAGCAATTTTAATTATATATTTTGGTAAACTGGTTATACTTTTAAAATTTAATTTTATGATATTGTGATTTACCATGTATTTCATTTGATTTGTATTATGCATTTTTGTCTGATATAGTTTTGGGCATTGTTTATAAACATAATATCCAGATGTTTGCAGAATATTTAATATTTTATAATACTATATAATTTTGAAGTGCTGTATTCTATCATGAATAAGTTATTTATTTATTTGAATGTATGAGTTTCTGCATAACAAGTAAAGATGTTGTATATTCTTATTATTTATTTAAGACCATGTTTTGATTAGGCTGATTAGGCAAATAAATTTATTATTGGTTTTACATATCAGTTATTATATTTGTTTAGGCGTTTGTAGCATTATGATCTCTTATTTTATTGTACATGCTTCTCATGCCTTTATATTGTCCAAGATATGGTAGCTGAGTCTTTCTCTTATGAAAATTTATTTCATTTTTATTTTTTCAAAAGATTATAGCTGTGTCTCTCTTGTGGCTCTTTGGATTGTTAGTGTATATTTTATAAAGTGCTTGTAGTTTATGTCTTTCTTTTATTAATATGGTATATTCTGTTAAGGCAATTACTATTGTTTCTAATATAATTTGATGATCTATTCTCATTTTTTTTGTGTTCAGAAACAGAGTCCTAGCATAATTGTTGCCCTCAAAATGTAAATTTTTTTTTTGAGTTCATGCTATAATTTATGTTCATTGCTTTATCTATCTTTACCTCCCAGATGTAGTATATCATATATATCTTATATGAGGCTATGTGTGATATACTTTTAGAATTTATTTTTGCCAATTAATATTGTTATTGGTTTTGAGTAATTCCATCTCCTGTTACATCCCTAAATATTCTGAATGTAGGTCAAGGATGATTTTAATGTGGAGGCTATTTTGCTGTGCTTTTCCAATATTTCAGAGCATAAAACTGATAAAAATTCATTTAGATATTAAAATTATATTTTCACCCTCAATAAGTAATATATATATATATATATATATATATATATATATATATATATATATATTACTTCTAAAATCTATGTCAACTGTGCATTGATAAGTAATACTTAATGTTTAAATATTTTCATTGTTGGAACAACTTAAAAGTATGACTGCTGTGAAAATATAGAACATCTTGTGATAATGAAAAGTTTTTTTATGTAAGACAAAGTTAATAATAGTATATTATCATTTAATCTGTTAATTTATTTTTGTTATTATCTATAAACATTAAAAAGTTTTCGTTTATGCAGTGAATTGTATAGCACAGTGTCTGAATAATTTGCATTGAAATATTGTAAATTTCCAAAACTGATATTTATTTAATTTTCCTTATTGTTATATATATATATATATGTGTGTGTGTGTGTGTGTGTGTGATGGATGGATAAAATAAGAAAGTGTGCAGGGTCTAATGTGGAGATGAGAAGCTAAAGATCAGAGAAGATGGATTGAAATTGGAGAGATTTATATCCTGCATAATGGTTGATGATGGTTGATGATAATGATGATTGTTATATAAATTTTGTTTTATTGATTATTATGCTGTATAGTTTAAAGATCATCATTATCACAATTACCCAGATATTCTCATATTATATAATCTATTATATAGTTATATGATGAATAATGTTTGTTAAAATTGTCTGCAGATGGTAAAAAAATATACAAGAAATAAAATATTAATTAATTTTCTTAAATTTAAATAATCACTTCAGTCACTTGCATTTGTAAAAAAAAGTCTGTTTTGTGATTGTATTATTATTTGCTTTATTCAGAAGATTATATAATTGAATAAATGCGTAAATTATTTAACTTAAATTCATAAAAGGATTTAGTAGAAATTATTAATAGGATATCCTGAGTGATCCTAAAATCTTTATTATCCTTTCATTATGTTTGAATGAAGTCCTGGTATTCTTCTTTTATTCCAAATTAAGATATTTTCACATATTTTATTTTAAATAAACTAATTTCTTTTAAGATATATTGCTGCTGTTATTATAAATTACATAGGCATTATCATATGGGTAAGAGTATGTCTTTTCATATTACTACTAGGAATTCAATCATTGCCTAATAATTCTTCAATGAATAAAAAGAGTAAATTTTAATATTATAAATTTTAAATATAAACCCATGACATTTCAATATAAAGTAATTACATATTAAGGAAGTCGTTTAGCAAAAAGAAAATCATTTTAATGGGCATAGTGACCAACAATTTAAGAAACTTATTTTTTATCAGAATATATTGACATGTAAATCTTATCATTGCAATGAGATGATAGTGGTTGTTAGATATGCTAAAATTCTATGATATAATCTTCCAATATTAAGAGCCTACCTGTAATGTGTGAGAGTGAGTTGACAGTTCTCTTTTTCTTAAAATAATTATTAAATGTTACTAATTAGATGTATAGTGTGCATTTGTTATTATTCTAACCTATGTGGATCTCTGTATTGTAACATATACCATTTGGTAAAACTCCTGAACTTAGTCAAGAATGTACCGTATTAATTATTTTCAGGCACATTATATCTTGATGATTTGGTATCATTACATATTTCATTTGTAATTTATTTAATTTTAGGTTATAAAGCTTATTTCCCAACATAAGGCTTTCAATTGGTTATAAAGCACCATGTGATCATCTTGAATAGCTGTGGCAGGGTTTGGTATTATTCATTTATTTCTACACTTTTTAAGTCAAATTTTGGTGCCCAACTAAATGGCCATTATTAGTGATATGCTCCAAATAAATGACCCATCAATTAGTTAAGAAGGTTCAATCTGAATGATTTAATTAATTTTTAGTAAAAATATATTTAATTATTATAGTAAGCTCAAATATCTTGTTGTTATGTGTTATATTTAAATGCAATAATCAGATTTTGGAGAATAAAGTAATTTTTATTCATTTCAATAATTTATATTTAATGCAATTATTTGATCATTTGATCAAATTCTAAAGTGATCTTTGACAAAATGACATGTACACATTATATAATAATTATCTTAATCATTTTCATCAATTATTAATAAGATTATAAAAGATTTTGGATGATGATGATGATATCATTTAAAATTTATATTCATACATTTAATTATAATGGTTAGAGTTCAGCTAGTTATAAAAGGAAATATATTGTATTATTTCTTAAAATTCAGGACAGCTAATACATCATGGTTTATTGTTGTGTGGATTTTGTACAAATATTTAGTGGATGGAGATTTAGATTTTTTGTGCCTTGATACATTATGATAATGTTGCATTGAAAATTAAAAGTATTGTCATAATGGTTTATTAAATTTTTAAAGCAATGTTTTTAATTAAGGTTCTTTAGATAAATTATAATGAGTATCCTGGAGGTATTATAAACTTTAGGAGCTAAATTTTATCAATCTAATATTGTAATTATAGTTAAACAATCGTGAGTGTTTTAAAATATATTTATATTTTGGTAGGAACTAAAATCATGATGTCTTCTACTCAAAAGCTGAATTTGGATAGACCCAGCTCATATAATTTTGCAGATGAAAGAAATGGCATATAGGGTAAATAATTATTCAGAAAATATTATAATGTAGCAAAAGTCTTCAGACAGTCCATTCATGGAAATTAAAGATTCTCAAAAGAGAATATAGTATCCAAATTGAAACAAAAACATTCCAAGTTACTAATTTAAGTGATTCAAAAGTATTTCAAAATAGTCAAATATTAAATGGAGAATGGCAAAATAAAATCTCAAAATTGTGTAGAAAATAAAGTGATAGATGTAGAAAAGAATTCAAAACAAAGCAAAACTCTCCATATAGTAGTGCCATCTTGTGCAAACAAGATCAATCAATGGATGCCAGAAGGCTTGTGCATAAATTCCCTATCTAGTGCCTTCTCATCCAATATACCCAGACTAGTTTTTGGCTTGTGGCATTCATCAAATGAGCAAATAGGTCAATTAGTAGAAACTAAAGAATCATTAAAGAGTAGTTTTCTCCAATTTTCTAAAACATTTTAGGTAAAAATATATACAAATACAAAAATAACATGCAAAAAGAAACTAGATTATACAAAACCTTTAATATTTAATCAGTTTATATTTAATAAAATATTCCTATAAGCCAAAATAATGTGCAAAATGAAAGCAAGTATTTAAACCATTCAATATGTAATTAAATTCTTTTAACAGTAAGATAAAATGTAAAATGAAGTTTTTCAAAAAAAAAAATTATTTAATCAATCTAGTGATAACAAAATAATGCTACCAAACACCTAAAGTAAAATGTCAAATGAAAAAGTGCTTTACAATATTGTTATTTCATCACACTAGTGCTGAGAAAACACAGATACCAAACAATAATATTAAATAAAAAATGAAGATAATAATTATAGAACACATTTTATTTAAACAATTTAATGTTGTTAAAATAGTACTGATAGGTGCCAAAATAAATTGCAAAATGAAAATAGTATTTATCAAGAATTCTAATTTAGTCAGTAGATTAAATAAGAAAAGAATGGTATTACAGAAACAAAGCAAATAAAAAGAATGAAGTTTACCTATAATGCACACAGCCTTAAGTGCATTTATCAAAGGAATAAATAATTAAAAATTTAAAATTGGAATCAGAATTACCAAGTAATGCAACATATGTGAGAATTGTTTTTAAAGTATTATTACAAACTTATTACTATTCATAATTAATAATATAATATGTAAAAATGTTTTCTATAAGTTGAATGATTTGTAACTTTTAGTTTTGTCAGTAAAGCTAAAGTTTTAGCAATTTACTTGTTTAAGTATGAAAAAAAATTTTCCATAAGTTTATACTGCAAGCCACTTTATCAGGGCATGATAATTCAATGTTAATTTATATTTTCAGTCATTTTAATGAACTATTATAAGTGTTAATTGTTTTAAGTCATTTTTATTTTTTTCAATGTAATACTTTAAACCTATCTGTAATTATAAATAATTTCACATTGCTTAAATTGGGGATATTTTTATTTGGCATAATATGGAGTTAATATTAAAAGTTATTAAACACTAAAACTATGTTAATATAGCCCCTAGTATGGTAAAGGTGATTGTTAAAATTAAAATTTAATAACTAACTTTAAATCATTAATGCTAAGTATTACTTCGAATTTAATTTACTTACTGATATATAGGTATTTTTTATTTAAGCTAATAAAAGTATATTTTATTAATGCTAATTATAATAAAGATTAATTCAATTAAGTAAGTTTTAAAATAGCTAATCAATATATATATATATATAATTGGAAAAAGCTATTTTAAATAAAAGGAAGAATTAGTAAATGTATGTGTGCTTGAATAATAAATTACAATTTTAGCTTCCTGGTTACAATATTAAAGTTATTAATAAATATTTATGTTAAATAGTCTTGAAAAGTATTCTGGGATCTTACACCTATTAAATAATATATTAAATAGTCTAAAAGAGGAATGTAAATTAATGTTTGATTTAAAATAATGTAATTTTTTATATGATATTTTATTTTATTTAAATTTTAATAATTATTATTTTATAAATAATTTTCTTAAAATGTTTTTTATAATTTCTGTTTAGACATTTGTGTAAATAATTTACTTTCAGCTATGCCTCCCAGGATACCTGTTAATTTATATGATTATTTAAGTACTGTCAAAGAAGGAGTGGATCTTAATGTCAAGTTCAACCAACAAAATCGATCATCTGATCAACAATATAAATAGAGGAAAACTTGTACATATGTGCTGACCATTATTACTATTTACTTCTTGCATCTTACTTTGATATTTTTTACTAAGAAAATTTATTTGATTAACAATTTTTTTGAGTTTAATTCTTTTGAACAAATTTTTATTTTCTTTAAGTTGAACATATATAACTAATTTAATTTTTTTCAACTACTAAAGTTCTAAACTAAACTTTAGTGAGTAGTCTGAAAACTACATCACTGTTAAACATCATGGGATTTTCAATAATTGTTTTTCAACAATTGTTAAATTAGCTTTATAAAAAAATTAGTACTTCAAGCAAATTTTCTATGACACACCATGTTTATATAAAAACTTTTATTGATTCTTAGTTCTTTATTTATGCAATAATATTAAGACTGTTGAGGACTGTATGCTATTTTGGTATTTTATAGCAGTTTCTAATATTTTAAAGGAAATGATTCTACTTAAATATTAGAAGATGCCAAAAATAATAGAAACTTTTTTAAAAGTCTTTAACACAGTTTTTTTTTTACAGCAATGCATATTTAAAATATATTTCATTTAATATCACTGTATCTTTAAATAATGGTTTTCTTCAGAATAATTTATCTTTCCATGAATAGACTACTTGTATTCCAGCTAGCAGAAAATATTTACTGATTAATGGAATTTAATAATGTATTCATTTCATTTTGTAATAAGATTTTAATTACTTATTGTTATTTTAGTAGTGGAGTAAAAACATTTGCTCATGAAATTTTGTCTTATATTTATTTCAGATTAGAGATAGAAAATATTTCCTATATCTGTGGAATTAAAATTATTGATTTAGTTTTTTATGAGAAAATTATTATATGGCCATTTACTGCAAAAACAATATTCTACAATAATAATAAAATATTTATTTAAAATTTATTGCTAGTATTTTCATCTAATTAAAATCTGTATTAAATAAGTAGAACAGTCTTGTAATCTATGAATGAAATATAAAATGTTTTTTTGGATCTATTATTGAAGTTTATTAAGTAATCCATTTTATTACAAATATGCTCTACAATGAAACTTGTGTTATATCCAAAGATTATGCTCCTGTACCTTTTCATTAGTTATATTTTCTATGGAATAAATAAAAAGTTACTATTACATATTACAAGAAATTTCCAGCACTATTTAAATATTCTTAATGAAAAACTGATGGGTAATTAATTGTATTGTGTGCTCATGTTAATTCTGAAATCAGTTGCTTATAAGAAATATTTTGAATACTCTACATATTTTAAATTTGCTATGTTTTTAACAAAAGGATAAATTTTGGTGTTGGAAGAATGGTAATTGCTGAAAGAGTGTCTTGTTAAATTTTAGAACCTTCAAGGAGGACTTTTAATTATGTATTTAGATAAACTGGGTATACTTAGAAAAATTTAATATGTTGCTATTATAATTTATCATGTATTTTATATTATTTGTATTATACATTTTGTCTGATATATTTTAGGTATTATTTGTAAACTGTAGTATCCAGAAGTTCACAAAATATTTAGTATTTTATAATACTATATAATTATAAAGTAATATTTGTCTCCTATCATTAGTAATTTATTTATTTATTTGAATATATAAGTTTATGCAGAATGAGTGAATGTGTTTTATAGACTTATTGCTTATTTCAGGACATGTTTTAAATCGTAAAATAATTTTTATTATCAGATTTACACACCAGTTAATTATTATAAAATTTGTTTAAAAGATAGAAGCATTTGTCTCTTTTTATTATATATTTATGTTTCAGTTATATTATTCAAGAGATGGTAGCTGTCATTCTCTCTTTTAGATTTATTTTATTACTACATTTTAAAAGAATATAGCTGTGTCTTTCTCTCTTATTATAATATATTTCATAAATTATATATTTTATGTCTTATATTTAAGCATAAATGCTTTCTTCAAGCCAGCTGTTATTGTTTTTAATATCTTTTGATGATCCGTTCTTAATTTCTTTATGTTCAGAGACAAAGTTCTAGGATAACTTTTGCTCTCAAAATGTAAGTGATCTCTTTTGTGTTTATGTCATCATTTAGATTCATTACCTTACTTATTTTTACCTCTCATATTTATTATATCATGTATATCTTGTATGAAGACATGTATGAGATACTGATGTTGCATGTTCTGAGGAATATCATCTTTTCTTCTTTTGCACTTGTGAATACTCTAAATGTAGGTTAAGGATGGTTTTGATGTATAGGCCTGTTTTTGATAGACATTGCCAATATTGCAATGTGTAAAATTGATAAATATTTATTTAGAAATTTCAATCATATTTTGGGTTTAAGTAACATCTTTTACAATCTATTTAATTGCTGGATTGGTAAGAAATGCTTAATTTTTAATTATGTTCAATGTTGGAGCAGCATAATAGTATGATTGTTATGCAAAATGTTAAACTTCTTATAACATTTCCAGTATTAATGAAATGTTTTTCATTATTCAGACAAAATTAAGACTTCATTATTTAATCTGTAAATTTATTTTTATTATTACCTATAAACTTTAAAAAGTTTTTTCTCCTATGCAGTGAATTGCATAGCATAGTATCTGAATAGTTTGTTTTGAAATAATATAGATTTCCAAAACTGTTAATTATTTAATTGTCCTTATTATTTTAAATAAATGTTGTTTTATTGTTAAATATATCACATTGTTTCAATACTATTGTTATCATATACTATCCAGAAATCTTGACATTTTATAATCTATTATATTATAATCTTATATGTTGATCATTAAGAGGACATAAACATAACATTGAATATAATAATCATTTTGTTAAAATCGTCTGCAGATATTAAGAATGCATCTGAGTAATATATTATTCATTTTCTTAATTTTAAATGATCACTTTAATGAATTGCATTTAAAAGAAGTCTGATTTTGTGACAGAATTATTATTAGCTTTATTCAGAACATTATAGTTTATTAAATGCTTGAATTATTTATCTTAAATTCATAAAGAATGATTTTGTAGGATTTTTAGTAGGATATGTTGAGAGGCCATAATAAAATTGCTTCTCCAGTCATTACATTTGAATGCAATATTGATATTCTTCTTTTATTCCAAATTAAGAATTTTTCATGTATTTTATTTTAAATAAAATAATTTCTATTAAGGTTTATTATTGTTATTATTGTAAATTATATAGACATTATCATATGGGTAAGAGTATGTCTTTTCATATTACTACTAAAATTCCACTCATTCAATGGAAGAAAACAGTAAATTTTAATATCATAAAATTTTACATATAAAACCATGAGTTTTCAATATAATGTAATTAAATACTAAAGAAATTATTTTGTTAAAAAGCCATTTTAATAAGCAAGGTGGCAAAAAATGCAAGAACCATATTTTTCTTTATCAGAAGATTTTGAAACATTGATCTGATCATATTGATGATGGTTGTTACATGTTCTGTACTAAGTGGGGATGTTTATTTAAAAGTGGGTTTAATATAAAGTGCTCTCCTGTAATGTGTGAAAGTGAGTTGAGAGTTATTTTAAAAATTTATTACAAGTTACATATTAGATTTATAATGCTTATTTATTGTTATACTAATCCATGTGGCTTTTCATATTGTAGCATATAACATTTGTTATTCCATCTGAGCTTATCATATAGGATATAGTGTTTATTTATTTTCAGGCAAATTATATCCTGATGATTTGAATATCATTTGGATATCTTGTTTATTTATCTTTAGATTATGATATATACTTTTTATAAAGCTCTGACAATTTATTTATCTCAATGCTGAACAATTTATTCTTTTAATTGTCTTCAATAAATAAATCTTGCAGCTTTCTTTATTATTGTCAAAACATAACTGAAATAGGATTAAAATGTAAATATTTTAAAATGATTCAATTACAATTATAAAAGAAGCATCATTTATAAAGTACATTTAAATGTAAGAATAACAATAAATAATATATTAATATATTTATAATGTTTCTATATCTAAAAATTCTTGCTTAACCTGTTTAGATGGAAATTATATATTTTTATTTTGAATATTTTTTTGTAAGACTTTTGTTTATGATCTCTATATTTGAACATTTTATTTTTACATGCAAATCTGCTCTTTTAAATCATATATTGATGATCTGAACATTTATTACGATTATAAACTTTCCATTGATAGGTATCCTGAGAGTTAATATCCAATCTTTTCAAAATATGGAAAAATAATTTATATGTGGTGTTCTTATCTATAAGAATAACACTTGTGTTTATGGACATAATTTATCTCTTCACAAAGTTAAAGAAATAAAATATTAGATATTTGTATCCAATTTTTTAAAATCAAAATAAATTTAAGATTAGTTAGCATTAATATATATATATATATTAAAAATAAAGATTAATTTTATTGTTACTAAAATTTAAAAATAAATATTTACTCTTTTGACAAAAGACCATTTTAATTTGCCCAATAAAAACAACTTCCATTTAACATAAACTTTTAAGAATTGTCTTCCCTAAAAATAAATGTTTTGAAATAAAATGTAATTGTAGAGACATTTTTTTTTTGTTTAAAATAAGTATTTTACAAAAATATCACATAAATAATCTTTAATATGTAAACAAATTGCTGAAAATTATAATGTTATTATTTTAGGAATTTTTTTTTTTTTTAGTTTTAGACTAAAACACACTGTCAATCAGAAATTGTCATTACTATATAGTGATATCTAAAGGAGCACATATCATGGTATTGCTATGCAAATTGCCTATTGTATAGCCTCAAAGATTCATATAATGCTGACACAATCATAATTTTTAACAAATAATTTAAAAATTTTAATTGCAGTAAAATAAAACTGCACATTGCAATGTAAAGTTATATATAGACTTAAAACAATGTGGAGAAGATGTAAAAATTTCAGCACCATTTTAATGCTAACACAGCAACTACAGGCTGAGATTGCTCCTATTACAATAAAACCATTAAATATATTTTCTGTTAAAATATATATAATACATTATGCACAACTAGTTATGACTTTTATTCAATATTTAATTTTAGTTTAGATTTTAAGTAATGTTTACTAAGGCAATGAACCTAAATCATGTGCGATTTAAAATGTGAAGGTAGGAACCTCTACAGGTCTTAACCACAAGCTTATGCATTGGAAGAAAAGAAGGGAACCCTACTTTACTTCAACCTACTTTCTATATAAATAGGTGAAGCTGAAGCGGTTAGATCTGAAAGCATGAAGCTATTCAATACTTCACTGATTAAGTCCACAAATTCCTATTATACATTAGTACTCATGAAATCATTCAATTTACAAGTCAATGGAAAGATCTTATTGTTAGAAATCTATTATGATAATTTAAAGTTGTAATTATAAATTTATTTGATGCACATTGATTACATAAGTAATGTTTACTAAGGCAATAAACCTAAATCATGTGTGATTGAAAATGCAAAGGTATGGACCTCTACAGGTCTTAGCCATAGGCTTATGCATTGGAAGAAAATAGGGGAACCCTTCTTTACTTCAACCACTTTCTATATAAATAGGTGAAGCTGAAGCAGTTAGATCTGAGAGCATAAAGCTATTTAATACTTCACTGATTAAGTCCACAAATCTTATTATACATTAGTATTCATGAAATCTTTTGATTTACAATGAGTCAATGGAAAGATATTATAGTTAGAAACTATTATGATAACTTAATCTAACTGCTTCACCTATTTATATAGAAAGTAAATTGAAGTGAAGAAAAGGGTCCCCTTTTTTCTTCCAATGTGTAAGCTTGTGGTTAAGACCTGTAGAGGTCCCTACTTTCACATTTTTAATTGCACATGTTTTAGGTTTATTGCCTTAGTAAACATTACTTATGTAATCATGTGCATTAAATAAATTTATAATTACAACTTTAAATTATCATAATAGATTTCTAACTATAAGATCTTTCCATTGACTCATTGAAAATCGAAAGATTTTGTGAATACTCATGTATAATAGGAATTGTTGTCTTAATCAGTGAAGTATTGAATAGCTTCACACTCTCAGATATAACCACTTCAGCTTCACATATTTATATAGAAAGTAAGTTGAAGTAAAAAAGGGTTCATGTCTTTTCTTCCAATGTGTAAGCTTGTGGTTTAAGACCTGTAGAGGTCCCTACCTTCACATTTTCAATTGCTCATGCTTTAGGTTTATTGCCTTAGTAAACATTACTTACGTAATCAATGTGCGTTAAATAAATTTATAATTACAACTTTAAATTTTAATAAGGTTTTATATAATATTTAAATACAAGTATATATATTATATACTGAAGTTAATGTAATTAGAAAAGATTTGAACTCAGATTTTTGAGCTCCCTACATCTGTCCACTCTATCTTACACAACCGATGCAAATGATCTCCAATATATGTAATTTTTTCTGAACCAGCACTCATCAGTTGGTCCAGAACATCATTTCCCACATATATATATATATATATATAATCAGTGCTCAGTTTATATTAAGAAAGCAAATATTCAAACTTTAATAGATAGGTTTCAATATTCTCCACTCTCCACCATATTAATAGAAACTGAGCACTGAGCACTGAATATATATATATATATATATATATATATATGTGTGTGTGTGTGTGTGTGTGTGTGTGTGTGAGAGAGAGAGAGAGAGATAGTGATCTGGACCAAGTGATTAGTACTGGTTCAGCGTGAAATACATTGGGGTTTATTTATCATTTTTCACATAAATGTGGCCATGTGTATTAGTTGTATTAGATGGAATGGATAGCTGAAAAAGCTTTAAAATGTGAGTATAAATTTGTTATGTAAATTTCAAATATTTCTAAACTATTTATTTATAGCTTTAATATTTCCTCTGGTTGTTGATTGAAAATCCATTATTTCTTATTGTAATATTTGAATTACACTTTAATACTTATTGCTAATGAACACTATTATACATAATTCCATTATCCTATTTTCAAATTTTTATATAGAGTAGAGGAATTCACAATATTTTATTATAAATTCAATTTGGATTCATTCTGGAAAACTTCCTATAAAATTGGTTCAAATGTCTAGGCAGACTGCCATTAGAGTAAAAATCTATTTTCTTCAATACTGACAATGATTCAAAAACATTTTTCCTCATGTAGACAATAAAATCCCAAAATGCATTTTTTTTAATTAATTACTTTTTAAAATAATATCAATCTGTGTATATAAATTACAATTTTTTATCAAGTATTTTGTGAGGCTTAAATTATTAACAATATCTTTTTAATAATTTAATTTAAAATTATTTTACATAATATATAATTTAAATAATCCCTAAAATATATTAATTATTAATAAATGTTACGCACAAGCATGCATGCTTATATACACGTATATAACATCACATATGTTTATATGTGAGTATTATGTAACGATTACTTCTTAAAATATATATGTTTTATTATTATTATTATGGATAAATTGTTTTACCTTTTCTTTGCTTTGTCTATCCAGTCTCCAAAAGTAAATGTTTTGCTGTGCTACTGCTCCCCCCCCCCATTGTATTATGGCCTGTTATAAAACATAGATGATTAAAATGATTACATCATTTCAATATATATATAAAACAATTATTTTCAATTTCGAAAAGATATTATTGATTTGCTCAAGTGTATTTTTATTATATTGTTATTGATTTTATAAACATATTATAAATTATTAATATGAATCTGTATATATTTTTAGAAATAAATCCTGAAAATGCCTTCAGGGCAAGGTTGGAACATAAATGGAGATATAGAATATTGTACAATATAAACGGATATGAAAAGAAAAAATGTTCATAAAATAAAACAATATACATAAAAAAAAAAAATAAAGTTAAAAAGTTTTATATATTGAAATTAATGGATCATTTTAGAAAATTAATAGATATACTTGTTGAATTACTGATGCTTTACAATAACAGAAACCCCAGTTTTTGACTTTCTTGAATTTCTTTTAAACTTATGAAAATATTTGCAAACGCACCCTCATAACTAAGCTCTAAATTTTACACACAAATCGTTGGAAAAAAATGGGTGAGAATTAAATATGATGAGTTGCATTTAGTCGGGATATTGAAAAACTTTTGTAAAAATAAGACAGATAAAATTAAATACTGCACTGTAAGATGTAAAGTAAGTAGATTAAATAATCTTCATCTGATATAAATGAATGTGTTTATGGTTCATCAATAGTGTTTAGGATCAGACATCTATGGTATCACACATTTTAAAATTATACTTGATTCCGTTCATATAATTAATAAATATTGAATTAATTTTCATTTTCTTTTAAAAAAAATATTTCTTACTGAATATCAAAAAAATTAAAACTATGAACAAAAGAAGAAAAAAAAAACATTGTGAAGTCTCAATAATTTAATGTTAATAAAATATATTATAAATTGTCTAATAAAAAGTAGATATTACAATTTACTATCATATTAGTATACACATATATGTATGTAAATAGAAGGATTTAAACTCAGAATTTTTCAACTTATTCCCCCTCCAATCCCTTTGAAGCAACCAAGATACAAAATTACATACATGTGATAATGGTACATGATCCACAATATACATATTTTAGGAAGAACCAGCACTCATCAGTTTGGCCAAATCATAATCCCCCATACATATATACAATCATGGCACAGTTTATATTAAGATACAATTCATAAAACATTAATGGTCAGACTTCAATCTTTTCACCCTTCTAACTATTTAACCATCCATTTCATTAAACAAACAACAATGAAATGCTCAAAACATGTAAGGAAATTGATATTGGAGTCACATGCATGTAGCTATTATGCCAATCTAATCTTCATACTATCAGACCATTGTGTATGCATATGCACTAACAGTAGAGAAATAGGCTGAACTTATTCTAAAATATAATGCAATTTTAACACAATGTGTAATTTGCCTATACTGAATATATTCTATATATGTTATTAAAAAAATTTGAATTCATGATTTTTAAGCTGATTAATTCTTCAATCCATTAAGGATCCCCATATGCAAATTCATGCATAATCAGCACTCATCAGCTGATCCAGATCATAATCTCCCACCCATATGCACAATCAATGCTCAGTTTTATATTAAAATAGGAATTTCTCAAACTTTAATGGACAGGCTTCAATCTTCTAACCCTTCAACTTATTCAACCATTAATTTCATTGAAAAACTAACCTTGATATGCTCAACTGATAAATGCTGGTTCTGCACAAGATGTATATATTAGGGATCATGTTATCATGTATATCAGATGCTTAAGATGGATTGGAGGATGAATTAGACTAAAAAATCTTGAGTTTAAATCTATCTAATTACATATATAGGAAATATTCAGTGTAAGTAAATTATATACTACTTTGACCACAAAAAATACATTTTTCTTTTTAATGCATATATATATATTACATATTCCTATTCTTTTTTCCAAGCTACATTTTCTTAAAAAATATAGTTTGGAAAGAAATTAAGAAAAAATATAGTTTGGAAAGAAATTAAGAATATATATTCTTAATTTCTTTCCAAACTATATTTTTTAAGAAAATGTAGCTTGGAAAAAAGAATAGGAATATGTAATATATATATATGCATTAAATTAAATATAGCTGTCTGTAATTTGATGTTTGTTTGTTGATGACTTTATAACTGAATAAATATTGCACCAATCTTGAAAAATCTTGCATGATTTTTTTTTTGTATAGAATTTTACTAGCATGTAAATTTTTGTTTTAATTGATTTTTAAAAAGAATGTAATTTTCAATATAAAAATGCACGGAAAATCAAAATTGTAACTTTTTAAATGTTGTCAAAAAAAAAAAAAAATCCAAAAAGAGAGCAATACTAATTAAAAGATTACAGAGATTTTTTTTTTTTTTTTTTTTTTAATGAAAAGGGTAATTTTTGATAAACCCACTTAAAATTTGATTTCGTAAATATATTTTAAAATAATTTAATTGCATTTGTAACAACATATTTAATTTGTCATCTGAATAATGACAATTTAGATCAATTATAATAATATTTAGAAGGCTATAAACCTCAAGAGCATGCTGTGATGTGATGTGATGTATTGTGGCTTCTCCTTAAACGAAGACAAGAATATCTCAGCAATTATGTCCAGATAAACCTGTTAGCCACTTTATTTTCCATTCCCCACTCTAAATTTTCCCATATTCTGCTCCATCCCATTTCCACAACATAATCTTTGTCAACTCTATAACCTTTATATCTAAATTCCCCTTTATCTTTTCCCAAACCCAGTATAAAAGCCAATAATTCACTTTCTGTATAATCACTTTTTTCATATTTATTCTTCCATAACTTCATTATATGTACTCTTTCTGTTTTCAAGCATTTACATTCAATTAACAAATGCCTAATATTTTCTATTTCTTCTTTACATAATTTACTAAATTAATCACCCATTTTTTTTTCCATTTACATGTATATTCTCTTGTAGCTAAAAATCCCGTTCGAGCCTTAAATAATAAACTACGTTCCTTACTATTATCATATATTAACTGGCACCTAACATTCTGTTTATTTCTATATACATTTAAACTCTTTTTACTCTCCATATTATTTCTCCATCTCTCTAACTCCCTAACGGGAGGATAAAGTAAAATCATTAAGTTGTTTTATCAATAAGTAAATTAACTTCTTTTTTTTTTTATTTGTAATAAAAAAAAATGATTCACTACAATTTAGTATTTATTAATTTGACAGAATAATTTATATTTTATTATATCTGAAAAACAACTACATTTAAATAATTAGTAAATCAGTCTTTAAATGGTTCATTTTAGAGGAAGGATTTCTCTTACACAGAAGAAGACTTTCTGCTTGCTGGTTGCTAAGAGTTTGATTATCATTCGTTTTTGTTTTATTTCTTGAATAAAAATAATTGGATACCCATTTACTGATCAATATTGAATGTTTATATTGGCTAGTTACTTGAAATAAATACTAACCCTTTTAAAATTTTTCAATCCTACTCCATTCAGATTTTACCCCAAGTCATAAACATGACGAGTGAATATGCAACCGCTGCAAACGCATTCATAAACACACACACATATAATATATTTTGATTTACAAGGGTTAAATTTTAGAAACACATTTTTTGCACCATCCCTTCCGGATAAATATCTTAATAATAATTAACTAACGTTTATTAAGCTAGAGATTATCAATTATTTTTAGTCCAGATATATATTTTAAACCCATATAAAGTTTAATATACCCTCATTATATATAAAAATTGAATACTGCCTAGCGCAATGTATATATATATTAAAACGAGAGTTTGACTTTCGTCTGTATTATCTTACAGATACAGAAGTAACGTCTACGATCATTCAAACCATCCAGAACATAGCATATGAGATCCAACTAAAGGTTACGAAGCACCTAAAAACTCTAATAATACACACACGTATATATATATATATTGCAGAAACTTTATTTAATCAGATAAAATAATTTTATTACGCTAATCTTATTTTCTTTATTTGTTTTTTTGATAATTTGCAGCTTATATTGGGTTGAAAAATCTTTTTATTTATTAGTGAGTTTCCCAAAGCAAATTTTTTTTTCACTTGCTTAGCTGTTTTCAAGTTTTCTGTATAATTCTTAGAAACACTCGTGCTGTGTGTGATTGACGCTTCACTACATTTATGAAGAAGTGTTCTAAAATCACTTGAGATTAGAACACAATGAGCGCCTATAAGTTGAATACTAATAAGGCTATTTTTCTACCATCTAAAAAAACAATTTATACTTTAAATATAAATTTCTTAAAATTCAAATTTGGATAATATGATTAAAACTATTAATGTTAAAGTTTGAACTTAGTTTTTTAAAAATATTTTTTTTTATGTGTAAGTATTTATTAATTTATAATATGTTATATATACAGGCTGCAGAAAGGAGTTTGCTATTAACTGAAAGGAGACCCTTTGATTCATCTTGGAGGCCTTAAAGGAACCGAGCAGGGCGAATTCCTAATGTCCACACCATACGTTCTTGTCGTTGCAGCTGTTATTACTATGTGATTATTCATATAGTATACGAACATGGATGGGCTGCTCACCAACACGCATTAGCCAGCGTGGTGAGATTATTGGCTTTTTACCTCTGAGATTAAGAATATTTCTTCAATATATACAATCATGACATACAAAAATAAATCATGGCCCTTATTTCCAGGAGACTGTAAAGTCACCAACCAAGGCAGCGGTTGGTGGCCAAAGGCGGAGGGTGCTAAGAATTCTCTGATTGCAGACTCAGGCTGCCATTTGATGATGACTTTTTATTTAGGTACTTACAACTGCATGCAGATCACTTTCAAGTGAAGGAAGATTGCAAGAGTTAGAAGAAGAACTGTCATATATTAAATGGGACATTATTGGACTTTGTGAAGTTAGAAGAAAAGGTGAAGAAACAATTGATTTAAAAAGTGGACATATACTCTACTATAAAGGCACAAATATTGAAAATAAAAGTGGAGTAGGATTCATTATAAATAAAAAATGGAAAAATAACATTGTGGAAATTGATGGTGTATCAGACAGAGTGGCAAGATTAGTTTTACAACTTAATAGCAGATACCAAATGCAGATAATTCAGGTTTGTGCCCCAACAAGTTCTCATAGTGATGAAGTTATAGAAAAATTTTATATGGATGTATAAAAGGCTTTAAATCAGAGTAAACAACATTTTAAAATTGTTATGGAAGACTTTAATGCTAGAATTGGTAAACAAATGAAAGATGAAAGTGCTGTAGGTAGTTTTGGTTATGGTAATAGAAACAAGAGAGGACATAGACTTGTGGAGTTTGCAGAAAAAGAAAAACTTATATTATGAATATTTTTTTTGAGAAGAATGTTAAAAGGAAATGGATATGGAAGCATCCAAATGAAGGTACAGCAGAATTAGATTATATTTTGACTAACTGAAAATACATATTTCAAGATTGTAATGTTCTCAATAAATTTAACACAGGAAGTGATCACCGATTAGTAAGATGTAAAATACATGTTAATGCAAACTAGAGAGACAAAAATTATTAAGAAAAACAAAATTTACAGTTGATATTCCTAATCTTCAGAAACATTCTAATGAATTTAAATTAGAACTTACAAATCGGTTTCAAGTATTAGTAGATTTTGAACATGATTCAGATTTGAACGACCTTAATAGGAAAATAAGCGATACACTTTTAAAAACTGCAACAAAGATAGATGGCAGAAAAAAGCAGCAATTGACCAGTAAAATTTCTACTGAGACTAGAGAATTTATGAAGAAAAGAAAGAATATGAGGATATACAACAATGATGCATTAAAAAAGATTGAATATCTCGAATTTTGTAAAATAGTGTGGAAAAGAGTTGAAAATGATATAAGAAAGTAAAATTGTGAACTAGCAAGGAAATCTATAGAAGAGAATAAAAGTCTAAAGAGTATAAAACAACATTTTGCTATTGGTATGAAATTTATATCTGCAATAGGAAAAAAGATGGCATTATTACTAAAAAGAGAGATGACATCATAAAATGTGTAGAAGACTTCTATCAAGAATTATATAGTAATAAAGAAGTGCCTCCTATACATATTATATCTTCTGAATTGCCCAGAATTTTAAATGAAGAAGTTAGACATGCAATTAAAAGTATGAAGAAAGGAAAGGCTTCAGGTAATGATGGAATTATAATTGATATATTAAAAGAAGCAGGTGAAGAAATAGAAATTTTTTTAGCAAAGTTATATACCAAATGTCTAAATGATAAAGATATACCAGATGATTGGAAGAATGCAGTATTAATATTAATATTTTAAAAAGGTGATAAAGAAAATATTAGAAATTACAGACCTATCAGTCTTTTATTAGTTTTATACAAAATTTTTACTAAGATAATTACAACTCGTCTACAGAAAACACTAGATTTCCACCAACCAAGAGAACAAGCTGGATTTAAAAGTGGTTTTAGTACAATAGATCATATCCAGGTATTGAGAGAAATTATAGAAAGGACAAATGAATATGAGTTGCCATTATGCTAAGGATTTGTAATCTATGAAAAGACATTTGATTCTATAAACATTTCTTCAGTGATTAAAGCATTCGATCATCAAGGTGTAGATCCAGGATATTGTCATATTTTAAAGAATATTTATAAAAATGCAACAGCAACTATTAGATTACATAATGATAGCAGGAAAATCAACATTGAAAAGGGCATAAGACAGGGTGACTCCATATCTCCAAAACTTTTTACAGCAGTGCTGCAAGAAGTATTTTGTGGATTAAAAGGGGAAGCAAAAGGAGTAAAAGTAAATGGAGATTATTTAAGTAATTTAGATTTTGCAGATGATGTAGTTGTTTTTGTAAAAAATGCTTTAAAGCTACAGGAAATGTTGCAGGAGTTATCAGATGAAAGTAGGAAAGTAGGACTAAAGAAAAATGTTAAAAAGACTAAAGTAATGTTTAATAGATTTTCTCAAAATATGAAAATAAAGATTGATTATGATGAGTTAGAAAAAGTTAACAGTTGCAAATACCTTGGTCAGATTATTAATACAGATGGAAATATAATGGATGAAATTAATCATAGAATTAAACTTAGTTGGAGTGCTTTTGGTAGAAATAACTTGATACTAAAAGGAAATATGTCTATGTGTTTTAAAAGGAAGGTTTTTAATAAATGTGTTTTGCCAGTTCTTACTTATGGATCTGAGACTTGGACACTTAATAGAAGAGCAATACAGAGACTTTAGACCACTCAAAAAAGTATGGAGAGATGTATGTTTGGAATAACAAGAAGGGATCAAAAACACAATGTATGGGTAAGAGAACAAACAGGTGTTACTGACCTCATTGAAAAAATGAAAAGATTGAAGTGGAGTTGGGATGGACATATTGTTAGAAGAGATGATAACAGATGGACAATTGAAATTTTAAACTGGATTCCAAAAGATTGTAAAAGACCCAGAAAGAGACCACATGTGAGATGGATGGATGAAATGAGAAAGTGTGCAGCGGTGATGTAGAAAAGAGAAGCTAAAGATAGAAAAAGATGGATTAAACTTTGAGAGACCTTCATCCTGCAGTGAATTGATAATGGCTGATGATGATGATGAATATGTTATATATATATATAAAATTCTCTTGTAATATTAACAGAGGAAAATATTTTTAAGACATTACAAACTGTGCTTTCTTTTTTTTTTTTTAAAAAAATCACTAAAACTTCACCATTTGCTGTATGAATAAAACAGTAGCTAATTCTCCATACAGTAGTGCACCCACTGATTACTAAGGCTTACACTAGGTGGCACTAACTGTGTGGAGAGTTAGTAAAAAAATTATACAGTAAATATGATGTAGTTAGAGTTGGATGAAAGAGAGTGACAGTAGCAGGGTAACATATGGCAATGATGCATTATGTGTTAGTAAAGGGATATTAGATTTCTTAGAAAAAGTACATAGGGAAATAGGAAGATATGCATTAGATGCAGCTGGTGAACAACAAAGGAGGCAATTCAAAGAGAAATGGGATTGTTAAGTTTTTATATGAGAGATATAAAAAGCAAAATGAAAATGTTCAGTAGATTGCAGTGTATGGATAATAAAGGAATAGCCAAAATAGTATTTAATTGGGATATGAATAAAGGGCAGACAACAAGATGGGGGAGAAAGATAATGTGATATGCAGAAGATTTGGATAAAGAATTTATATCAGTATACTTGTATATAACATGGATAATTGTGTTACAAGGATTGTTGAGTGTTATCGTGGTAAGGAATGGGGTAGAAGAATAGATGCATTAATAAAGAATAGGGAGTTGGAGAAATGGAGAACTAGTATAAAGATTAAAGAGAGTTTAAATATATATTGAAGTAATGAAACATTGGGTGTGAGTCAATTTATGATAATAGAAAGGAAAGTAGTTTATTGTTTAAGGCTCAAATGGGATCTTTAGCAACAAGAAAATATACGCATAAATGGAAAAATATGGGTGATTTAGTCTGCAAGTTGTGTGAGTATGACATAAAAAATATTAGGCATCTGTTAATTCAATGTAAATGCTTGAAAGCAGAAAAGGTGGAAATAATGAAGTTATTGAAGAATAAATGTGAACAAAGTGATTATACTGAAGTGGGTTATTGGTTTTTATGCTGGGTTTGGAAAAGATAAGGGGGATTTAGATATGAAGGCCATGGAGTTGATAAAGATTATGTTGTGTAAATGGGATGGAGCAGATTATGGAAAAACTTAATGTGGGAAATGGAAAGGGAAGGTAAAGTGGCTAACAGGTTTTTTTTACATATAATTGCAGACAGATTCCTGACTCAATATAAGGAGAAGTCTCGTGCATCACATGACATCAAAATTTTTTATGCTGGCATAATTAACAATAGATTATGAAGTAAATAAATGTTACTGTACCATCTGATGTCAATTTAATCAAAAATTAATAAGTATTGTGTATTCTCAATACATATGCTTAATAATTATGTAAGAAGTAATATATTAACATTTAAAAAAAATCCTAATCATGTTCTTTCATAGTTTGCAAGCTTTTATATGATAACTATAATATGTTGTAACTGAGGAATAATTATTTTAATCCTCTTTTGAATAATGACCTAAAATGTAAATGATAACTTTTAATGATAAATTTGTTCCACCTACTCATTTAGATTTAAACAATATTATCCAATTAAATGATATTTAGAAATCCCCTGGTAATCTTATCAATGCAAATGACATTGCTTCTGAGGAAAGACTTGAAAAACTATTAAAATGTGGTTATATATTAGTTTCAAAACTGTTGGATTTTTTTTAAAAAAAACTATATTCATTTCAGTTCTAAACAGAAAGAAAGGGGGAAAGAATTCAAGTTATTATGAAACATTATTTATATTTTTTATAGCAAAGACCTGCATGATTTTAGGCAATTGTAGAATAGAATTAGGGGTTTAAAGTCTCAGGATCATGGTTCATCTACCACTTTCAATGTTCAAACTTCTTATAAACTCTCAACTAATAAATCCATTCAAGTATTTTATTTTATTACAACAAAAGCACTTTTAAGGGTTTTGTTGAATAAAATGCTTTCTGTGATAAATGAATTTTATATAATTCTATGTGTGTATGGGTAGGAGGTTCTTGACTGTAGAGCACAAAGTCTACAGATCACAGCTCAGTTTGGTCATTGCCAATACTCAAACATTCTTTGGAATTTTCAGGAATAAAACCATGTGATATCTTTCAGCTGTAGACAAAGTTTCACAGGGACATAATACCGTTTTAGAGATTCAAGATATACCATGCTTTTTTACGTCAAACATATGAAAGAGAAATATTTAAAGCAAAGTTGTTGCTTTATACCACCATCCATAAAATTTTCTTAATAAACTACATCATATATATCATATATATTGCGACCTTTGCTTTGGATCAAAGAAACCAAAGATCTATGAGTTGAAGGCAATGCTGGTTTTGAACCATTTGAAATTTTTTTTTCTTCATGGAGGAATTGCAGATGAAATGAAACTCAGAATAGATTTTTTTTTAACAAATTAATATTTCATATAGTGGTTGTGTGACATATAAATAAAACTATGTCTGTAGTTTATTAAAATACTCTAATGTATAAGAGTATTAAGTGTGTGGAAAGGGGATAAGGCTCCCACATACAACAAAATTGGGAATATGTTTATTTATAAAGATTTAAGTGTTGAATTATACCAATAATATTATTTGAAAATTGAAAGTTTAATATATGAAAAGGTCAGGAAATTTAACTTAACTTATAATAACACTTGTTTAATATTTAATTTAGGGAGGATAGATATAAAATTTAAAAAAAAACATGAAATAAGTTTGAGGCTATTTAAAATTCACAACAAGTTGATAGTGAAAATTATTAATAAATGTGTGTGTGTGATATATAAAATTTTAATTATAGGAACAATTCCCAATTTTTATATGCCATGCAATATATCGTTGGAAAGGGGATTGAGGGAACAATTGTTTCATATCAGTTTTAAGTCAATCAATAATTATATTTATTCAAGAATTTTAAATCAAAATTTTAGTCTACTTTTCTGATTGTAAAAATTTTTTTCTCAATTTATTCTGACATTTTTTTTATATTTAGAGCAGGAAAAATTCAAGCACACCACATGGGATAGGCTGCATTGTGAATAATTATTGTCAAAATTATGTTTTATAAGCCAATTAGCACTTAATACCAAGGATTACAGATTAAGTAGGTAGGTCGGAGGATGATGGACAATCAAAGTTTATGAAAGGGATGATACATTGAGGGTAGGGTTTTTTCTCTAACTTGTTTGTATCATGTTTGCACATAATTACAATTTTGCTTAATTTTTTTTTTTGGGGGGGAGCAAAGTTATATGCTTTGATGGTTGCTATTTTCTGATGTGAATTATTTAAAAGTATAGTATAATTATAAAATGTGTCTCTAAATAACTAAATTATGCACACTGGATCTCCTTCAGAAGTTAATTATAACTGAAATCACCAGCACAGCAAAAGTTAGTAAACCATGCCTAATGCAATGCATCTAACCCAGATACTCCAATATTCCCTGCACAAGATATTTCAGGTACAAACTTTTATTAATATTTATTTTATCAAAAATGTTTCACTATGATACTGAAGCAGTCAGATCTGAGTTCGATCCTAGCTTCATGACATCTAGCCATAATCCCACTTCAAACCCTAATACTAACCTTAAATTTCCAATGCAATGGGGCTTTATATGTTCAATCCATGCTAATTCCATAAAGAAAACTTATTTTATAAATGTGTATTAAAATTAATTCTTTCAGATTTAAATAGATCAATTCTATTAATAAATTCATGATAAAATTATTCATGAATTTATATACATTATAACTGTGTGGATTGTGCATATATATTTGTAAATATTTAAATATATATAATTGTTCAAAAGTTTCATTACGTTGGGAATGTTTGATTTTATTTCACTTTTAAATAATTTGTTAAATTTTTAATGATTAAAAGCTACATTCTTTCAATAAGCTTTCAGATTTTCCCTTTCCAAAAAAAATAGGTAAAGTTTTATTAATTAAAAAAAAAGATAAGCATTTAAAATGTAAGGATTTCCTAATTAAAATCATTTTCTGATTTTAAGAATTCATTTTCTAATTAGAAAATGAATTCAAGTTAATGAGTTTGAAAGCCTTATCGAAGGAATGTATCTAAAAACAACCAGTAAATTTTGTAACATTGATAATGAAAAAAGCGCTAGCCCAAAGGCATCAAATACAGTATATATAGCTCTGAAAAGTTTGGAGAGGGAAGCCATTTTTGTTGTAGTGAAGTGCAGTAAACTCTATGCATTTTAAATCATGAATTCAAATAGTGTTCCTATCATGGTAAGGGGGCAAACATCACTAATCTGGCTATTGTTCTTGAAGTCCCCTAAAAATCTTCAATGAAGCTACTGAATCTTTTCTGGACCAATCATGCTGCTAAAATCATGAAAATTCATTAAAATACTGTTCAAGTAATCGAACAAATGCATGCCTATGTTTTCCTCACCCGGACATATAAACTAAGGATCCAACCTGGAAGAAATGGCTAATATATTTCCATAATGAACCTTAAACTTTCTGGACAGTTTCCGAACTTTACTTTACACTCCCTTTAAGATCTCTTTTCATTCTATAAATGTAATACTCTGTGTAAACCCTTTTATTTATACTATTTTAAATTATGTAAATTCTCTCAATCTTTAGTCTTTAAATTTAACTTTCTCCTTTCTTACTTGGCGGTTCATTTACTATATTATATATATTTATCGTGTGATTTATTAAGGTTGTTTATTTTTAATTATATGCCAATAATCCTTTGACTCGATGAGCCCCTTTGTTCCATTTGCCTCATGCAAATAATATATTAAATCTGATAATAATTCTCACCCATTAGAACTAGATTTATACAGTTCTATCAATCATCGAGTCGAAAGAAATTATTAAATGTTTGTTAATTTTATAATAAATTATTAGCTCCGTTTCTCACCTATGTCTTCAGCTCTTATCTAATTTACAAATGTTTATATATCCACGTAATGTTAAAATTTTTTTTTTTTCATATTCACCAATATTTATTTATTCACGTATAATCTAAAATATTTTTGCAAAAAAGAGTCAATAAAGGAATCAACTAAATACATTCTAATTCAGATTGTTTTCACTGTCTATTAATATTCAAAAAGGGCATGATAATTGGGGCATGATGAATATAATTTTATAATGCGTTAAAACAGTTTTAGTTAAAAGCTCATTTGACTTTAATTAATTTGATGAAGTCATCATGTAGAGCATTCTATAATTGGGTTTTATTTTTCAAATGGTGACTATCAAGTCATCATCTTTAATGTTGCTGATGTAGGGCAATCTTCCATTCCATTAGGTTTGTCAGTGATAATATTTCTGTTATTTTAAATTATCGAGAAAGAAAGCACTTCCTCCTTCGCTCATGTTATATTTGGAATACCAAAAACTCATAGTTATGACTTGGCCTGGCTTTCCCATGTTCCCATCTACTTAAAGGGCATCAGACTTGTCAAATACAAGCCACCATACTACTTTTAAATCACCTCTCCTTAAAGGGCAGTAAGACTTGTGAAATGCAAGCTGCCATAGGACTTAGATCATTGACCAGCCATTGTCTTTTAATTTCATTTTATAGCTCATAATTCATCAACACCGTTGCCTCTCAGTTCTGGTAAAGCCCAGTCTGATGCTTGTAATTTGTGATGAAGTGATTTCAATTAAAGTCAAACAAATTCTCAATTATCTCAAAGTAAATGTTTTCCAATAAAGATTAAAGTTATGCCCTAAAATACGCATCTTGCTTATCATGAATGGATTTGCGAATGTGAAAATAAAGCTCACATTCTGTCAAAATAAAATTAGAATAATAATTTCTTTTACAACTGAATACCTTTATCTGCCTTTATTTTCTTGTTGGGGGCATAGACATAGAATTTCAAAATATTGTGTAATACTCATTGGCATATAATAAGGACTACCACTCTTATTATAATTATAAACTTTGTTTAAGGACTAGAATTAATTAATATAATCATTATTTAAAATTCAAACAAAAAAGACTATTATTATTAAATATTTTCGAAACACACTTGGTTTTTTAGTTTTTTAATGCTCTTATTCAATAATTATTTTAATGTTAATTCTCGCTGTCTGTGTTGGCAACCTGAACATATACATATGATTCGATTTAAAATTATCTTAGTTAATTTATTATCGGATATTAGTGTCAGTTCAGGGGTCTCTAATCCTCACCAACCATTGAGCTAGTTTCTTGGCACATAGCACTGTGACGTCGATTTAGATTTCTACTAGTCTGAGTTGGTGAGTTGGGTTTGAATTCAGTTTGGTTCAGCTGAGTTTGGATGTGACTTGCAGTTGAGGTGGTGGTTTTTCAACTGGTATAATACTTAGATGGATGTTTTTAATAAAGCATAGGAAAAGACTGAAAGAACAAAAGCATCTGTGCTATATTGATGATAAAACTTAACCAAATCTGAGCAATACATTCTTATGATTAATTGCTTTTATTAGAGAAAACTTGATGTTCTTGTATGAAAATAATTTTAACAGAAATTCTAGAATAAATATCAGAATAACCGATGTAGAAGTAAGAAAGGAAGAAATATTGGATGAAAGACTTATGAAAGATATCATAAATGTGCAGTAGGGACAATCAAGTCTAAGATAAATATTGGATTCAAATTGGTAAAAAAAAAAAATTAATAAAGAAAAGGAATAACTCAGGAAATGATTCAGTTCATAAAGAATGAGGAACCAAACCCCACTAACATAATTGATATTGCAAATGTATACTTTTTAAAATGAATTAATAAGTAAGCCAGGATACTGATGAGTAATGTAACTACGTTGTTAAATAGGTGACTCAAAATTGATTTTGTCACAAATAAAGTTGCAACTTGGATACTTTAAATTTGCCATGCCATGGCTATGTATCTACTTCCTTAGGATAAAATGTGTATTAAAATTCAGATAAACTTCTCAAACGGAGAACAGTCACAGATGAGGCAGTGCACTGAAAAGACTTTAAGTAAGAAATTTTCTTTATTATTAAATATTTATTATGCTATGTGTGAATTTCATTTATTAAATGTATTTAATTAGTGTTAAAATTTCAATCAGGTATTAAGTTACAGTCAGAACAGAAAACCCAACAGTGCTTGTTATTTAATCACTTTAGCCCATATATTTTATGGAATGCTTGAGAATGGAGGGTGAAAGAGGTTTACAATATTGCTATGTCAATGGGTTTCAAATTAATGTTAGCAATAACAAAATAATACATTTTAAATTTTTAATTAATATAAACAGTTTTTATTTATTTTTTCATCGCATTTTTATCCTGTTAAAAAATAAGAAACAGAACAAAAACGAAATCTAATAATACATAAATTAATTTGTTTTTCTATTTATTACAGATGTTTATGGAGAGTTAGAATTACATTTATTATTTTTCTAAAAAAATTCAAATTTTTTTAAAAAAAGGTTTTTTATTATACAAACTCCAGTTGTCTTTTGATAGCCAATCATGGTCTCTTGTTGGCATTGTTTATGTGTTAAAACAAGATCAAAACTTTTGACTTTTTCAAGTTTCATTTTTTTTTTTTTTGTTTAAAAATATGCCCACTTTTTTTTTTTGGCCTATAAAGCGATATTTTTGGTTTTATTTGTATACTGCTAATATACTAAAACTTTTATTTTTAAAACCAATTTCTGTTAACCTTTTTTAAAAAATAAAAACAAACAAAAAATAACTTTGCTATTTTATTTTTTTTTGGCTTTATTTCTATTATGCGATATCTATTTTACCATTTTTTAAAAAAAAAAACTTTTCTACTGCTTTATAGTTACATTACCATGCAACAGATACATAGGATGTGCAGGGTTACAGTGATTTTGGACATGTACAGGACATAGGTATTTGAAAATCACAATGCAATCACTGGATTACTCTCACATTATTAGATTAATAAATTGGATATATACATAGTATAGGTTGCTATAAATAGTAATAGAATTATTTCATTGTCATCACATTGTAGATTGAAAGATTTGGTGAGATGCTCATTGGGAATATATGAGCAAAACATTCATTTATTTGCACATATGTAAGATGTACATATTTCATTGAGTATACAAATCATTTTACATAGAATATGTAGTGTTACATGTAATTATAACACATACCAACAATAGGATATATAGAGTATAAGATAATTATTAGCTTTTATTTTATAATAAATGTAATATATTTGATGAGTGCTTATGTGAGACAATGATGCAGAATATTGTTCAATACCCTTGAAACATTTTTTATCGAGGAAGTGGGCACAACATTGGTTAAATTGCTTTATCACCCTAAATCAAATGGATTAACAAAATAGACTGTTCACCTGTTAATATGTGCATTGAATAAAATGGAATATATAAAACCCTAACTACAGTAACATTATATCAGCACTACATACTGAGCTCAGTAACTAAAAAACCCCTTTATAATTATTGATAAAACACTGTTTTGGAATAATACATATTTCTAAGGTAATTCAGGACAAAACTAAAAAGAAGGAAACTAGGTCAGAAAGTGTCCAATATAAAATAGGACAAACTGTCTGGATAAAAAGTATAATGAAAAAAAAAATGATACCTGGAGTTATAACTAGGTTACTACCTAATCAAACATATTAATTAAAGTAGATGATGGTAAAAAAGTAAGAAGGGCATATTAATTTTGATTGTTACCATAGGTAAAATATAGTCATCAAAAGAATATAATTGAGATGTAATTTATATATTAAATAATGCTCTTATGTAAATAGCCCACTAAATATTTTTAAAAATAGCAAAATAATAGTCTGTATGATAAAAGCATATGAGGCTTTTTTGAATTTTTTTATTTATTTGAACCTCAAATGCTTTTATCATACAGTTTTTTTTTATTTTTTTTTTTTTTTTTTTTTTTTTTTTTTTTTTTTTTTTTTTTTTTTTTTTTTTTTTTTTTTTTTTTTTTTTTTTTTTTTTTTTTTTTTTTTTTTTTTTTTTTTTTTTTTTTTTTTTATTATTATTATTATTATTATTATTATTATTATTATTATTATTATTATTATTATTATTATTTTTTCATATGATTATTATTATTATTATTTTCATATGACATAGCATCTGCTGGGACGCGAACCCACAACCATCTGCAAACAACTACTTGCTTGCATAGCGGCTGCGATACCTCTCGGCTAACAACGCAAGACTTATTTTTTTACTTTTTAATAGAATACTTACATAAAGTCATTATTTTATTCTTTTTAATTTATTTTATTTTATTTTTTAATTTTTAGTCATAAATAAAAAATACTTCAATTTAAATAAATAATTTTTTTCATTGGTCTTTTTTTAATATGTTTATTGTTCTTTCCACAAAAGAGCTGACTGTCAATGATTTTAACAATAGACAGGGGAAATTAAAATAGCTAACTGTTTTTTCTGAGCATAGTGTCCAAGAGATTCCTGTCTTCAATAAAGAAGTAGTCTCATCACATCACATCACAAGTATATTTATTTTGATTTTGGAAATGAAAAAAGCATAGAATTCTCTAACCTTTTCTTAAACATTATTTTTTCCAAAAAATATTTATAAAATATTAATTATATAAACATTAATTATTAAATACTTACTTTTAATTAATTAAGTAATTCAATCGTAACAAAATTTTACTCTATAGAGTTTTTTGGGGAAGTACAAGAATGTATGTTTGATTCTAAATGGGATCTGACTTTTTTCAGTATTAAAAGTTCAAAAATTTGTACCTATAAAATTTATATTAACAAGTTGATGCATATGCAAATACAAGGTCAAAAGAGAAAATGGTGGTTTACAGCTTTAAAATGATTAAAAAATTATGTCATTAAGCGCAGTATAACACTGCAGTTGTCTAAGTTTATGCAACATGTATGTGAATTCAATTAAAAATTCAGGATAATTTTACAAGTAATAATATATTGCTTATTGGTTACATATGCATGATACACATAACATTAAATTTTAAAGATAGGTTTTGGTTCAGGTTCACATTGTGTTATCTGAATTCTATATGCCTATTATGTTGGACATGTTCATGGAAGTGTTTTGTTTGACTGGTTAAGGTTTTTAGAGTCTGTCATAAATGGCTGGCTATTCTATGGTGAGTTGGCTTTGGTTTGGACATGAGTGGACTTGATATTGGGCTAATTGGTCAGTGATATAGTGGCAGCATCAAGATCTGGATAGGCTATTTTTTGATTTTTCCTTTTTAAATACATTAATCTATTGTAAAAGATGTATGGGTGTTATCTGGCATTGTTCTTTAAGAGAACAGTGTATTGTGTGCTGTAGAATGGGTAGATGATGAATATTGTTGCATGAACTGTGAGGATACGACTCCACAATATATGATTTTAAATTTCATTAAAATTGTATGAAGAATGGTTATCTGTTTTGTGATGCAGTATTTGGCACAATTCATAGTATTCACTGTAGCATGTTTTGGGTATATTCATTGTTTGATAGGAGGTAATATCTATCTAGTTGAAATTCTTTGAAATATTGGTTCCTTCTGTTTTAGACCTCTTAAATTGGTGGTTATTTTGGGGGTCACCTGGTCACCTTTTGGTTTTGTATGTTATTTATATATCTGGGTGATTATTATTATTATTACTTGAAATTGGAATAGCTATACACATTTGCCTCTGGCTGCTATTAACGATAATAAAATATAATATAATTAAAGTTTTCATTAAATTGATTCAATATCAGTAATTAAAAAACTTTTAAAACTTATTTTTGTTTATTGGTTTATATATGTGATCATAAAATGTAAATTAATTTAACGAATAAATCTTTAATTTAAAATTTTACTGGAGCGTTACAAATTAATTCATAAGCTAAAAAATGTAAACCTCTTTTCCTTTCTTTCTTTATATTTAAACATATACAAGTCTTTTCTTTGAAATGAACTTCTTATGGCTTCTTTTTGTGACCAAGTTTGATTTTATAATAAACTTTAATTAAAATCAGAGTAGCTATTTTAATATAATCGTATCAATTCTAGAAAACTTTATATTCTTACAGTTGATATTTTCTAAAAGCAATAGAATATTAATTTAAAAAAGAGAATTATGGGAAATTAGAATAAATTACTTATTATAGTGTGAGTCATCAATAGAAAAGATTTGCACAAACATGCAATTAAAATTTATAAAAATGATGTTGATAATTAAAGATATTATATTGACAAACACAACTGATAAACAAAGCTAGCTTTTGAGAGAAAAAAAGAAATTATAATAAAAAAATATCTAAAAATTGCATAAATTTTAGGATATGTTGTTCAGAAGAAAATTATTTGTGTCTGAATATCAATTTTTTTCTATAGATATATCATATAATTATTTTTTAAAGTTCTTAAATTTTAATATGTAATAAGTAAAGAGTCTCGTGGATAATGATTCATACATTCATTTACTCAATCTATAATCAAAAGTTTGCACTTGAACATACACAAATATTGAATTTTCTCAGATTCTGGATAAATTTTTTTTTTTTTTTAAATTGACATATGTTTATATCCAACCGTACTATCTATTTGTAGATCAGGATATAGGAATTCAGATATTTTTAGCTAAGAATAAAACAAATATTTAGACTATAGTTTCACCACCAAACAATATGTTAACTTGGTGAATAAAACAATATCTAGTGTCTGAACCTACCCTGACACCTCTCTGAGGGGTGCCAAAACACGAAACCATGGTCAGGAGTTTGGCAGGGGGGGTCCTAACAGAGATATTTTAAGTGCTGGCTCTGGCTAAGCATTTATCATAAAGATTGTAGAGGAATTGGCAATCTTTATTGTTTATAACTTGCAAGCTTAAGAGATAGGGTCATGTGATCTATGACTCTTATTTTGATTATTTATAATCTTATTTAGGATTTATCTGCAGAGAAATCTTGTAAAGACTTTTCTTTGTAGTAAAACTATTTAAAAGTTCTCTGTTTTTCCATAAATAATTTTAAAAGTATAGAATTCTATAAAGAAAAAAAACATTGAATGTAAAACAGTAACGAAAAAGAAACTGAATTCTTCAATGAAAACTGAACCAAAATCCAATAATTTTTGGGTCAATCACATTACATTATATTTGACATGATTTTTTTTTTGACTTATGTAAAATTCATTGAGTTTAAAAAAAGTTGCAAATATGCATCAATAAATAAAGTGCTTCATCCAATTACATCCATGAATTTGTAGTAAATATTGCTAAAACGTGAAAAAGAATATTTACTTGATATTATTTCAACATTAAAAACATAGGCATATATTACCATACCCACTTGAAAAAATTTGGAGAACTTAATGATTTATAGCATTATGTGTTCATAAAAAAGTGCCCAATTTAAATTAAATTTATCTTTACCATTGTCTCTGACAATGTTAATTATGACAATATATAAATCATTCACTAAATGTCATTATTGAAATTTTTATAACAATATTTTTTTTTTCTTTTTATGATCAGTAATATTTACTAGACTTGTTTAAAATAAAGCTTCTACAAACATTAAAAATCGTATATTTGGATGTTCTAGAATGGGCAGTAATATTTTTGTAGAGTCATGCTTATTTGGATAATAATCTTATAAAGGGATACTTTTGTCTTAGTTTCTGGTCTGAAGTGTGCTATTGGAAGTCTGTTTTGTGATAGTTTTAGTAACTGCATAATGTCTTATTCTTCTTTTTCACTTTCTTTGCATATCTTTATATAATCATATATATATATATATTTCTTATAACACTTCTTTTCTATACACATCAATGCAAACAAATTTTCTTAACCTTCTTTATTTTCCTTACAGTTTCGACTGTTCAGCAGTCTTTATCAGAGCTCTAATCTTCTTCACTGCTTTAATTAAAAATGACCATTTTAATTAAAGCAGTGAAGAAGATTAGATCTCTGATAAAGACTGCTGGACAGTCGAAACTGTAAGGGAAATAAAGAAGGTTAAGAAAACTTGTTTGCATTGATGTGTATAGGAAAGAAGTGTTATAAGAAATATAACTGCATAATGGTTAGCCACACCAATACAAGGTAACTTTGGAGTAGAATAATGAATAAATAACAGCTCCTGATGCTGATGATTGACTCTTATAGATGTAATCGCATGATGTTTTTTTTTTCAATAACAAAACAATCACGTTTACAGATTGTTAACTTTTTGGGCTTAAAAAAAATAAATCAATTTACTTATAAAGAAGATATACAGATGATACAGTAAAAAAGTGAATATTGTTAAACCAGTATCCAGATTAATAGTTACTGGTAAAACATGATGTGCATTATAAGTTAAATCATTATTCTACTCCAGAGTCATTTAATGTCAATGGGTGTAATCATCTTGCACCTAAAAAAGCTATTACAAAAATATTTCCAACAGCACATTTCAGACCATAATATAAATACACCTGGGTCTCTTTTTACGTGGACTTATTTAATATGATTTTGAAGTTATGCGATTCATGTTTCACCGGAAGTCGACTTCCGATAATGCGCTATTACTTTAAATAATAAATTTTGTGCATTTATGTTACATTGAAAGTAATAGCACATTATTGGAATTAGACTTTCATCTTAGTAATTTCAATATTTTCAGAGCTTTATAATAGTAAGATTTTATGCAATAATGAAATTAAAATCATGATTTCCACATTTTATGTATACACACATTAAATTTTACAAGATTATAATGTAAAATTGTTCAAACATTGTGTGTGTTAATTTTGCATTTTAAATCACATTCTGTTTTTGGTTTTTTAAAAAAAAAAGTAATCAATTATTATTTTCTTATTAATGACACTAATCATTAACGTGCTCTTAAATTCCAACGAGAGCTAAATGGTTGTATGTCTGGATATTGTGAACTTCATAAAGAATTAATAAAATCATCGTCTCAAAGATTAATTTCTAATTACATTGTCACCAGAAAACCATTGATACAACATGAGTGTGAAATTGGTGTTAGTTGTATTTCCTCTTGTGAAAAATGTGATTTTTTACCAGTTTACAAATGAACGTGGTTTTTGTCAAATAGCAATAATAATTAAAATGTGTATAAAAAAATGTAAATTACTGTACTGTAAATTATGCATAAAAATATATTATTTTGAATAAAATTAAATATTATAGTTAAAAAAAGTTTGTCTTGTATCAAATTTTTTTAAATTTAAAATTTTTTATTAGTCATAATTTATTTCCTAATTTTTTTTTTTGCACGAATTTTAAAGTAATTTTACGTTGGTGCTTTGCATTTACGTGAATTTGGAAAAATCACAGACTGCATCTCCCCTTTTTCAATGTAAGTTACATCTGTTTTTGCACAATTTTGTTTGTGCGTGTTTTCTGAGGAACCTATCTATTGCGTAAAACGAGACCCAGATGTATTAAAGTCTTTTTTTACCTGATGATGACCCACATTTCCAAAAGTCTTAAATAAAGTTACTGCCAATATTAATATTTATTAAACTTTTATGGAAGAATAATTTATTAGTTGCTTGGAATGACATTTTATGCCTGAGAGACAAAATCAGAAATTGAATTTTAATTCAGAGACCTTTATTTCTCATATCCATTAATTATACTCTAAAGCACACAGTAAAAAGAATTATTAAATAAAAATGAAAAATAATTAAATATTTTCATCATTAAAATTGAACTATTTGCTATACTGTTTATTAAATGAATAACAATTCTTTACAAGATTTGAAATAATAGAATTAATTAGTTCCAATAGTGATTTAGGGAATTGTGAAATTCATATGAAAACATCCATTTTATATAAATAGACTACTGTATAATAAGACAAATTTTTACTCCTGTGATTTGAAATTGTTGGCAATAAAGCAATAATTTATTTAAGACATGCATATGATTAATAAGTAAAGCTGTTTGAAGTAATATCAGTTTACAACTTAGATTGAATTGAAAATTGGAACAATAAGCAAAATTATTTTAAATGAAATAAATTAAAGAATATTTAAAATCAACAAGTTTAATACAAATAATATAAACCCAAATT
>JAQFVV010006687.1:0-177500 GCA_028023455.1 Epiperipatus broadwayi | reverse complement strand
AGTGTATAATACAATATCTTTTTATGATTCTTAATAAATTCTGTGATATTTAGAATTGTGCTGGTCATTCAATTTGTCAGGTATGAAGTAACTAATATTTCCTTTAAAATGTCAGTATCCATATAGCTGTATTCAAATTTATAATAAATACTTATACTTAATGGTGAAGTTTTTATATTTTAGTTTTTTTTTTTACTAAATAGGAAAAATTATCAGCAAGAAATAAATTTTATAATTAAAGAATGAAATTGCAAAACTCAAATTACACAAAATGATAGAACTTGTTTATAATTTACATGTGAAGCAGAAATAATTTTAAAGATATTTTTTGTATTAGTGTGTCTTTGATTATTTGAAAGATATCCTTAGTGAATGAATATCAAACATATTTCTTTTTTATAATAACAATCAAACATTAAGCTATCAACATTCTCAAACTGTAGTCAAGGTAACCTTTCTTAACAATAAAAGTGATAAAAATATAATGTTTTTATAAAGATCAAAATGTATGCTTTCTTAAATAAATTTATATCTTTTACTGTTCTTTTTTTAAATTTGTTTAGTTATACTTAAAATTTATTTAAACCTTTTTAAAAAATAAACAACTCCATCCATACAAGAGGATAGTACTTAAGTTTAATTTAATTGTCTTGCAACTGTTTCTTTTCCAGTTTCATGTTCATTTGATGGTAAAATCAAAAACTAAAATGTAGATTTATTAATTGAATGTCAGTATCATATACAAAATCTATTACAAAAAATAAATAAAAAAAATTCCACTGATTAGCAGTTTCTTTGTTCTTAAAACAATGGATATTGTTATTTTATGATTGATATAAAATGTATTGGGATTAAAATAAAATATATTTAAACTCCTCTTCTAAAACCTAAGTGAATTTTATCAAAAAACACTTAAGACAATGAAATTATGTTTTAAAAAGTAAAAATTTCACTTGTAATAAAGTTGTAACAGCTACAATGGTTACAGAGAAAAAATAATCATAAATATATAAACAAACTATGGAAAAGTGATCTCCAATATAAATATTTAGTGCTAAACCAGCCCTCATCACTTGGTCCAGATCATCATCTTTTACACATATAAATATAATCAATGCTCGATTTTATATGAAGACAACAAATCTGGTTATATTGGAGATCATTTATCTTTTTCACATGTGTATCATCATGGGTATCAGTTGTATGAGGTAGAAAAGATCGATGAGAGGATCTTGAAAATATGTGTTCAAACCCCCTATATTACATCTAAACTTGAAAAATATAAAATGAACTAAATTCTGCCTCTATCCTGCCTATCCCTGTTTCTGTATTTGAATAAACAATGTCTTATACATGAGGGATCAAGAAGGAAGCTCCAAGGTCTGGGTTCAAATCCCCTATACTAAATTTCTATTTTTTATTTTAAATTCATGCTAATTTCAGCTTTATTTCTTTTATGGCATGTTAGTTTCAATACATTTATTTTTCCATTGATACCTTATTATGGTACTTGTGAAAATTACATCTTTAATTAATAAAGGCATAAAAAAATCAGCATAACACTTTCAGTAAAAAAAATAAATTAAAGAACTGAAAAATATATTGTATATTATTTTTTTCTAAAACATTTTAAGATTTATTTTAGCTGACGAGCCATCAAGTTATATTCAGTAAATAAGTTTCTGTCTATTATTATCTTACAGGTAAAAATTAAAGTCATGATAAATAATTTTCATACCTGGGTCATAGGACATTAATTTCACCTTCTTTACTAAATAATTTTAAAAAATTATTAACTAAAATATAACTCTAGAAATTTTAAAATATGTCATTAATAATGAACGTAAATAAATATATTAAAAGTAATATATATATATATATATATATATATCAATATATATATATATTGAAATGGTCAGTTTCATACATCTGCCCATTTCACTTATTTTACCCACACATCTATCCATATGCCAGGTTTAAACCCTCTCAGAGTACCCATGTAAATAGCATTAAATTATTATATATGCAGAATCACGTATATATATGCGAGTGATATGTCTGTAGTTTAATAATATACATATAGATTACAGATATATTCATTTTATAAATATTTCTAATTTAGGAAATATTTTAGTTTAAATTATTGTTATGTTAATGGTATATATATATATATATTACAGATATGTATATTTATTTTATAAATATTTCTGGTTTAAGAAATATTTTAGTTAAATTATTTAGCAACTTTATTGATGTATTATTAAAATCGCATACATATATTTCCTGTTATTCTGCATTTATGGTTATAAAATAAGTCTTTTACTAATTACGAAAGTAATTTTGTCCAAAATAACATTTGATCTTGTAAACAATTTTCGAAGTAGGTCATGCATTGTACAGGAAAACAAAATCTAAATTACTTGTTATAATTTAAAAATGTGTCTCTAAAATAAATAAATGAGTTTCTCTACTGGATGTAAATATTAAATATGTTTTGCTAAAATAAATAAATGGACTTTTCAGCTACATTCAAGCTTGTAAAAATTAACAGGCAGACAGAGTTTAAAAAGTATAAATACTTTAAGTTTTGTTGCCAAGATAGATCAGATATATATTAATTGATTTGTAAGCAGAATCCACGTCGGTTTCACCTTAAAATTATTGAGTAGGAAGGTGCTAAAAATCACCACTCTCCTCATGGTGAATGGAAGACTTTGGTCCGATGAAATATAATGCCTAAAAAATAATGCCATATACCAGCCAAGCAAACTCCATTACCTTTTAATCATCATCAAGTGTCAACTTATTATCATCCCAAGTGCTTCAAAACTAACTGCAATGGAAACAACTAAATGGTAAATTTTTCTCAGAGCTCTGTTTATAAACTGTGACGTTTGTTTCTTTCTTTTAAAAGCTAGCTATTTATTAAATCTGCCTTTCCCAAACACCTTTACTAAAATCTAGAAAGGAGATTGTTAAATGCTAAATATTGCCTGATTGTAAATGTTAAATCTTGCCTGATTGTAAAACTTGAATTCTCTTTTAAAATGTAAAATTAGAATTCTCTTTTAAAATGTATAACTCTAATAATCTATTTTAAATGTATAATTTTCTGCAGTCTTTTTATTCCTATTTCTAAATTTATTCAATTTATTCTATGATTTTATCATTTTAATATTATATGTATTTAATATGCCAAATGACTTGAAACTGCAAGTATTTATAAATATAATTTTAGCTTATCGATTTGCAAAGATAATTTCTAATCTTCACTATAATTTAATATTAAATATTTGAATTATTATTCTTCATGCTCATTCCCTGTTTTGAGATCATATTATTATTTTACTGATTAAGTTTTGGGTATTAATATTACAATAATCAGTTATCTAGTTAAAATTGTAGTTTGCTTAATTCTAGTTATGAATTATAAATGTTTATATGTGTAACTCGTATATCATCGGAACTAGCCATAGAGATATACTCAAAGCATATTTTAATGTTTTATTCGTAATTACCCCCACGAATATGCTTTGTCCTTCTTAGATTTATATATGTTGTGGCACAGGTGATAATATTAAACTAGGTTACAAATTAATTTAGTCCCTAAATAGTATATTTAAAATACTAAATTTGAGAACTGGATTGTATAGATATGCAAATAGATGCTATCTAATTTCAAGGTATGGTAATATAATGTTATGCAATTTTGTTATATATATGTATAAGTTGTGGATGTGTCCTTACAAAGTACGCAATGTACACTTATCAGCTTGCTGCATGATTCTTGATGACGTGCTGGTGGAGGCCACTCACATCCTCTTTAGTTCAGGTTCAAACACACTTTTAGAACTAGGGCACAAGGACCTAAATGATTCATAATGCTTATCCGACTACCTGAACTACTAGTGTTCTTACTCATAGCAAGTTGTGCGGTCTTAGGGCAAACCGAGTCTTTGGAGAATGAAGCCTATGAATAATGACCCATTTGCACCTTTTTGCTTATTTAATATTTTAATATGTGCCATAGAGTATATAGGTAAACCTATTATAAACCAGTTTTCTCTCCTTTTATATTAAATACTTATCTAGCATTAGTGTATATCCTAATCTAGGTTAACACATTAACCTGCGTATCTCTGAGCCTAATTACATGCTCAAATTAATTTTATATAGATAGACACCATAGGAGCACTATTATAGTTAGTTATATAACTTTGGCTGTAAAGTTCCATATGATCTAGCAGACTACAAAAGAGCTAGAAATTTGGCATATTAATAAAGATAGGCATAAACTCCAATACCGCACCACATTGTATTAAATATTTATAGTGATATATGTAACATTAATCTCATTAGTTATATACACCTGCAAGCATATTAGCTCACATTCCCATCACTTAATTTTGTATATTTTGATTTATTATTTGTTGTTGTTTCATTAAAATAATATTTAAAATCATAACTCGTTTCCATATTTTTTATTGTCCGTAAGTTCATTTTATCCAACTCTAGTTTAATTCGCACATACATCATTATATCTATAGGTAGATTTTTCTATCATATTTTATAAGTGATCATTGATATTTTAATCAAACACTTAGTCTTATGTGTGTATATGTGACCAAATCAGTGATAAATTAGTTAAATTAGGAGTCTTTTGTTCTACCAGGAGTGACTGCCAGACCGAGGATTAATTGAATGTCTGTGTAGGTTGAGAAGTGTCATCCATAGGGTATTAAATCATTGAGCAGAGGTGAAAGGGTTGAATGTTGGTCGGATTCTGGATCCCAGTATCCATACTCGATCAGCTTTAGGGTATTTTGCCTGTGTTCTAGATTTTTTGCATGGAGGGACAATTCTTACCATTACATAGGTTTTTTTTCTCTGTGTTCTGGCACACCAACTGGGGCTTTCGAATATAATCCTACATACCTAAAAGAGGAGAGTGGCAAAGGAGTGTAACCATATCACTTATTATATATATGTAATTTTTTTCCCCGGGTTCTGATCGCCCAACAGGAGCAGTTACTTAGTTACACAACCCTGAACAAACCAAGAATGAATCTCGGCACGAAAGAGGGAAAATACATGTGTAATTTTTTTTCCTGAGTTCTGGCCACCCAAACTTGAGTCTATTCAATTACTTCCATGGCCATGAACTGAAAACACATTGGATATATATATATGTGTGAATTTTTTTATCTGAACCGAATATATGTGGAGAGAAGAGATGTGCATATATGTGTGTATAATTTTTTTGTCCGAGTTCTGACGCTGTAAATTAAGAATTTTGAATAGTATACACACACTCCCTTTGATTGATATATGTACAATTTTTTTTCTCTCCAGGTTCTAGGATTTCAATTGTATAATCACACATATATCCTATGTCAATTATTTTTTTCCGAGTTCTAACTTCAAAGTAAAATAAGTTTTAAAAGTTTATTTTTTGCTTCCTCAATATATATATATTGGTTTTGTTTTTTTTTCTTTGATCGAGTTCGTTAATTATTTCCATAACACTAAATTGAATGTGTGTGAGTGGAAAATATATATATAGGTATTAGTTTTTTTTTTTTTTGCTCGATTCATTAATTATTTTCCACTACCTTGAATCGAATATATGTGGAAGTAAGAAATATATATTTGTACAATTTTTCTCAGATTATAAACACCCAGATGTTAGATTTTGGTAATTGTTTTACCCGATTGTTAATTGAATGCATGTGGGCAGAGAGAAAAGATAGGAAGGGAATAAATATATATATGTACAAAATATATATTTTTTTTTTTTAAAAAAAAAATATGTATTGATTTTTTTTTCCTCTCGATTTTTAACGACACAATATGGAATTTACAATGCAAACACGCACATACCTAAATGATAATTTCGGTTTAAGTTTAGAGGGGAGGAAAGTAAAACAGAAGAGTTTTTTTAAGATATATAAAGTTTTTTCTATATATGTGATATAATTTTTTTTTTAAACACGATTCCGGATATCCAAGTATGAGGTCCTCCATCTAATTTATCAATTTATTCCACACACTGAATATGCGTGTATGTGTGTATATAACTATTTATATATATATTAGACTCATTAATGCGTGTAGAATTTTTGTCCAGGTTTGAATACTTTATTGGGAAATAGTAGTTTATTTCATACACTGAATTGGTCCATATCTTCACACTCTGTGTCAGTAATTATAAATATATGGAAATTTTCCAGAATTTTTTTAAATATGCCATAACTTTTGTCATATGTATGTTTATAATATATTGACATGGGATAAAACATGTACAATAAAAGTTTTTTTTTGGTTTCAAACTTTGTCTTTTTTGGTTTCAAACTTTGTCAAATCGTCAATCCCGTAGTCAAAGGTTAAAATTATAAAATGGTATATGGATCTAAAATCATTTTCTCCCATACTATATATATGTAAAATATTTTTTTTATTTGGCATATAGAGTTTCATATGAATTTTTTCTTTTTTCTCTTTTGCTGGCGCAGAATAGATATATATGCATGGGGCTATTTAAGTGAAATACTTCATTGTTATTAGAGTGGCCTAATAAACAATTAAAGAATTTTTTTGATATATGATGTGCATAAGCTTAATTTTACTTGCTCACTGATGACTGGCGCGCAGAGAAGACTATATGTCTCGCACAATAAATGTTATCATCAAGAGTGAGAAAAGCATATTAGTAATAAAAGAAATCCAATGTTTTTTTTTGCAATGTTTTAGAGAGTTGGATAAGGACAATGAAACGAGTTGGACAAGATCAATAAACTATATTATTGTATGGGTACTCAAATAAAGTTAAAACTGGCATAGTAATGATAATAATAATAATATTAAACACAATAATAAATATCTATAAATTTTTCTTTATTAGTAGAAACGATTGCAGTTGATTTAAAAAGGAAACAGGCACTTGGTAAGAATTAATTTTGTTTTACTAAATATTGATTCATGAATTTTATATAGCTTATACTTTCAAATTTCTAGTATTATAATTTATGAAGTTTAGATATTCAAATTTCTAATATGTAGTGTATAAACCATATAAATGTCAGGCAGAGAAATTTAATAACCATATTGGGCATAACTATTGTAATTTAGCCAATTTTTTTTAGTTAAGTATGACACTATATATAATGGAGATAGGGTAGGTTGAAAGTAGGTTGAGGTTATTAGAGTTGGGACCATGGGTAAAACCATTTCTGGAGGTGAAGAGTGGTGATAAGCCATTTTAATAAAATGTTTAGAAAAACTTTTAATAATGAATGATAGTATAAAAAGGAAGCAGGCAGAGAAATAACCCATGAGGGGCTCACCAAGGCAACATGGATCATAATGTTGGAGGGGTTTTTAATGGTGAAAAAAGAATTGGTGACCATTTCCCACCAGAATGAGTTGTATTACCACCAGTTGCACCACCAGAATCATTTGCCTAATGGGAATAAAAGAGAAAAATAACTGTTAGAGATAGAGGAAAGTTATTGGAGAAAAAGTTTTGACGTAGAAGAAAATTACAAAGAGCAGCACGTAAGAATAGAAGGAATCTTTGAACAATATATCAAGGAAGCAGCTGCACAGATGAAGAAAAGAGCAGAGGTTTCATGTCAGCCAGGGCCAGAGAAAATACAACAGAGAAAGGGGCAGAGATGTCTGGTGGAAAGGGTTGTTGCTTCAAAGATGAAAGAAGGAACAGTCTTAAAGAGCCCAGAGATAGATCAGAAAGAAAGGGAAAGAAAGGATCAGAGAGAGAAGAGGGATAATGTAGATAGGAGAGAGGAGTTGAACAAGAAAGAGAGTACAGAGAATCAGATGTTCCAGAGCATAGTAGAAACCAAGAAAGGTCCATGTGAGCAAGAGGTAATGAAGAAAAAGATAGAGACTAGGATAAAGAAAGAAAGTACTGAATCAGCCGAGTATACCACAGATAATAATGGTATACTGAAAGAAGAAAGTGATAAAACAGAAAAACCAGAGTATATGGCTGAATTAAAGCAGGTTACAAAAAGTGTACAACTTTCGACCAAAATTATACCAAAGGAAGCGAAAAGAGGAGTTGAGGCTAAGAAGAAAGAAATAGGGGTTATAAGAGAAACTATAGAAATTGTGAGCCCACCTTCAGAAAAATTAGGAGAAATTCTTAAATTTGCCAAAGGAAAAGCTGGGCCCGATGAACAGATTGAGGCATAGATAACGTCCAATTACAGAAAGAGAATTCATAAAGATGAATATACCAGTGGAAAAGTTTGAATTAGTGGCCCTTGAAGAAAAGGTTGAGCCAAGTACTTTAGAAAGATTGGGGGTAGAAATTGATAATGAGAAAGAGGATATTGTGATGGGGGATGAAACTATTAAATTAATTTCATTGAGTGAGAAAGAAATAGTGCCCATCATACCTGAAATTATGGAGCCTTTAAGAAGAGCAGAAAAGCTGGAAGCTGTAAGTTATGGAACAGAGAGATTAAAAGTTGAATTAGAAATGATTGGAGAAAAAAACTGCTTTCAGAAATAATCACTGAAGTAGGATATATTCCAACAAAAGAAATAGAAAAGGCAGAGACAGTAATTTTGGCCAAAGTAGTAGGTGAAATAGTTGAACAAATAAAGCTTCACCAGGAAGCTAGGGAAGAGAAAAAAACTGAGAAAGGTTCCTCTGAGCTAGGAATATTGAGTAGAGCCAAAAAATTTAATATCATTGGTCTGGAGGTTGGTAACAGTAGTCTCATGGTGAGACAGTGTGTGGCACTGCTGGAATGTGAGGGTAGGATGGTATACCACTCTGGTCAGGGAGTCCTGAATAGTATCGATAGACATCAAGTAAAATCTAAACCAGACCACACATCCATGAAATTACAACAGTTGGTGGTGTTGACCAATATGGTGGGAAGTTTGATCAAGTGGGATTTTAGAGACCTTCATGGTTGGCAGGGTAGATCTCCAGAGTCCTTAAAAATTAGGCAGCTGTCCAGAAAGAAGCATAGGTTTATCCAAAGCAGTTATAGTAGGTTAGATAAAAATCAGACTGTGGTTCCAGTTCTGTAGAAGTGTTGGTTTTGCTGTGTACCTTGGAGGAACATTGGGAAACCATCTGACTGGGATGATTCATGGGTTAATCTCTCGACAGTGTTTAGAAAAAAAACACCAGATAAATCGACTAGGTTTCTGGTGTTTTCACTATTTGATCAATGGAATCGACCTCCAATCAAAATATTGTATTACCAGCATATGGACAGAGGTAGAGATTGGTGCTCTACCAAGATTAAATTTAGAAAAAAGACCGAGAGAGTAGTAAAGGTTAGGGTGTTGAAGGATAAAATATGGAAGGATAGGATGTAGAAAGATAAGAGGGTGTCAAAAGATAAGATGGTGATGGCATCGAATGATAAGACGTTGGTCATATGGGTTTATCATCCTCCTAGACTAAAGCCAGATGTCGATCAACCCCCTGATCCTACTTAAACAATTGTAAGTAAATGGATCGAACCCCTACCTTTTTACTTGTGTTTTAAACTAACCAACCCTGGGGTTTACTAACAACATCTAATTACTTTTACATTTGGTTTTTGTTTTTGTATCACTTTAGAAATTTAGTTTTTTTTTTATTTATATGAATTTATATCTAATTAGTTTGGAAGTTTTTTCGTTGTTTTATATATCCATTTCTTATATAAGTTTTTATTATGGTGGGATGCATGAGTGTAGTAGCTTTGCAAGGTGTGGAATACATTGAGATATGTTAGGACAGGAATAGAGTTTTGAATTTGGTTGGTTAGACGAAAACCAAGATTTGATCATTGATCATTGATAATTCAGATTAAGTAAAGGCATTTTTTATTGTTTTTTTAAGTAAGTTTGGGTATATGAAATGGTCAGTTTCATACATCTGCCCCTTTTACTTATTTTGCCCACACATTTATCCATATGCCAGGTTTAAACCCTCTAAGAGTACCCATGTAAATAGCATTAAATGTTTATATATGCAGAATCATATATATATATATATATATATATATATATGCGAGTGATATATCTGTAGTTTAATAGTATACATATAGATTACAGATATATTCATTTTATAAATATTTCTAATTTAGGAAATATTTTAGTTTAAATTATTGTTATGTTAGTGGTATATATATATTACAGATATGTATATTTATTTTATAAATATTTCTGGTTTAAGAAATATTTTAGTTAAATTATTTAGCAATTTTATTGATGTATTATTGAAATCGCATATGTATATTTCCTGTTATTCCACATTTATGGTTATAAAATAAGTCTTTTACTAATTACAAAAGTAATTTTGTCCAAAATAACATTTGATCTTGTAAACAATTTTCAAAGTAGGTCACGCATTGTACAGGAAAACAAAATCTAAATTATTTATTATAATTTAAAAATGTAACTCTAAAATAAATAAATGAGTTTCTCTACCAGTTGTAAATATTAAATATGTTTTGCTAAAATAAATAAATGGACTTTTCAGCTACATTCAAGCTTGAAAAAATTAACAGGTGGACAGAGTTTAAAAAGTATAAATACTTAAAGTTTTGTGGCCAAGATAGATTAGATATATATTAAGTGATTTGTAAGCAGAATCCATATCGATTTCACCTTAAAATGATTGAGTAGGAAGGCGCTAAAAATCACAGCTTTTCTCACGGTGAATGGGAGACTTTGGTCCGATGAAATATAATGTCTAAAATATAATGCCTTACACCAGCGAAGCAAACTCCATTAACTTTCAATCATCATCAAGTGTCAACTTATTATCGTCCCAAGTGCTTCAAAACTAACTGCAATGGAAACAACTAAACGGTAAATTTTTCTCAGAGCTCTGTTTATAAACTGTGACTTTCATTTCTTTCTTTTAAAAGCTAGCTATTAATTAAATCTGCCTTTCCCAAACACCTTTACTAAAATCTACAAAAATGATTGTTAAATGCTAAATATTGCCTGATTGTAAAATGCTAAATCTTGCCTGATTGTAAAACTCAAATTCTCTTTTAAAATGTAAAACTCAAATTCTCTTTAAAAATGTATAACTCTAATAATCTATTTTAAATGTATAATTTTCTGCGGTCTTTTTATGCCTATTTCTAAATCTATTCAATATATTCTATGATTTTATCATTTTAATATTATATGTATTTAATATGCCAAATGACTCGAAACTGCAAGTATTTATAAATATAATTTTAGCTTATCGATTCGCGAAGATAATTTCTAATCTTCGCTATAATTTAATATTAACTAATTGAATTATTATTCTTTATGCTCACTCGCTGTTTTGAGATCATATTATTATTTTACTGATTAAGTTTTGGGTATTAATATTACAATAATCAGTTATCTAGTTAAAATTGTAGTTTGCTTAATTCTAGTTATGAATTATAAATGTTTATATGTGTAACTCGTATATCATCAGAACTAGCCATAGAGATATTCTCAAAGCATATTTAAATGTTTTATTCGTAATTACCCCCACAAATATGTTTGTCCTCCTTAGATTTATATATGTTGAGATGCAGGTGATAATATTAAACTAGGTTACTAATTAATTTAGTCCCTAAATAGTATATTTAAAATACTAAATTTGAGAACTGGATTGTATAGATATGCAAATAGATGCCATCTAATTTTAAGGCACGGTAATATAATGTTACACAATTGCGTTATATATATGTATAAGTTGCGGATGTGTCCTTACAAAGTACGCAATGTACACTTTTCAGCTTGCTGCATGATTCTTGATGATGTGCTGGTGGAGGCCACTCTCATCCACTTTAGTTCAGGTTCAAGCACACTTTTAGAACTAGGGCACAAGGACCTAGATGATTCATAATGCTTAGCCGACTACCTGAACTACTAATGTTTTTATTCGTAGCAAGTTGAGTGGTCTTAGGGAAAACCAGGTCTTTGGAGACTGAAGCCCATAAATAATGACCCATTTGCACCTTTTTGCTTAATTAATATTTTAATATGTGTCTTAGAGTATATAGGTAAACCTATTATAAACCAGTTTTCTCTCCTTTTATATTAAATACTTATATAGTGTTAGTGTACATCTTAATCTAGGTTAACATGCCAACCTGCGTATCTCTGAGACTAATTACGTACTCAAATTAACTTTGCATAGATAGATGCCATAGGAGTGCTATTATAGTTAGTTATATATCTTTGGCTGTAAAGTTCTGTATGATCTAGCAGACTGCAAAAGAGCTAGAAATTTGGCATATTAATAAAGATAGGCATAAACTGCAATACCGCACCACATTGTATTAAATATTTATAGTAAAATATGTAACATTAATCTCATTAGTTACATACGCCTGCAAGCGTATTAGCTCACTTTCCCATCACTTAATTTTGTATATTTTGATTTATTATTTGTTGTTGTTTCATTAAAATAATATTTAAAATCATAACTCGTTTCCATAATTTTTATTGTCTGTAAGTTCATTTTATCCAACTTAAGTTTAATTCGCACATACATCACTATGTCTATAGGTAGATTATTCTATCATATTTTATAAGCGATCATTTATATTTTAATTAAACACTTAGTCTTATGTGTGTATATCTGACGAAATCAGTGATAAATTAGTTAAATTAGGAGTCTTTGGTTCTACTGGAAGTGACTGCCGAACCAAGGGTTAATTGAATGTCTGTGTACATTGAGAAGTGTCATCCATAGGGTATTAAATCATTGAGCAGAGGTGAAAGGGTTGAATGTTGGTCAGATTTTGGATCCCAGTATCCATACTCGATCAGCTTTAGGGTATTTTGCCTGTGTTCTAGATTTTGTTGCATGGAGGGACAATTCTTACCATTACAATATATATATAATAAATAAATTGTGTCATTTACAAATATCAGTTCAGCATAATATTCATTTTTTGGTCATTTGTCTTTTTTGACCAATACTAAATAAAGACCCCTATTTGAAAACACTTCTCAAATAATTTATAAAATTCCATGCCCATCTTTAGCCTGTAGAGTGGCATACTTTAGGTAGTTTCAAGCTATAAGATCTATGAAAGTCACCCAGCACTCCTATTTTTATAAAAAGGCAAAACAAGCCTAGCAACATAAGTCAATTTTTCGGATTATGAGATTTCTACAGGAGAAATGTTTTTTCCTCTTTTTACATTAACGTCATCTGCATAGAGAAAAATGATCATAAGGGAAAGTTCAAGGGAGCATATGTTTTTGCATGAGACTTGAATTCAATCAACAGGAAGGAGTTTTGCATTTTTTTTCAAAAAATTGAACATCTTATATTTGTAATTTATATTTCTCACTACAATAATTTGCATATTTTATAAACTATATATTTATCTTATTTCCTGCATAGTTAGTTAATTGATTTTGCATTATGATTCTGGTAAGAATGAATTAAAAATTAACTCAGTGCTGTTATGTTAGAATATTTCTATATGGTTATACCTTTTCAAAGTGGCTTGACTCAGCTCATGATTTTTCAGAATATTCATTTTTTGTAATAAAACATGCTTTTGGGATTTTTTGTTTTTGCCCACTTTATTCTTCACACATTAATTTAATGCAACTTGAGTCAAAACTGTGGTCATGTGCTCTTTTGTAATTGTAAAAGACCGATGTATTAATAAGTTCACTCTTTGCCTGTGACTTTTTATACTTTAGAAAATGCTGATTCTATCTTGTTTTAAAGTTTGATTTGATCTCACCATAGTATATATATATATATATATATATATATACATATATATAGGATGTCTATATATATATATATATATATATATATATAGACAGTCCTTTTTGCTGCATATTACAGCATAAACCACATTGGTCCAGACCAATGTTTATATTTTATCCTTTGTATTGTTAATAAATTCGTTTAAATTAATGGGTATTATAAATTTCACATTAGATTTATCTGACCAAATCTTTTACTATTTTTTTACTCATATGTAATGAATATGATATAGTAATCCAGTTTCATTGTTTCCACAATCAGAGGTTTTATTTGTTATTTGTTTTGAATTGGTGTATATATCAGTATATGTGCATTCTGTTGCATCCTGCTTATGTTAAATCAGCTATATACAATTGTATGTTTTTAATTCTGTCTGATTCAAACTGACATAAATAATTATTGTGGTAACCGAAGATTTTTAACCCTGCAAATTATTTATATCAGTTTGAATTCAATATAATTAAGAACGTAGAATCATATATATCTGATTGACAAAAGCAGGTTACAGCAGAGGTCATATACACTAATATACACAGCAATTCAAAACAAAAATGGCAAATAAAATCTTGTATTGTGGAAATAATAAAAATTGGATTGCTATTCCATACCACATATGGGTAACAATATAGCACAGATTTGTGCAGACAAATTTTATGTGAAATTTAGAACACCCATTAATTTAAACAAACTTAATAAACACACAAAGAATAAAATCCAAGTATTGGACTGGTCCAATGTGTTTTATGCTGTAGGATGCAGCCAAAAGGACTGTCTACATATAAATTATGGTGAGACCAAGGCAAACCTTAAAACCAGAATGGCACAACATTTTCTAACAAATAAGAAGTCACAGACAAAAATCAATGCCACAAATGCATTGGTCATTTTCAATCATAAAAAAGAAAATGGTCACAGTTTTGATCCAAGTTGTATTAAAATAATATGCAAAGAGTGAAACAATCAAAAACAATAAATCAAAGAGGCATGGTTCATTACAAATAATGAACATGATATAAAACAAAATACAAATAGTATTTGGATCAGCAGAATAAACTGTGAATATGACACAAAAGCATTGAAAATATACTTTGTATTAATAGTTTAATAAATCTATTTAAACTCTGACTTAGTATAGTATAAAGATAATATTTAATAATAGGTGGTGAAAATGGATAGATAAATAGATAGATAGATAAATAGATAGATAGATGACTGGATGGATAAATAGATAATTAAACAGATAAAGACTGTTAAAGAGATTGATAAATAGATAAAAAAGAGAGGCATAAATAAATAAACAAACAAATGATAAGTAGATGCATATATAGTTTTGTAAGGAGATGGGTAAGTAGATAGATTAACCCCTCAGTTATTATTTTCATTTATATTCAGTTGCTAATTTACTAGGCCAAAATGCTATTTACGTTTTTTAGACATAGCATGTACCATCTCTTGGTCAGTTTTGGTTGCAATTTCATTATTTCTGGATTATTTTATAGAAAATTCAAAATTTAAAATTGTAGTTCTAAAAATATCTGCATATAGTGTTATATTTTGGAAAAAAAAGTCAATTTTCTTTGCTGGCTATTGGTGCTTAGACCAGTCTTTTATTGGATGTGTGCAAATCTGAAAATTGTGTTGTAGACGTTTCTAAATGCCAAAGTCAAAAACTAAACCAAGATTGTCTACATGTTCATAATTGATTTTAAAGTAAATAAATATATTTATTGTAATTTTTTACATTCATAAATAAGATTTTACATTACTTTACCGAAATAGAAAGTTTGATTTGGAAAATTTTATATTTTACAAGAAAAATAAGCTTGGGAAAGTAATTATATTTCAAGACTAGTTGTTGACACCTAACAACTGTAATTTGAATAATAGGCATTTCTAAAAAAAAATCAAAGTAAAATATTTTATGCATTCGTATTTTGAAGTAAATAATTATATCTAACGTAATGTTTTGCTCTCATAAATAAGGTTTTACATTACTTTATCGAAATATAAAGTTTGATTTGAAAAATTTTAAATATTACAAAAAAAAATATGTTTGGAGAAATGATTGATAATCAAAACAATTATCGCTACTGACCGTAATTAGGCATTTCTAAATGACAAATTCAAAACTGAAAATGAAATGTGGTACGCTTTCATATTTTGAAGTAAATAATTATATCTATCATAATTTTTCACATTCATAAATAAGATTTTACATTAGTTTATCAAATTATAAAGTTTGATTTGAAAAATTTTAAATATTTCAAGAAAAATAAGCTTGGGAAAATGATAGCTCTTCAGAAAAGTAAATTATGTTGACAGCTATAGACTAAATAATGGCACTACGGATTGGTTCAAATATAATTCTTTTGTTTTACCACTGACTATTTTTTAAATGCTTTTCCTTATATTTTTCTTTACTTATTAAAATCATTTTTAATTTTTCATTACATTTAACTAATTTGAATCTAAAATTATTCAATTTTTAGAAACTGAATAAAAAAAATTCTTTGTATTTAAGATAAATATTTTAACAATAGAAACTGATTGGAAATAAAACTGACAAATAATATTGTTCTCAGATTTAAGTAGTGGACCAATACAAAGATTAGACAAAGATTAAATAAATTGAAGTAATCAGTTAAAGAGTTAATAGATAGATAAGTAAAAATGTATAACAAATTGGTATGTAGGTTCCTAGGTAAATAGAAAGATAAATTGATAGATAGATGATAGATGAGTACATGACTAGAGAATTAAATGAATAGTTGAATGCATATTAAATAGATAAATGAAAAACAAGATAAATAAATAGATGGATGGTTCAATTAATAAGCAGATAGATAAGTAGATAGATAAATATATAAAGACAGATAAATAGATAGGTATGTATGTGGATAGGTAGGCATCCAGATAAAAGATAGATTATGGATGGGTCAGTGGCTAGATAGTTAAATGTATGGTTGAATGCATAAATAAATAGATAAAGTAAAGTAAATAGATATGTAGGCAGATAAATAGATAATCATATAGATAATCAGGTAAATAGATAGATAGATAAACAGACAGAGAGAGAGAGAGAGCTAAAGAATAAATAAATAGGTATTGTTATTTTTTCTTTAGATGACTATGTAATTTTCTTTTGCATTTGTTAGTCCATTTGCATGGGACTATATAAAAGAATTAAATAGGTAGGTATGTAGATAGGTTGATATATAAATGAACTGATAGAAAAACAGGTGATATGTACATAGTTATGTAAATAGATGAATGAATAAATAAATAGATAAAGAGACAGGTAAAAGATAAATACCATAAAATATAGATAGATAAACAGATAAAGTGACAAGTAATATATATATATATCAATAGATAGATAGATAGATAGATAGATAGATAGATAGATAGATAGATAGATAGATAGATAGATAGATAGATAGATAGATAGATAGATAGATGGATGGATGGACGGACTGACAGACAAACAGACAGACAGACAGATAGATAGATAAATAGATAGATAGATAGATAGATAGATAGATAGATAGATAGATAGATAGATAGATAGATAGATAGATAGATAGATAGATAGATAGATAGATAGATAGATAGATAGAAAGACAGACAGACAGACAGACAGATAGACAGATAGATAGATAGATAGATAGATAGATAGATAGATAGATAGATAGATAGATAGATAGATAGATAGATAGATAGATAGATAGATAGATAGATAGATAGATAGATAGATAGATAGATAGATAGATAGATAGACAGATAGAGGTAAATAACTAATAATTAAATGGAATTAAATGAATGATGTTATTTTTTAAGAATTAATATTTTTTATACAACATTAATATAAATACTGGGGCAAAAACTTTGTGACTCCTGTTAAATGTTAAAGTGAACTCTGCAAATATTTCTGTCTCCCTCTTTATTTTACTTTTGGGCGATGAGAGATAGTCTTGCAAGCCTTTAGATAATGAAAATCTATTTACATTATGTGTAATATGTTTTTATAGTTTTATTCATTAATTTTTATATTTATTATGTGAAACTTACATTCATTAATAGATAGCTAGTTAATTGTTGTTGTTGTTGTTGTTTTGATCAAATATTAAAATTTGAGATTTTTATTTTTTTAACCATGAATAATTTTAATATATAATCTCTGCAATTTATGATCCATTAATGGATGTTTGCATATTTGGTTGTTGTTGTTTTTTTGATTGAATATTATTTGCTAAATTATTGGATTTGAAAATTTCCACTCCTTTTGCCATGCAAATGTTCTTAAAGTTTTTGTGCGTGTGTGTGTGTGTATAAACAAAATATCTATAACACTGATTGTAATATTCTATAGTAATCAATAAAGCAAGTCATATATAGCATCACATTGCTTTTATAAGCTTGTATTTACAACTATATAATGTAGAGAGCTTACCAATAGGTCAAACAAAGTCTTATTAGGTATCTGTTAATTCAATGAAAATGATTGGAAGCAGAAAGAGTACAAATAATGAAGTTATGGAAAAATAAATATAAACAAAGTGATTATACAGAAAGTGGGTTATTGGTTTTTATGCTGGGTTTGGGAAAAGACAAGTGGGATTTAGAAATAAAGGCCATGGAGTTGACAAAGTTTATGTTGTGGAAATGGGATGGAGCAGATTATGGAAAAATTTAGAGTGGGGAATGGAAAGGGAAGATAAAGTGGCTACCAGATTTCTTTGGACATAGTTGCTGAGAGATTCCTGACTTTGTATAAGGAGAAGTCACAGTGCATCACATCTTAATTGATAAGTGTGGGGATAAGAACATTCCAGATAGAGATGTTAAATATTTTCTCTTACTACACTTATCAATTAAGAGCTTGTTTGACCTATTGTAATATTTTGTAATTATAGGTAATATATCTACTTACTAATGAACAATCTAAAGTAAATACTGTTTAACAAAATATTTTGAGAATATATACAATTGTATTCTGGTGCCATATATACTTGTTTTATTCCTTCTTAGTTTAGTTTAATAATTAGTGTAATAGTAAATTTGATATTTTATTTATTTTAATTTTTTTTAACCATATTCAATTATTTGTAGAAGTATTTTTTAAATGTTTTTTCATGTCAACAGGTATTTATTTTTTTAATAATGCTATTAATTGATGGTTTTTAAATCAAATATTAATGGTAAATATTCTTTTGAAACTCTTTTTTTTTAGCTTAATATAATATATACTTTGTCTGTATTCTGCCACCCTATCTTAGAGTTTTAATATTTCTCTTATAACTAAACATATGACGACATTTAAAATATGATGCTTGTTAACTGTAAAATTAAATTACTTTTGTTTCCGTACATGTTTCTTATTAATTTTTCCTGTATTCTGATATCTTATTTTGGGGTCTTAATAGTTTTCGTGTAATTCAACTTTTGATTTTCCTTAATTCATGCACTCTTTTCTATGTTTTACTGTCATATTAGTAGTAGATTTAAAATACTTTCATTTCACTACATGTTTTGAATTTTATTTTATTTTTTGTTTATCATAATATTTTTAACACTTTATTTTTAATAAACATTTCTTTTGTCATAGGTTTTATTTTGGTTTAGTTATTTATTTTACCATATATTTTTGCAAGTGCTGTTTATACTAGTTTAAATAACTGATTTAAGGGACAGAATAACGGGTACACTTTATAGCTTATTTCTATGAAATTTGTTTTTTTTTTTAGTTTTCGATTAAAATTGAAATTTTTTATGTAGACTGAACAATATATCTGAAATACTTTTTTATTATTTTTTAAAATTCAACTGTTTCTTTTTTTTTTCTGCACAAATGTAATATCTAATAATACTGAAAAGGTCGTTTTTTGTTTTAAATATTTAACTTTATTACTACCTAGGCAGTAATAAAATTAAATATTAAAAAAACAGCTTTACTGAGAGTTTACTCATTATTAATTTTTAAATATTATCTAGAATGTTTGACACTTGATAATATCAGGGATGGTTTTGAGCTTCCCTTTGCTTGTTTAGAGTTATAGCATGCTCTTAAGTTTACATATTGGTATATGCAAGCTATATATAAGTCATGTGACATCTGACTTTTTATTATTAAAATGGCGTAGAGTGCATACTAAATCAGAACATATTATTATATGTTATAACTCGGTTTGATGTTGATTCGAATTCTGCATGTAAGACTATTTATTGGTTTGTCGCCTCATCTATGGAACCTGTCTGAAAAAGTTTTAGACTAATCTGGATTAGTTTCATAAACATAGAAATAGGGACTGCAAAATTAAAAATATGATTATAGTATGATCTTCCCATCATATAGTGGGTAATTATCATACTTCTTTAGGGTTTGAACTCAAGATTTACTTTTTAGAACTTTTTCAATTAGTTTTTTTTTTTTTTAAAGTTCTACCAGGAAGAGTGTGTACACGACAAATTGCTCATAAAATCATACAGATAGACATATTAAATTCTCTCTTGAAAGCAGATATAGTTGGTAGGTGATATATATGGCCCAGTGATACAACTTCATCAGTCATACTTTGATTCATGGTAGTACAGTGGCAGAACATGAAGCTTCAGATTCATAGATAGGCCGGCTCTGCAACTTCTTGATCGCGAACTATTTAAGAAATTGCTGAACCATAAAGCGCTTTTGATTATATACTAGTTTTATTAATTGTTTCTGCGTCTCATTTTTCGAATTATAATAATTTGATTGCAGCTTCCCACCATTAACATGTATAATACAAATAGAGAACTTAATATTATCTTTGAATTAGAAATTAATAACGATTTTTTTATTAACAAAATCAATTATAAATATTTTTGAAACGAAATAAATGTATTCATCATATTTTATTTGTTTCGATAATTAGAAATCATTAAAATTATTTTATCTTGAATTTAACAGTCAGAAAAGTAAAACTTCGAAATAAATAATTTGTCAGTTGAAATAAAAGTAAAATAATTTTACGTTTAAATGGGTGTTTTTATTTCCCTTTCTTTTTTCATTCCCACGTGATAGCTGATATATTTGCACAATACCTGCCAAGGTTGCTTGTCTTAGAGTGTACTCCGACTGTCAACTATATATTAGCAACAATTCCCTTTTCAAGTGGAATTCATTAAATGTAATGCATACCGTCATTACTCACACTTTAGAATTTGCATCCAAACATAATTTCTCATCTTAATGTCACCTAACAGCTTTTACCAGCTTAGCTATCAAACAATAAACAGAAACCTTTTAATTATAATATCTGTGAAAAGAAAACAATAAACGATGTGCCAAAGTGCTGTCTTTATTATAGTTAAAGAAGATTAATCACTTTTACAAATAAAGAAAAAAAATCACGGTGTATGCCGAAAGACAAGTAAATCGTGCTTAAATAAATCTGTTTTATAAAGAAAGGCAGGATTGTGTCACCTTTTACAATTATTATTGCTAATTTATTGATTAACACTATTAAACATATTGTCCTACATAGATTGATACAGGGTTAGAACTGCGAGTTCTGGGGCTTATAATGCCTGGAACGCAGTGCTAATTCTTCCACTTCCGGTCATCAAAATTACTTATAAAACCCCAAGTAATAAATCATTCGATTATTTATTTTCCCCAGCATGTTTTACCGCTGTAGTGTCGAATTCTGTAGCTTAAGATCCACAGATCTGGGCCCAGCGCTTTCATCTCCGATTCTCGAACTTTTTATAAATATCAGAGTAATAAACGATTCTATTTTTTTTTTATATAGTTTTTAATTACGCGGGCTTTGTTGAGGTTTTTTTTGTATTTTTAAATCTTCTTAACAACCAAGCCTATTTAAATAGTTTTCTTTCATCCGTATAAATTTCAGTTAACCTATTATCTTTCTAACATTTATTACCACTATTTACATAAATTATTCTGTGTGTTTTAGTGAAATGGAAGTGTGGAAGACTGGGAATCTCAAGGTTCATAGGCGGCATTCTAACTTTGCCGATATTAGTGCTCGAATTACTTATGAATTTACGAATACTAAATCATTCAGTTATTCATTTTGCCTTACATAGATGGGTTTTGTGATAGGCTCCAACTATCATTTCTAGTCTCAAATATCTTATGAACTGAGCAATAAACTATTTGTTCTCATATATATAATATTTTCTTTTAATTGCACAAGATTTAATTAGTTTTTTATTTGTTATTTATAAATCTTCATAAGAGACATGTATTTTTCTTGCAGCTAAATAATATCTGGTCGTTGAATTAACTTCTTTAACTTTGACTAATATGCGTCCTGCATACAGCGATAGAGAGATGCAAGTAAGAGCTATAGGTCACGTCACATGATTCCGAAGAGACTAAGCATTCAATTGTTTCTTTTTTAATATAATATTTCAACAATCAATTGGCATCTGTCTATTCCAAGCGATTATCGCAATAAAAGCTTTCTCTTCTCTTTTCAATCTCTTTAACGTTAAGTAACATCGGAATTTTTTATCTAACAATAAGTGACTTGTATCACTTACATTGATTGTTTAAAAATATTCTTTTTATTTTTGAAAACAACTGTCTAATTAATGTAAAAAATTCAAAATATCCTATTCTAACATTTTCTTCTTATATAAGTAATCTATTTAATTCTTATTTTAAGTGCAGCCAAGATATTTTATTTTGTGGTGATATGCATTACTAAACCGCTGTCTTTATTACTAAGTTTTTCTTTAATAATATTTATTAAGTGTGGATAAATGTAGTCAAAAGAGTACAGTTAAATAAATCATCGGACATATTTTTAATAATCAGTTTTTTTTTTATCTTTCATTTGACTGCCTGAGATTATATGACATTTTACGGCTTACAGCTAAGAATGCCCTAATTATTTAAAAGGATAATTTGATAACCACAAGCTCATCATCCATTACAGGATGAAAGTCTTTTCTAATTTAATTCAATGTTTCCCATCCTTAACTTGTCTTCTTCATAACAAACCTCCTTATTTTATTAGTCAATCTCACAAGTGGGCTCATTCTAGATCTTTTAAATTTCATGGGATTTAAAATTTAAGCTAGCCATCTATTATCATTTCTTTCCAGTGATAGGTCCAACCCTGATGTCTTTTAAAGTTTTAATTTTTTCAATGATGCCAGCTGTTTCTCTTTGTTCTTTCATTCATAAATTTCATTTTCATTCTCTTCTTATTACTTTTAATGTATTTCTCTTCATACTTTATTAGATTGTCTAAAATCTCAGTATTACTCTACTGTGGAATGTCCTGGTTTTAGATTCATAAATAAAAACTAGTAAAACAGTTACATATAACATTTTTTTTCACGTACATAGACATATTTTATTTAATATAGAATTATTTATAATTAGCAATATGTTCAAATTTAGTTCTATGACTATTTATTTTATTATATTTCCATCTGTATTAATATTCTTCCCAAGTTAATTGTAATTGTTAACTTCTAATTATATATTTTTACTTGCTTCTTTTGAGTAAATTCTCTGAACTTTACTTCAGCCATTTTAATGTATCTTTAATTTTGCTTTCTCATATTCATCTGATATTTAGAAACATTTCCTGAAACTCGAGCATTATATGCAAAGCAATCACAGCATATGTAAAATTTAAATAATTTCCAATTATCTTTATTCCCTAAAGCTTTCTATTTTAATCAACAAAAGAATCCATCAAGATGGGTATGGTACAACAAAATTTGGCAAATAAAGGTTTTGAAGTTGCCATTATTCGATTTCCAATGACATGGATGGTTTAAGAGCTGGAGAGTGGAGAAGATTGAAGCCTGCCCATTAAAGTTTGAAGATTTGCTGTCTTAACATTAACCAAGCGCTGACTTCTATATATATGTATGGTAGATGATAATCTGGACCAACTGATGAGTGCTAGTTCAGCATGAAATACATATATTGGAGATCATTTGGCTTTTTCACATGTATATGGCTATGTATATTGGTTGTATAAGATGAAGTGTTTGGCTGAATGGTGCTTGAAAGTCTGGGTTCAAATACCCTCTAATTAAAAGTACTTATTGTAAAATTGCTGTAAAAAGTTTGGAATTTTAAAATTACCCTAATATATACCTTTCTTATGAATGTTCCTATTATTATCATGTAATGTAATCATTGCTGTTTCATTTGGTTAAATATTTTTTTAGAATGCAACAATATTTTAGATCAATATCTTGATGATCCAATGCTTTAATGCCTAAAAAAATGGTTATTAAATCAAGTGCCTTTTTACAATTGACAAATCCAAACTTACAAGAAACTTTTTAGATTATTCAGTAACTTCTCTACATAATATACTATATACTCCTTAATTAACACTATACAATGCAATTTTAACATATGAACAAGATGTGGAAAAAAAATTAACTTCTCTACATACATGGATATAATCTCCTATGCTAAAACAATCTGTGATTTCAATTTGTTCTTTTGCTTTGCTAGAATCCAAAGTTCATTGTAAAAAAAGTTGTAATTATTTTGATAAAAAATTAATATAGGATTAATAGAAGACAGATTAACAATAATTTTTAATATTTTTTTTATGAACCTTTCTTAAATATCAATATTTCATTCCTTCAATCATCTGGTATAACTTTATCAATTACACATTTGATATATAGCTTTGCCAACAATATATTTTTTTTTCTATCTTTTTTAATCACAATAATAATTCCATCACCTTCTGAAGCTTTTCTTTTCCACATAGATTTAATTGTATATCTTTGTTCTTTATTTAAAATTCTGAGCAATTCAGAAGATGTAAAAAATTGAAGGGGGTACTTTGTTTACGTTTTTTCTTTCTATTTTATACTTTTTTATAAATCTCATCCCACAATTCATGATGTCATCTCTCTTTTTGATAATAGATCAATCTTTTGCTGAAAGTTTGTGTTGATTACGTTTTATTTATAGTTGTGTATTGAATTACTTAAATTGATGGATAGTTTTAGAAGAAAATTAAAACTTTATGTATACTTTTTCAAATACATTCATCTGCTAATAATAACATAAGAGTATAGAATATATTTTGTATGGTGTTATTATCCTTTCTTTTTCATGCATTGTTTATATGAACTAGTGGCATTACTAGTCTGAAAATAAAACTGGTAATCCTTAGATTTATGAATATGTAATTTAAAATGATGTTTTAATTATCTAAGCCATTTTTTCAAAGGCAAAATCAGTAGAAATCTTAAAAACCTATCTCTGAGGATCCTCCAGTTTCCGTTTTTTTTTTTCTTTTCAAAGGTAAAATTGATTGAACCATTATGGATTATCATTCTAGGTTCCTATGGAGTCATTTTCCTTTGATATGTAAATAGTTTCTTCAAAAGTTCTTTTTTTTTCTATTTATAACTACTTAATATTTTTTTGGTCTCCCAAACAACCTTATATTCACTGTTATAAGCATTATTTACTTCTTGGATATATTCTTTTTCTTTCTGATTTATTGTTTTGTTTTGTGTTTTGTTAACTGTTTTTGATGAAGGGAGAAGGAGTTAGTTTTGCTAATATATGTTTATTTTTTCATATTCAAATGTTGCTTCATAAATACTTTGCTCATTGTTCAGTTTATTGGCCATCTTTTTCTAAATCGCTAGCTTTTGTAGAAACATTTTTTTTATTTTATTCATGTAATAATATAACTTTGCTTTCTATATTTCTGTCATGATTAAATATATATGCGATGTTTTTTTTTTCAGTGTGGGTGAATATCCTTTAAATATTAGTTTGCATTTTGATATGAGACTAATTTGTCATAAAAATAATTATGAGTCCATTTTTTGTTCTTGATCTAATTCTTTTGTGAATTTAATTAGAAAAAATATGTTATTAAAGAATGTCCAGAATGTTTATAATCATGCTTTGCTGTGTGATAATGTAAGAGCTAGATGATTAATAAAGTGAAATCAGACATTTAATTAATATTTACATCAATAGTTTTATGCATTTCCATGTAAATGTTGCAAATTAAGAATGATGCTGATCAACCCACAAGCAAACCCAGTATTAATTCGCAATATTCTCTATTGTATTAAAAGTAAATTGATATGCAAAATGTTGAGAATTCTATTATGCAGAGCTATCAATAAGAAGAGTAGGTCTTCTTGAAATATGGTTCTAATGGATTTTATATACCTGTAAAATGAGAACATTATACTGACATAGATTGTCACATTTTAAAAAAAAGATTTAAATTTTTTTTGATCTAACAGGACATAGATTTTATCAGAGATTTTAAGCACCTTCATTTTGTGGAGTAAATCAAAAATATGGGGAGGGGAAATATATTAGTACACTTTAATTGAAATGATTTTTCAAAAATGTACCCAGTGGTGAATCATTGGGTATAGTAAAGAAAATAATCAATGAAGATAATAATCTTTCATTTCATAACAACTATTGGTATTGACAGTATAATGGACATCCTTAACAGTTTGGTAATAAGAACGTAATATCAATATAAAAACCTTTCACATAAAAGTCAAAATATGTTATGCATTCCCCACTATATTTCCAGATTGTCAACATTGCATGGAAAAGCTTAAAATCACAAACATAAATATTACTTTATATCTATCCCAATTATGACATTTATATGTTGATATCTTTGAAGCTGATATACAGTTAAGAAGCATAAATATGAACATTCTAGTCACATATTAACATTTTTTTAAATATGTTCATAATAAAATTAAAACAAGAATAAAAATTACCATTTTTAGATGTTCTTTCCACAATAATACTTTATGAAAAAATCTAGTTTATAAAATTCCTTTCCCTACTATATGCACACACAAAAAATATTTAATATTTGCATGTAATTATGACTGAATCACAAAAAGTCAAGTGATTCTATTATTATAGAACAGATAAAAAATAAGTTTATTCAAAAAGAAGACCAATATAGAACCATTCATATGAAGAATAGTTATCCATCAATTATAATTAAGAACACTTTAAGTATACAATAACAAAAAACAATTACCAAAATCCCTATCTAGTTCCTCCTCATTTATCATCCACAGACTAGTTTCTAACTTGTGGCTTTCATCAGTGAGGAGTCTTGGATTTGAAAGCAATGCACCTAGGTATTAGGATCTAGTGTAACCCTCCAGAAGCAACCTTTTATGTTTGATTATGTATTAAGATAGTTGCCCATGATAAGAATATCATAATATAATATTTTCAACACAAGCTCATTTTCTTGTATATTCAAATAGATCTGAACTCAGTTCAGAATCCATTCATTTTGCTGCTTTTGCTATTTCAAAAACTATATTCACCATTATCCTATGAAAATAATAGATATAAAACCATCACATGATCACCATTCCATATGCTTACACATGCTGTTAACAAGAATACCAAACTCTCCATACACTAGTGCCATAAGATAATGGTAACTGTGGTTTTTGAAAAATCAAAGACACCAAAATGTATGGATGCTGAACTGAGTTCAGATCTATATGACTATACAAGCAAATTAGCTTGGGAAGGAAACATGGAATTTGCATCTTGTGCTCTTAGTTTTATAGTTAATCAAATAGGTAAAAGATGGCTGCTGGAGGGTTGCCTTAGATCCAAAGATCTATGTGCAGTACTTTCAAATTCAAGGCTCATCACTGATGAAAGATACAAGCTAGAAACTAGTCAAGGAATGTTGGATGAGAAAGCATTAGATAAAGATTTTATGCACAAACCTTCCTGCACTATTGATTATGAAGGTTTGCACTTGGTGGCTCTACTGTATAGACAGTTTGGTATGCTTATTAAAAAAAAAAAAATTGATATAAACAAATGTTGATAAGTAATTTCACTGAATCCATAGATACCAAGGATGTCAGATAAATGTAAAAAATCTGAATATTATTATTTTCTCTTCAAAACCAAGCTTGAAATTCTGGAAATAATATCTGCATTTGTAAATACCATTACAATGTAGAAGTGCATATATCAGTGAAACTTTCCACTCCATCACATAACAATTAACTAAACATAAAACAATCAGCACATAAAAGAAGGTAGATGACTGCTAAAGTAGCAGAATATGTATTTATCAAAGAACATACATTTGATTAGGAAAAAAAATTGGAAAGAGAAACATAATAATAAAAAAATAAAAAAATAAAGAAATTTTAATAGAAAGTGACCTCTTAAAACAAGTTAATGTAATAACGTGATGTTTAGAAAGGACTCTTTATATATGTCTTTAAAAAAGTGAAATCTGAAAAATCCTCATAGAGAAGCATAGAAAAATATTTTTGTCTTTGGCAAAATAGCTTAAGTGGATAGGGTTTTATGTTAAATTCAATACTCAAAAATTAAAGATTATTAGTTTAATTTCCATACTAATATTAAGGATTGTTAAAACAAAATTACCTTAGAAATAGAAATTAATATCACTTAAAGCATTATGCTCTTTATTAATATGTTTATTATTACTAAGAGTAAAATGTGTTTAAAAAATACAAAAAAAATTGGATACTTTCTAAAAACATTCAACACTTTAATTAAATGCCGGAAATAATATATTTTTAACTATAAATAACTTTTGATAAATGAGAAAGTTATACTACTCTATAAAAATTATACTGAAAAAATTATATCTACTAAAAATTTAGAAAGGTAAAAAAAATCGAAGCTTGAATGAATTTTTTGAAAATGTACAAAAAAAAAAAAATAAATAAAACAGATTAACCAAGATCAAAAATAAAAATTTACAGAAGCACTATATCACAAAGAAATTTGATGTCAGTTATATAGGTGTGAGATTATAATTGAGTTCATTCTTAAAAAATATAATTATAAAAATTGTTTTCATTGCCTCACTATTTTATAAAAGATTGAAAAGAAAAATCCTGAAAAATCCTCTATGGTCCAACACATCATAATACAAATTTATTTATGACCAGCAAAATATTATAGAAATTATTCAAAGTGATTTAAAAAAGATTTCAAAATAATTTTTGAAATTGAAATAAAAGTACAATCATTGGAGAATAAATATATTTTTCACAAATGTTGTTCATTCTTAGCATTGATATTACCCAAATATACAAACAAAACACAGTCTCATTGACAATATATGTAGAAACCTTTTTCCCCATAATAATAATGCCGCATTCTTTTCATACTATGATTGATAAGAGTTTATTTCATCTTTAACTTATACCTCGAATATAATAAACAACTTTTCTAAAGCCATTAGGTAATACTAAAGTGAGAGACAGAATCCATCCATCAGTAGTGATATTTTTATGGCTACTTGAAATTTTGCATGATTCTCAAAATCATAGTAATTTGAGTATTTATTTTACAATTATCAGACCTCTTAATATATAAAATAGAGTTGTTAATATTCTAATTACATAAAAGTAACATTTAAAAGTACATTATAATTTAAGATTTCAAATATTGATTCATTTTTGCCTTTTATTTATGTATCAAAAAAGAAAAAAGCAGTGAATTATGGAGACCATTTTTATTAAACTTGTTATTTAATTTACATATGGATCATTTTTACATAACTAAGTATTCACAAGTACTCCATATACTTAATAATTATATATCATTTATGGTTTACGATCAACCCCAATATTGTAGGTCAGAGTTTTCTAATGTTTACTTCTGATTCAAATAAGTTGTTGATAAGATTCCAGTACTATTTACAAACATCAAATTCAACTGACTTTAATTTTGGATTTGAGATCACAATAAAACTATTTAATATAATTATTTAGTTGTTTCAAAGGTTTTTGATGAACATTCAAAAATAGAAAAGATGATTTTAAATTTTTCTACATGATATAAGTTTTCACAATCCATATAAGATATTTAAATAATTCAATTTTATAATAATATATGCTCTAAAAGAATTATGAATTTGTATATATTTTTGTGATACCATGTTGACTTATCTAAAACTGCTTGAAAAATAGATTGTAAATTTTTGCAGTTTGGAATAATGATAGTTTATCTGTAAAAACACTTTATTTAAACAGTGGTACAGACTATCAATAGTATATAAAAATGCTAAGAAAGTTGTTCTAGATTCTTTGTATCATAATACCAAATAGTGGCAACCAACTTTCAAAACAATTGTTTATAAAACTTGTTAGATTTCAGGATTATTCCTAAGTCACATGAGATGAAATCAAGTTTTATATAATATTGAGAAAGACTCCGTTCAGTTTATGAGATGATTTTTTTTTTCATTGTTTAGATAAAACATTGAAAGTAATTGTTTGTTTGTTTGTTTTTTTTTGTTGTTGTTGTTGTTTTTTTTTTTGCAATATTAAGACAAGATTCCAGTCATTGAAAAAAAAATTCAAACTTTTCATATACTTATTTTAAAAAAAAAATGTCTTTCTCTGGGAAAGATCTTTGTTGCGAAGTTACAGCATTATGTTCCATTCTAATTTTAGAAAATAATGAATAAATGCATTAAATAAAGTAGATTAAAGAAGTGAATCCTGTGGGAGTCATTCTGTAAAATGTGGATCTGCTATTATTACATAAAATTACTTGAATTTTCTGATAGACATTATTTTGACAAAGCATTTAATAATTATTTATTTTGATGAATACTTAAATATTTAATTTTGCAATAAATATATCATTTTGAATTAAGGATAATTCTTTTTTTTTCGTATTTAAAAAGAATAATTTATGTTTTAAATTAAAAAAAAAAAATCATTCCGTATATATAAACGTATTACATTAATGAGTTTTTTTCAGTATTCACAAATGATGTGTGTGTGTGTGTGTGTGCATGCAGGTGTGTAAAAAAAAAAAAAACAATTTAATCTTTATTTTTAGTATAAGTATATAAAAAAAAAGATAATAAAAAATTCTACCTTAGAGCAAAAATCTAAAAATAATTTTATTGTTTATTTTTATCATTTTTTTTTCATTCATTCAAATATGACTAATGGAGTGATATATATTCAGTAACGAATATGACCATAAAATTTTTGATATAGGCCTCAATGGACTTTGCAGGGTTTTTATCTGCTACTACTTGCTGAATTTTGCAATCATTAGTTCTGGTTGACTTCTATCCCACATCTGACTTTTTAACCCTCAAACTAAGTACAATATTATATTTCTTGTTGTTCAGTTATCAAAATAAGTAAATTACGTATACCTTCCAATACGCAAGCTTGTGATTAAGACCTGTAGATGTCCCTACCTTCGCATTTTCAACCGTACATTCTTTAGGTTTATTGCCTTACTAAATATTACTTACGTAATCAATGTGCGTTAAATAAATTTATAATTACAAAATAAGTAAAATAAAGTGTCCATTGTTTATATTGTGAACTATAATTGTAAATGAATATATAAAAAATAATTTGATTACATCCAAACTATTTTTTAAAATATTTATCTGATTTTCTTTTAAGTCAGTATTATGAACTTTGAACTATATTTCACTTACAATAATTTTATTCTTAATTATTTTAGCAAAGAAAACAAAACTGGTTACAAAAATATAAAAGCTTGTAAAAAAATTAGAAAGTGGAAAAAGTATGGAAAACTTTATTAAGTATTTAATAAACATATATGTATCTTTTAAAATAAATAAGAATGAATTTAATCGCATGACTTTTACATAATTACTCATATGCTTATCAAGAAAACAGGTTATTTTCACAATATGCTACAGCCATCTATTATAATATTTCCAAATGTGGATGGTGATACTATATCACTGGAAATAGATATATTATTGCATAATATTATGTGATGTTCATTGTTTACTCAAATTAACACTAGATGGCTCTAGATTAAGATGAAGAAAGCTGTCTTGAAATAATCATAGTAAAGACCAATTAACACCTTTTTTTAAAGTTATTTTTTGTATTAATTTATTTATTCAGGTTTAATTGATGAAATAATTTTGAACAAATTAAATAGCAGTTTTTATGTTTCATTATCCTGAATAAGCTGATTATGTACAGTTATTTCACAGAAAACAACATTCAATGTTTTACTTTGTTTACAAATGCTTAAATTTTATTAGTAGTCAGTTTGTGTTATAACATGCATAAATATAACAGGAAAAAAAATCTATTTCAAGTGAAAAATGGATATGTATGAAATCTGGAAATATTACAAACAAAGACCTAGTTTTTCAAGAAAGCATAGAAGAAAATGTGTCCTTTGTCAATTGATAATTAGGCCATCAATCTGAAATATTCACATGACATTATTTATATGTAATATTTATATTTTGTTCATATTTTAAAAATATCTTGTATACAGAATAATTTTAATAATATAAAGAATCAATACTAACACACTCTTTTATGGAGTTTATGCCATGAAAATACTTAATTTATCATTCATGACTGCCAAAAATTACTAAGTTTTAAATATACAACTGTCTTCTTCAAACTGTAATATACAATATATATATATGTGTGTATATATTATTAAACATGTTTTTGGGTGCAAACTGTATGTAATAAAATATACTGACATTTCAACAAGATAATACTTACCCTGAACTAGGTAAAAAACCAGTAATAATCACCTGCTTGTAGCAGATGCCACATGTTTATTATTGTTTTATTCATCGAATTGAGGACAAGTGTTATTTTGTCAAAACATCAGTTTTAATATTATTTTATTAAATATGGTTGCTCCCAAATACATTTTTTATAAACATCTTTTGCTTGGGAGACTTTATATTTTTTCACAGAGGACAATACTGAAAAAAAAACATGCATTTAGGTGGTAATTTAAACATCATGCTTCACTAAATACAATAAAAATGTGCAATTAAATCTTTTGCACTATAGCAAGGCTTCTCACTGATGAAATCTTCAGGCTAAAAACTAGTCTTGGGATATTAGATGAAGAGGCACTAGATATGAATTTTATGCACAGACATTCTTGCATCCATTGATTATTAAGATTTGCACTGGGTGGTACTACTATATATAGGGTTTGTTACTGTATTGATAGCCTGTGCAAACATGGAAAATAAGGATCATATGATGTTTTAGTGATTTTAATTTATCTAAATAGTAAGGCTGATTCAGTAGCTAACTAGAAATAATGGCAACAGAAAATAAATTACAGACCATCAATCCTAAGAATACCAACTGAGTCAATCTTATCATGCAGATAGTAATTAATGGATACAGACATAATATATCCATGATACTAATATTATGCAGTTACATGCAAAAATATATCAGAAAGTTGTATTCAAAATCATATATCAATGAAAGAGGTACGTATATACATATACATACACAAACTGGTAGGTTTCTAAAATTACAAGTGTAAAAACATTCTTAATAAATTTGTTCTAAATAAATCTGAAGATCGTCTCAATTCAAATTATCCTCAGGCTTAGTTGGGTTAAGCTTTTATTCTTGTAAGATATGCAAAGAATTAAAAGCAGATATCTGTTTATATATATATTTCTTTCTATAGATTGAGATCTGTAACAATAGATGAGAGCATTTGTTCGAAAACTTTTATGTGCAGCCATCTTACAGACCTCACAATTGGCAGTGAATTTTAAAATGTTAAGACAGATGAATTTTAAATCTTAGATGTTAATCTTCATAGAAAAGATATTTATTTTAATCTTCTATTCAAGAAGGATTAGGAAGGCTTAGAAACATGCATAAATATAAAAGGGAAACCTGACACTGAAGTAATATTTAAACAAACCTCTAGAAATATTCTACAAGACTGATTATTTTTGCATTAATAACCCTTTTATATCTATAATAGGACGTAATAATTTATATGATTATATAAATAAAACTTTTAAAAATAAATATGAATTAAATATCACATAATCATTATTTCTTATGCTTGCTCAAGCTGTTAAAACAGGCAAAACTCTTCATAAAGTAGTGCCACTCAGTGCACGCCATAGTAGTCAATGGATGCCAAAAGGTTTGTACCTAAAATCTCTATCTAGTGCCCACCCAATCTAATTGAATAATTACATAGATCTTACATCAGTTCAGTATCAATGTAATTTAACCCCTCAGTGCTGTTTTAATTGTAGGCACATTATTCTACTGACCAGTGAAGTTAAGCATAATGGCAAATCACTTAATTATTTAGCTTCACCAATACATGTTAAAAAAGCCTTTATGTGTCTGGATTCCATCACCACATTATGAATACATCATTAAGAAGTCAAAGCATATATTACTTGGTAAGACTAATATTAAGAAAAGAGAAAAATTCACAATGCAGTTAAAGACCATCACCACAATATTGAATATACCTTGAAGTAGGGTAAGTTAGCAGTCAATTACAAGGTAGGCAGATTCATCACCATCATTATGCAATTTTTTTGAATAGCTTTAAAAACAGGTTTGTGCATGAATAGGCACTAGATAAAGATTTTATGCACAAGCCTTCTTGCATTGATTACTTTGGCTTGCACTGAGTGGCACTACTGTGTGAAGAGTTTTGCCTGTCTTAAATATGAACTATCAAATTAAAAGCAATTTCAATGTGATTGTTGCTTTAATTACAAGATTTAAACATTTCCACTAAAGCTGTGAAATTTACAGTAAGATTTTGTAATTAAAAAATTATAAACACAGTGTTTAATAAATGTCTATCAAGTGATGTCTTATTCAATTTCCATAGGGCAGTTTCAAGCTTATGACTTTCATCAGTGAGAATAAGATACATTAGTTACAAAAGTCCAGACATTGCATCAAGATGCAAATATACTCACAGATGAAAGCCATAAACATGAAACTAGTTTGGTGATATTGAATATGACAACACTGAATAGGGATTATTAAACAACATCATTTAGTATCTAATAGCTACTAAAAATTTAATGTCATAAATGTGATGAAAAATGTATGCTGCTGAAAAAGCATCGAGTAAGATGTGTGTTAGAATCAAATGATGTTAAATTATTTCACAAAATCTGCATCAGTGCTGAGTTTATAGTTGTAGCACTGGAAATGTATAGCTTTTCCCCAAAGCATGTTGACTAACACTAATAATGTATTATTCCTAATTAAAAATTTTAAGTCTTAACTTATCATAAGTGATAGACATGATTTGGAAGTCACAATGAGTTTCAGAGTCTATTGGTCTACTACTTCACAAATTAGGCACACTAAAAAAACAAACAGTTTAATGTGTGAGAGTGTTATAAGAAGTTTAAGCACTAGAAATAATAGACTGGACAATGAACTACAGACTTTTAGCTTTAGAATCTCCCACTCTTCCCCAAGACCACACAGTTTCACAGAGTCTAACTAAGTAATCACACTTGAACATTATTAGATATAATTATCTATTACTTTCCAAATAACATATTTAATTTTAATATTACTTTCAAGTGACTATCAAGTCAATAGTAATTCTTGGTGATGGTATTAACAATATTCATCCAATGTGAATTAAACCCTGTTTTCTGATGTTATCTAAAGATATGTTTCTGATGATGATGATGACTCTACCTATCTTATACTTAACTAAAAACTTCTTCTTTCACTATCAAACTTTCTAACTATAACTGGTTTCTAGACTACTTCAAGATATATTCAATATTGTGGTGATGGTCTTTATCTGCTTCCTTGCATTTTTTTCTCTCTTATTACTATTAGTTTTACCATGTAGTGCATGCTTTTGACTTCTAATGTGATAATAAAGTCCAGACGCATCAAGTCTTTTTTATCACATGTTGGTGGAGCTAAATAATCAAGTGTTTAGCCATTATAATTAACCTTAGTGGTCAGTAGAATAATATACCTACAATTAAAAAAACACTAACCATCACATGATCCCTTATTTCTTATGCTATTAAAACAGGCAAAACTCTCCATACAGTAGTGATACTCAGTGCAAGTCAGAGTAATCAAAGGATACCAGAAGGATTGTGCATAAAATCCTCATCTAGTGCCCACTCATTCAATATCCCCAAACTAGTTTCTAGCTTGTGACTTTCATCAGTGAGGAGCTTTGTATCTGAGAGCACTGCACCTAGATCTTAGAATCTAATGAAACCTTCTAGCAGCCACTTTTTATCCCTACTTAATTACAAAACTATGAGTTTAAAATTGAAAGCACAATAATATTTTCAATCCAAGCTCAGTAGCATATATAGTCATATAGGTCTAAAGTCAGCTCAGTACCTATACATTTTGGTGTCTTTAGTTCTTTAATAATGACCTATATGACTATATAAGCTGCTGAGTTTGGATTGAAAATATTATTGTGGTTCTTAAACAACCAAAGGATACTGAACTGAGTTCAGACCTATATGACTATATAAGCTACTGAGATTGGATTGAAAATATTGTGCTTCCAAATTTTAAACTCATAGTTTTGTAGTAATGGAGAGATAAAAAGTGGCTGCTAGAGGGTTGCATTAGATCCTAAGATCTAGGTACAGTATTCTCAGATTCAAAGCTACCCACTGATGAAAATGACAAGCTAGAAACTAGTCAGGATGTTGGATGAGTAGACACTAGATGGAGAGTTTATGCACCAGTCTTCTGGCATTCATTTATTACTCTGGATTCCACTGAGTAGCACTAGTCTATGGAAAGTTTTGCCTGTTTTAATTAAAAAAACTGACAAGACTAAATTATGTACAAACTGAAGCAAGATCTATGCAACTGTTCAATCAGATTTAGTGGCAATCAAATCTTTTATATTGATTTAAATAGTAAAACAGAGGTAAAGGTGATTGATAATTGCTTTACTGCAATAATCTTAACCCTGATTTCCAAAGTGTCATTGATAAAGGTAGAATTTTTTATGAGGTTGGAGAAAAGTGTCTGATAATCACTGGTTATTCAAGCTTATAAGTAGATGGCACTGTGTTTCCATTGTAGTTTAGACCAAATATTAATATACTCACAATATACACATGGAAAAAAACATAAATAATAATTAAATATTTTTCATTCTCATTCTGCTTTCTTATTTTTTCCTTATTGCCTTTAGTATCTTAAATTAATACAGGTCCAGTCCCCTGTCATCATTTGCTGCTCTTCTCATTAATCATTTCTCAGTTCTATGGACGATAATAATGTGTTTATGCAACAACATTTTCATCTTTTAAACACTAGGAAGTAAATTTTAACTCAAACCACTAATTTAGACTTTTTTTATTTATTTTTTCACATTTTATTTTTCTCTGTATTTTGTTTTTTTCTTTTAGTTTTTTAGAATTTGAATGTCAGTATTTGTTAATTATTGCCAAAAATCATTATATATATAAATATTGTTTTATTCATTATAGTTGAATAAAATTATTGAATTGATTCGTAATAATATATTCCTCTTAATTGTTTTTTTATCATTTGCATGTATTCCCATTCTCATGTCAATAGATAAGTTTATAAGTTGAGAATTCGAACTCAAACACTCTTTTTAAAATTCAGATTTTGAATACTTTAAAACATCACTTGACAAAATATAATTTACTTATAAGTTTTATTTTTTTAAAAAAAATCTGTTTAATTGACAGAGATTCTTAAATGAGGAGTAAAATACATTATAGTGATTATATATGTGTGTGGAAGATTATGATCTGTCCTAACTGATGAGTATTGGTTCTGTATCAGATATGTATATTGGGAATCACTTATCTTTTTCACATGTGTGCAGTCATGTGTATTCGTTTGTTGGATGCAATGGAGTGAAGGATGAATACAGACTGAAAATCTTAAGTTCAAATACCATTATTTACTATAATCATTCAAGTATACTTAATGAATAGGTTAATTACATATTGCTTTGGAAATAGGTTACATCATAGTATAAGTCCAGTCTTTCCCTTTTCTATTAATATTCATGTATACTTAATAGATCAATAATATGCGAGGTTAGGTTGGAGTAATGTCTGCATGGGTATGACTACAATATCAAATCCACCAAGGGCTTCGAGCATTCGATCGTTTGTTCTTTGATGAAATGGATAATTGAATTGTTGGATGGGTGAGAAGATTGAAGCCTGTTCATTAAAGTTTGAGGAATTACTATCTTAATATAACTCAAGCATTGCTGTATATATATATATTGTGCCCTTGTCTGTAGATCATAGGTAGGGTAGAAAGGTCAATTATGAAAAAAATTTTAAATTTTAAGTTATATTTAAGTGATATAAAAGTACTAATAGATTTGTAATACAATTTTAAGCTAGAATACCTAGTATATCATAGTATAATAAAGTATTTTAAAAAAAAAAGTAAACAGTTAAATAAAGTTTTAATATCATTGCTTATGGTTGTGAAAGCTGGCCATACAAAATAACACAGCTATAGACAGTTAAAATTATAGTAATGATTAGAATATAATATTTTCAGAATTAATAGTTTAAATAAATGAAAGATAATATTATAATTAGTCAAAATTAATAGGGTATAATTTTATTAATAAACTTCGGGATGGTGAGAATTATATTTGGTCCTATAAGTTTCAATTTATTTTTCAAAATTTTAGAAAGTACATTAGTTTTGGTAATTTAAACCAAGACATAAATAAAGATTATTTTTGTAAAGTGAATAGACACGTGATCGTATATTACATGCTTTCACGCACACACACACTTGTAAATAATAATAAAGTTTGTGAATTTAAAACTAGATATAATTTCATCTATCATAAAAATTAAAGTTTAAAATATTATAGATTTCTTAATAATTATTTTAAAGATCAAATAATAATTTTATCAAACTATGATTAAATTTAATAATATTAAGTTAAAGTAATATTCCAGACATTACGTCATAAATATTTATTTAAAAAGTACAATTTATCATCCAAAATAGAATGACTAATATTGTTCGCGCTAAAAACAAATATTGACCAATCAACAGATTTAAATTGGCAAGAAAAAAATCTAAGATAGACAGAAGCGGGAGATGGAATGTGAAAGTTGAAGAGGAAGGTAACCTTTTTGAATTGCTTGTAACATCGAAGCTGAAAAAAGTAATATAAATTTATAAATTAATAATTATTCTAAAGTTAGTCTTGAACAGATAAAATAATTTTGTATCCAGAAAGATGAGTTGCTAATTTCTACGTGATCTTACCAGTGGATTTAATCAAATTTGACCATTCAGCCTACAATAAAATGGAAATACCAAGAATAATAATTGAAATAATTATTGAAAGAAAAATGAGTGAAAATCGTATAAGTTTTGTATTATTTGTGCTCAACCAGAAATTAAATCCTATAACTAGGAAAAATACAAAGGAAAAGCCGTGTGAAAATATAAGAAAGCAACTATTTGCTATCGAGAGAATCTTATGACGAACATTTGTTTTATAAGTATTTAAAACTAGGTCATATTTCTCAATGGAAAAATTATAATATGTTTCTCGAGTATATAGTAAAATAGTGATAAAGAAATATATGTTATATTAAGGGAAACATTATTTAAAAAAATATAGTTTTAAAAAATTTAAAATAGAAGAAAAGGCATAGTCCTGCATAAAGTGCTATATGAATTTACTAAGAGGAACTTGGATTTTTATCTTATCATAAAAAAAAAGGAAAAGATATTAAATGGAAAGAATATTATTTTAAACAGATATAATTAATCACTAAAATGAGGAAAATGGATCCATGGAAATAAAGAAAAATTTATTGAATTTTTAAAATAAAGTACAAGATGCATCGAGGGAAAACCAAGCGCGCGGGGGGAAAAAGCTAGCAGACTATGTAAAGGAGATCTCAAGAATAAGTGGAAAAGATGAAGAAAATTAAGGATCATCGTCCAAGAAGAATTAATAAACAGAATTAAAAGTTTAAATTAGAACATTAAGTGACTGAAGAAAATAAAATATAATTTTTTGTTTTAGCTTTGCAATGAACGATTTTCCAAGCGAGTCCAACAAAGCTGTATCGTAAATATAGTTTTAATTATTTTTTTTTTATTGTATTTAAAGTATAAAATTTGAATTAGCTTAGGGAAACATATAAACATAAATTTTATAATAATTATATTTAAATATACGAGCTAATGGAATGAGAGAAATATTAGTATAAATAAAAATGTGTGTATGGAAAATTTTAAATACCTACTAGAAGTCCTGGAATGGAGAAGTTTACAAATACGATCCAGAGGATAGAGATCGTTGGTAATTTTAATATTATTGGTAATATGTAATATATTTTTTTTATAGGTCATCTATTAATGAATGAAGTATGAAAGATGTTAAAAGTTATAAGTACACATTTATCCAACATCAAACATATATTTAAGAGAGTAGTAAAATTTTAAAATGTGCATGCAATAAATAATCTAAAAACGATTAATAATAAGTAGCATATTAATTATGTGATTCTTTTGAGTTTTATATTGAAAATATTCAAATAGTTTATAACAGTAGAGATAGAAATATACGAGAAGTATAGTAAAGAATTTTCTTAAGAATAGCTGTATAGTTAAATAAAAATGAATTTTATTATTATTAGTAAAGTAGACAGAGAATTTGTCGATGTAATGAAGAGATGAATCTGAAGAAATCAATCAGATAGTGACTTGGGAGTACTGATGTCAAAGGAAACCAAGAGGATGTTTTATTAAACTATAAGGAATGAAATATGTGGATCATAATTATTTGTGTGACTTCAGTGTAGATAACTTCGCCCTACAACTGAGCACATATATTCTGGACAGTGTTTTTTTTTCATATCTTTGAAACTTTCTGATGTGATGAAGCTGAAGAAATAGCTTTAGCATCCTTCCAATACTAGAGGCAGATAGACAGATAAAGTCACTCCTCTATGGCGTCCTTAAATTCACTGTGCCATGATTGTCAAAGTTTTATAAAGGATAATATCTTGTTTATTTTGATCCAACGCATCTATATCTTCGCTATCTTGATTTCATGAAAATACATCGTCAGGGAGATAATTTTATAGAAATGATACATAAGATAGAAAGTAAGTTAGATAGTAGTTATGTAAGAATAGTTATTTACTAGAGTAAAGTAGAATTGTATAAGTCCAAAGTGAAAGTATAAGTATTATAAAAGATGAAGAATCATATGATATAATTTTAAAGCCAATTGCTAAACTGATATAATTTTAAAAAAAAAAAAAAAAACCTTAGAATTAAGTTTTAAAACAATAATAAGATTTTAAAATATTGTACGTGAGATTTAGTAAAAGAGATTGCATGTTTATTTGGAAAATGAGTTAAAGAAATATATAAAAAAAAAAAATGTGTATTTTTACATAGTGTGTGGATAATGTTAATTGCTATATAAAGTTAGGGATGGGATCAAAATTTTATCGGTAATTATATTATGATTGATAATAAAAGGAACATGAAAATATCATAAGGATTAAATTCTGTAGGATTCCATACTAACAAGAATAAGTATAATTTTGTAATTTTTGTATAACTTTACATAACAGTAAAGATCTTATAGAAATATAATTTTAAAATAAAGTGAGGTAATAAAATATAAAAAAGTATAGTGGGGTGGAGAATTTTTTTTTTTTTTGGGGAACGCCCAAAATTTTTTATTAAAAATAATTATTTTGGAAAATTTTTTTATTATTTATAGGGGAAAGGGGGAAAAATAATTTTAGATAATAATATTTTAGAGACATAAGGGGGTAAAAAAAAGTTTGGGATAAGTAAATAGGGATATCCGCTGTAAATAATGTACAAAGTGTTATTTGTTATAATGTTAATAAAATGTTATAAAATTTTATTAGTAAGCTTTGTGTCTTGGTTGTTGTTTTTCCTACACATGAAATGCATGAAATCACAACGCTCTTTATATCTAAACATGTTTATGATTTTGCACAGGATAATAAATATTATAAATTTTAGTAATTTATTTTGTTTTATTTACATAATAAAATGAAAGAAGTATAAGTAGAACAGGTATTGGTCATGGGTTAATTGCCACAATATTTAAGTAAAATATATGCGAACGTTACCACATAACTTTTGATTATCAGATTAATAAATGTTACCACGAAAATATTTAATACATCTAGAAAGAAAAGAAGATTATATTATTTTATTATTGTCATTGTTCTTATTAATTAGTTATTCGTTACGTAGTGAACTATGACATAAAATTCCCTTATCATAGTTTACTATGGCAATATGAAATCAGTTTTAATTACAATTTATGAACCTGAGATTTAGTTATTTATTTACTTATTGATTTATCTATTTGATTTGATATGATTTGATTAATTTAACTCTATTTTATTTAATTAATTTATTTATGTGAGCTAGAATTTGTTTTAAAAATATTAAGATATGATAAAAGTTTTAAAAGTCGTAGGAATGCTATTAGTCAATTATTTAGGATAGTGTTATTATGACATTGGGATAGTATCTCAATGATCTCTCGGCTTGTTCCTTTGTCATTGCTCCAGGTCTCATGGGAATAATAAAAAGATGTTTATGTTGATTCATTTCACAGACATAACTGTGTTTATAAAGTTCTGAGCTAGTGATTATTTTATTTAATTATAATAATATATTTGATAGACTGAGTTAGATAACCCGGAATTATTATTAATGTTAATTATTATTGACCGGAAATAAATAAGTAAAGAAATTCCGGAATAGTTAGTATATTCTTAGCATGTTGGCATGTTGTTATTATTATGGAGCGGGGGAAGGTTACAATATATATATATATATATATATATGGGGGGGGATTATGATCTGACCTAGATGATGAATGCTAGTTCTGCATGAAATACATTTATTGTGGATCACTTATATTTTTCACATGTGGGTGGTTATGTGTAATGGTTATTTGAGATGGATAGAGGATGGATATAGACTGACAAACCTACGTTCAAATCCCTCTATTTACACTACAGTATTGTTTATTTGATATAAATGGTTTAATATTCCAGATTCATAATAGACATTAAAAGTAAAAACTTAAGAGTCCAATCCATGGATCTTCAGTTTCAGGATCTGTCACTTTTTCTTAGTGCTGAACTATTACAGTGAATTACTTAATATACATGAATCTGAGAAAAAGATGGATGAATAAAAATACCGATGATCATAGAAATATAATCAACAATAACAACAGATAAACAAACTTCCAGCATAAAATAATATGAGAATATAAGCAGTTTGCTAAAGAATACTTAAACTTACACTAGCTGTTACTGTAGTTGACAACTGCTGTTGGATTAATGATGGTCAGTGATAAAATAAAAAGTTGAATGATATTTTAACATATGTCTCAAATCTTTATATTTCTTCCATATACCTATTCCAAAATAGCAGTATGTGTATTCCCTATATTTTTCAGTGCAACTTGTAAGCAGAAAATTCTAGGTCAAGCATAGAGAAGGGTTTGAATAGAATGATGACTTCACAATTGTTTACAGTTGTTCAATATTCTTACCACTATCAGAGTCATTTCAATACAACTCAATATGATTGCAGCTATATAATACCACTTATAATAAGCTAATGTCTGTTATAAAAGCAAACATCTGGACTTATCCTCATACCAGAATCATAATGTTTTTCATTTTCAAAGGAGACTCAATTTGAAATATCTCAAAGCTTTATAATTTGTTTTAGATCTAAAATGTATATTACAAGTTTAGAAACCCAGTTCTCAAATAATGCCTCCCCCCTTCAATAACATTGCTCATTTTATTTCCATATGGGGGCAATATTCTTTGCAGATCATCTTTTTGAACATGTAGCTCAGTATAACATCAAATATTTTGTTGACATATCAGAGATTTAAAGAAGATAATATTTCCTTTCAGATATCCATTAATAACCTTACAAATCATTAAGACTTTAACCAAGTTTAAAAGCCTTTGTATTCCACAGTCATGGTTAAACTTTCTGTTTAATCTATCACAGGTTGCAATTCCAATGAAATTTTGCTTACTGACCAATTCAAGCTCAATCTTAAACAGCCATGCTATCTATGCTATTATTATCCATTAGAAGTGTTAAACATTTTCAACATGACCACACTTTTCATCCCACTGACTGTTTGTATTTCACAAGCATCTAATCAACCTCAAACAATTGTTTAAAAAACACATGAAATGCTTTCATTCCTATATTGATTTCGTAATTGTTCACACACTAAGAATAATGTGGCTTTTTTTGCTGCTCCATGATATTTGTCCACTCAAAAGAAATAAAGAATAGTTTAACCCACACACTTTCATATTCTTGCCCAGAAATATCAAGAACAAAACTTTACAATCATTTTCAATTGTGCACTTTTTTAGCTTAAATTTGTATTGTTATTAACATTCCACATTATAGGTACTTATTCTTAAAGTAATTAATTATAGATGCATTTTAATTAAACATTTACCAATATGAACTGCTATCTATGCAATCTACACTTTTCTTTGTACATATGTTAATATTTAATACTAATTTTAACTTTTCTTGTATTAGGGATAAAAGCAGTTTCTTTCTTAGCTTTATAGTTGAGTGTACTTTTGATGATGAGCATCTTAATTATAACTTCATTACGCATGCGTGCATATGTTGCTAAAAAAGTACAAATTAATGTTTATAACACAGCACGTTATTAATTTTAAAAAAAGAATTTCAAAAACAACAACAAAAGAAAGCCTTTTCAACAATTTGCAAAAACCTTAATCCGGAATATAGAACATAAAATAATAGATAATAAAAACTATTGATAGTGATTAATAATAAATTAAAAATAATAATAATACTGTTTCATTAGGAGTACACATTGAAAACAATAAATATAATTTTTAAGTGTGCTTTTATAACAATTGTTGGCAAGGCCTTTGCCTTCAAAAAATAAAAATATTTAAATAATTATAAACATTTTTGGGGGAAAAACCCACTAGATAATCCTGCTTTGAGAGTCAATGCTACGTCTTTCTTGTTATTTTTAGTTACAATTTAATTTGTTCTTCTAGCTGGGCAAACGCTTGCTATCTGACCAGTTAGAAATTGAATGAGATTTGTTAAAAGTATTGGTAGAGAAATGTAATAATAATTCTCTACAGAAGAGTTGCTATGATGTGGTCTTTTTGATGAAGTATTGTTAGGGAGACATAGTGATGTTTCTCCTGACGAGAATAAAAAAGCTGTTTAGTCTAACAATAAAAGTTTTAACATTAAAAATAAAATGAAAAAAACATTTTAAAATATAAGTTTTAAAAAATTAAATCTATTTCCAGTTTGAAATTACCTTTTAAACATTAAACTTTTTTTTGTTACTTAATTATCTTAATATATATGTTCATAAATTGTTTATATTTATCTTTTATTCAAAACTTCATTGAACTCCAAATAATGACGCATTAAAATTAAAAATTAAACTATCAAAAGCTAGATAAGTTTTTCATAATAAGCTTTTACTTTATATAAATAAACAACTCATGCATAAGCTAAGATAATAATAATCCTTAAATTAACAAAAATGGTCTTTATGTCGGATATATGAAATTGTAAAATTTTTGTATAAAGCAAAAATTAAATAAGTTGAAATAAATGATCCAAGCTTTCTCTAAGATAATAACATCTCTTTTAAGTTCATTTGTATATTTATTCTCAGAAATATGAGCAATCTTTTACAACTGAATGAAGGTAAAATATGAATATGGAAACATTTCCTTAATGATTGTTCAGAATAGCTTCAACTCAAACATTAGTCACAGCTGGGGGAAAAATGAATAAATTTCAAAACTAAAAGGCTAGCATTTATTCATTTTAAAATATTTAAATAAAAGATTTGAAATTATTACAAAATACACACGCGTATATAAATGATATATATTGCATTCCCTTCCCAAATAATAACATACAAAGCTAATTGAAAAATACTTTGAAGCTGCTATCGTTTTTTAAACTTTTATCCGTTTATCCTTCATCTCTACTCCTGCACATTACAAACAGCCACTAGCATAAAAATTCGGACCACTCTCTCCCCCTAATACAAATAATTTTCATTTAATAAATAATAAAGCAGCACTCAACCTTTTAGGCTTCGAATACTGCCCACAGAATATTAAAATTTCTCCCTGCCACCTCTCTTTCCAAAAAGATTCAGGTCGGAAAATAAACGAATATTCATTTTAGCTTTAGATAACCAAAAAAGAAAACTTTCATATTAAAAGTGAGGAATTTAATTTATTTAGAAACAATATAACTGTTATTATTAATGGCATTTCCAAAATCATTATATATAAAAAAAGATTATCTTTCGCGTATCATAAATTGAAAATCGGTAATCTAAAATATCAAATCTTTAAATTCTTGGTAATTTTATACTCATTCTTATCTAAACGAATTTTTTCCTTTAAGTAATCAAATTTCTTTTAAAATTTACTGTGAACCAATTTTTAAAGTCATAAATCCCACACGAAAACAAAATATAAACTTTCTGAAATTAGATGCAGATTGCTATAATGATAGAGTATGGCTTATATTCTTATTTTATTTGGTCTTTATTTTTTGCCTATTTAGATTGCAATCAATGTGAGTTCAAATGTGTATTTTTTTTTAATTACATTAGTGTGAAACAATAGAATAAACAGAAATGAAAATAAAACAAATTGTTCTGAAAGATAGATAGAACAATTGAAATTGCAGTAAGATGTGTAAGACAAAGAGTAAATAGTTAATCTGCCATGGATATAATTCTTTGTAAAAATAAGTCAAGATTTTAACTTAATTATGTTAAAATGATAAGGTATATAGATTTTTTTTAAAAATTAAATAAATTTTTTATATACATTTTACATGCAGTAAGGTCTTCAATCCGTTTATACATCCAAACCACCTTTTTAAAAGTAGGGTTAACTTGGAATAAGATTTCAACAAATGTTGAACATAACAAAATATAAATAATTACATTTTGAATTACAGGTGTCAAATTAAATCAACCCACATTTTTGACACTATCCACTTTAGATAAATATAGTAATGATTATTATTAATCATTTACTAAACTAGAAATTGTCTCTAGCACAGATATAAACATTAAAACTCAAAGACTAACATACCTGTTTTTTTTAAAATTAAACACACAAACATATGGAGTTATTCACATTTCATTTTCCCAGTGTAATATCTTTATATCACATATTCTTTTAAATTCAAGTAAATAAAGAGACAATAATAGAGAAATGACCCCCAAGATACATATTATGCTGAACCAGCACTCATCAGTTAGTTCAGGCCACTATCTCTCACATATAACTTTATTATATGAAAAATATTTATCTATATTAAATAATTATATTTTGCAGTAGTAACCTGGATCAACTAACGAGCTCTGGTTCAGCATGAAATGCATATTGGTGGGAGTGGGAGGTATTTCTCTTTTATTGTATCTTTATTTGTATGAATTTAAAATAATATGTGGCAATATTGAGGTTGTTTAATATATTTATACAGAATATAAATGTATGTAATGAAATACAAATAAAATTTGAAAATATATTAATGAAATTTTGATATCTTACAAATTTAGCATTTTTTAAAAAAAAATTATGACTTTAAATGGGGACAGATAATCATATCCATTATCAATGTGTTCATCTATTAAAAAAATTTGATTATATGATATTCATGTAGGTTAAATTTGCATAAATCTTTCATCTACATAATAAAGTGGTTTCTTTCTTCTTTATAACCTAAAGCTGAGTGCACAATTGGTCAAATTCACCACAGTCACAGCTCTCTTCATTCAGATTTAGGAAGAAAAAAAACACTTCATTACACAGACAGACAAAACATGTGCAAATTTGAATTACAAATTCAAACAAAGATATAAATTGGTATTTCTGTAGGAAAATACTGATTTTTGTGTGTAGAAACCAAGCAACCTCTCATTATATGTGCAATGTATAAGAAGCCAATAAACATCACATGACCTCCTCATCTTATGCTTGGGTATAACTGTTGTTAAAACGGGCAAAACTCACTATATATATTGCCACACACAGCAAGCTAGAGTAATCAATGGATGCCAGAAGGCTTGTGCATAAAATCCCCATCTAGTGCCTACTCATGCAGTATCCCCAGACTAGTTTCTGGCTTATGGCCTTCATCAGTGAGGAGCCTTGGATCTGAGAGCACTGCATCTTTCAATGGCAGTCTTTTCTGTCTTAATATTATAACGATACAGAGAAGTGGAGCTTACTGCAAACTGCACTACAAGGCGCCATCTAGGCATTTGAACCTAGAAAAATTTATAAAGTAGGCAGATACGTAAGTCAAAAAAAATTTTTTTTTTTTTTAAATTTTGATTCCGGTCGTTAGCCCAAGTCACTAGCTCAGGGAGTAGCAGAGATTTAATAATATAATATCTTCTCTAATTATATTTCAATATTAAAAAATAAATAAAATAAGCCACTGCTGGTAATTAACATACAAAAATTTATTTACGCACACATATATATAACATATAACATTTTTATTTTAATATGTTTACTTTAACATTTAACTTTATTCTTTAACTTTTATTTTAGCTTTTTAATTTACATTTTAAATTTTATACTATTATTAGTTCACACAAATGGATTTAAAAAAGTTTGTTTTAAAACATGTTGAGTATAGATCGGTTACATAAATTACACAGTTAAAAACATTCCAAGGTAAACATAAACAATCAAAATACAAAATCATTGATACCATCAATTGCATAGGGAATACAAGAAACCCAACGGTGTTCATCATAAGACACCACATTAACACCAATAACTTAAAAGACATCCGAATAAATACATTTTAGATACTCACCGTAAGGTATCAGTATTTACCGAATGTCTATATATATTTTGATCAAATATGAAAACCAAAAACATAATCAACCGATAACCAATCCATGCAAGCGTCTATAAACAACTTAAATTTAAAGCATTTTTATTTAGTGTTAAGTATGAATAGACTACATAGATTTGCATTTGAAAAGAAAATATTCTATCCTTATTTAACCTTAGGCCAAAAGTTCGCAGTCGAACTAACGCCAATTCATCTGATATACGCGTATTCAATGTAATACGAAATACGGCAGCACAAAAAGTTAAGAGAAGAAATTGCCTCTCGTCAGATAGAAATAATACATCTATCTGACAAGAAGAGCGATAAAAATAAAAACTCCATAGAAAGGAACTGCAGTCTCCAACTTATAATTCCTTTCATAGGCAAACGGGTGAGTGCGGTGTATACAAACAATTCTGCCCATAGCGAATCTTGCATTACATCACTAACTACACCAATATATCCAATCCATTGACCCAATTTAAGTACGAAACAAATAACCTAAGATTACCCTCCCCTAATATAACTTTACAAATCTATACAGCCATTCATGCCCGACTTAAGTTTAACATTGATATATTTTAATTTATCGGAAAACAGAAATCATAATAAACTTAAAGAACAAAACAAAACTAAATGAAAATTATTTTACAAAAGAAATACATTAAATAAAATTATAACTAATTAATAAATAACGTTGGTCAGATAGGATTCTATTTCTTAATTATTTTAAATACGGAAAGTTTTTAATTTAATGTTCATAGTGTTTCAAAATGTTTTTAAAGTTCTTACGATTTTTTTTCAATGTTCCTCTTTATTCATTGTATGCCATTTGAAATCCACATTAAATCCCCCGATGATCCTGTTGTCCTCAGTATAAAAAAAGCGATGTTTCATTTTTCCATTTTTATAACAACTGAAGGAATTGAAAGTGCGTCTTTCAATCCCTTCACCTCCAACTCTCCGACTTAACACATCTCAGTCCTCTCTTAATAAATCCCTAATAATTTCCAACTTTTTCTTTTATATTAATCTTAAGGATTGACTCAACATTACGTCATCAATGATGGTGGTCTTTTCGCTGAGGTCCGATTCCATAGGGATTTCTTTTTATTTGCTAAAAGTTTCTATTGTTTTCCTATCTGACCGTTGTTTATACATTTAAATGCCCAAGGACTTATTCACTTGGACTAATTAAAATAATCATTTCCATAACATTAATTAACCTGTTTTCCAAATCTAAAGATATATTTAAAGATAAATTTAAAGATATAATTTTATCTCTAAATCTTTTTAAAATTTAGTTTTAAACTACTCTTTTTTTAATAAAGTTTTATTTTAATAATTATTTATCTGTGCGATTTTATATATATGCGAGTTTAAGATGATTTTTTAATTTTCAGTTTTTAATTCTTAAAAAATAAATTTTTATTGGCAAACTTTTTTTTTTATGTTTACTAAAAAAAATAATGTAACGTCCGTATGTGCCCGTTACTATATATATATATATCATACGGAAAAGGTCATAGCTAATTTTATAAGCTAATCCTGCCATATTTTTAATATTACACATCTTTTTTGTGTTACATATCCATTTCCCTAAACATTTATTATTTTTTATCCTATTTTAATATCACCAGGTAACTTTCTTTTATCAATATGTCTTACAGGGGATTTGAATTAAGACTTTCAAGCACCCTTCAACTATCTCTACTATCTCACATCACTGATGCATATGACCACATAATGTAGAAAAGATAAATACTCACCAATGTATGTATTTCATGCTAAACCAGCACTCATCAGTTAGTCCAGATTATCATCTTCCCCCCCATATATATATAATCAGTGCTCAGTTTATATTAAGATACCAAATCTTCATACTTTAATGGACAGGTTTCAATCCACTCCAACCTCCAGCTCTTCAGCCATCAATACCACTGAAAATCTGATGATGGAAAGCCCAAATCCCATGTGGATGCCAATATTATAATAATTGTAGGTTGGAGTGGATTGAAGCCTGTCCATTAAAATATGAAGATTTGCTATCTTAATATAAACTGAGTACTGATTATATATATATGGGAGATGATAATCTGGACCAACTGATGAGTGCTGGTTTAGCATGAAATCCTTATATTGGTGATTATTAATCTTTTGTACATGTATGTGGTAATGTGTATTAGTGGTATGAGATAGTATGGGTAGTTGAAGGGTGCTTGAAAGTCTGAGTTCAAATCCCCTATGTTTACAAAATTAGGTTCCAGATATGTGAAGAGTGCCTGTATTTCAAATATTCAATATGTCTTATATAAATACTATGAATATGGAATTGAAATCGACTTCCTGCTGGTATGCACATGCTTTGCACTATTATTGGAAATCTTGTTAATATCTTTTCTTTTATACACCATACTAATATAATCATTTCTAACTTCCAATTTCTGTTCAAATACTATTTCTGCATTCAATGCTAGCCAATCATTTTTTAACTTAAATAGATTTGGATCTATTATGTCTCTTTTTTCTTTATCATTATTGTCATGTTTAATGAGTATTTCATCAATTAGTTCCCTTTCTTTAAAAAATGTCTAAATAGTTCAGTCCTTTCTCCTTTCCCATTATAATCTTAATATTGTATTTATTATTGTTCAATACTTCTACTATTTCCTATACAATTATATCATCAAGATATTTATGTTATTCTATATTTTCTTTAATTTTTATATACTTATCATTTTCTCCACACACATACCACATTTGGTTTTGGCAAATATTGTATTAGAAATTAAAACAATCTTATATATAAATTAAATGATGTAAAGTTTAATAAAAATGGAATGCATACTTCATGTGATACTGATAAAATGTATCAGAGTATACCTACAGAAATAGTATAAAAATAGTTATTGATAAAATAAAATGAGCAATATAATTGCAGAGAAATTGTTATAAGTTATTAAAGAAGCAATATTACTGATAAGTGATTTATTATATTTTAAATATAAAGAAGAATTTTGGATTATAATAAAGGGATGGGTTATGGGTTGCTCCATTAGTGGGACTTTATCATCAATTTTAATTGACTGTATAGAGGAAAATATAATTGATGAGTATATAAAAAAATTATAGAATAACATAGATATGCTGATGATGTAATTGTAATAGAAAATAATAGAAGTATTGTTAACATATTTAAAGAATTGAACAATAATAAATACAATATTAAGTTTACAATGGGAAAAAATTAGAAGGGATTAAAGTATTTAGACATTTAAAAAAAAATAATGGTGAAGTACTTATTAAACATTATATTAAGGATAAATAAAAAAAGGTATGATTGATTCAAATTTATATCAGCCTTGGTCTTAGAAAATAGCAGCATTGGGAGGATTTAAGTTAAAATGATAAGCTAACATTAAATGCAGATGAAGCATTTAAGCAGAAATTAGAAGTTGGAAATGATTATGTTAATATGGGATTTTCAGTAATAATAATAATAATAATAATAATAATAATAATAATAATAATAATAATAATAATAATAATAATAATAATAATAATAATAATAATAATAATAATAATAATAATAATAATAATAATAATAATAATAATAATAATAATAATAATAATAATAATAATAATAATAATAATAATAATAATAATAATAATAATAATAATAATAATAATAATAATAATAATAATAATAATAATAATAATAATAATAATAATAATAATAATAATAATAATAATAATAATAATAATAATAATAATAATAATAATAATAATAATAATAATAATAATAATAATAATAATAATAATAATAATAATAATAATAATAATAATAATAATAATAATAATAATAATAATAATAATAATAATAATAATAATAATAATAATAATAATAATAATAATAATAATAATAATAATAATAATAATAATAATAATAATAATAATAATAATAATAATAATAATAATAATAATAATAATAATAATAATAATAATAATAATAATAATTAAAATAAAAAGATGATGATGATGATGATGATGATGATATAAAAGATAGTTGAAAGCATGTGTACACAAATAGGATGTAGATTTCTATGCCATATTCAGAGTATTTATATGACATTGATAAAAGAAAAGTTACCTGATGACATTAAAATAGGATGGAAAAATAGAAAATGTTTAGGAAAATGAATTGTAGTGTAAAAAAAAATATGGGTAATATTAAAAATAGGGTAGGATTAATTTATAATTATTAGTTGTGACATTTACAATATGATATATATAAAATAAATAAATGTTCATTAATTAGAAAAAAAAGGTAATCATAATAAAAATAATAAATATAACAGTAATAAACTATTATAAATAGTCTTTCATTCCCCAGAAGTATTTTAGGTTAATTTCTTAAACCTGCCTCAATTACCATTAAATTCAAAAAAATTAATGGCAGTTGAGGCTGGTTTAAGAAATTAACCCAAAGTACTTCCGCAGATTGAGAGACTGTTTATAATAGTTTATTAATATTATATTTATTATTTTTATTATGATGTGAGAGAAAAATCAGACAGAAAAAATGGTCATTGAATGAGATAATTAACAGAAAAGATATAAAATCGGGCTTATATATACATTTTTTGGATATTGGTCATAGAATAAAATATATTCAAGTAATAAACTATGTTAAAAATACAAGGAAAGAAAATATTATGGAACAATGTATATTGATGAAAAATTAAACAAATGTATAAGCAATGTTAAAGGACCAGCACAATTAAGGAAGGATGGGCTTTGTAAGATTGTTGAAAACTTTAGAAATATAATTGAAAATATTTTTATAGATTGTTTTCTTCTCAAACAACTCAATCAATTTACTGTCCCAATTATTAAAAAAATGATTGATCACCTAGCCTCCAGCAACAGAAACATAACAGATCTTTACCCAATGGCACTCGTGCCTTTTATTAAAAAAGCAAAACCTCTAAATGACATTAACAGTATCCAGCCAATTTCCATGATCCTATTGCTTATCAAGATAACTGAGTCAGTTATTAAAGATCAAATCCAAACTCAAATTCTTAACCATATCTTGCCAAACCAATATGGAAAAAAGTGATCATCAAACTCGCATGCTATGACCAATATAACTGCACTGTTCAATTATATCAGAGTATATCATAAATCCAAACCCATTGCTGTCCAGCTAGATATTGTGGTGGTATTTGATTCAGTCCAGATAAACACCCTCCTGGATATAGTGGATGAATATGACATTCCATCCACGATTGTTCAGATGGTCAGCAATCTGCTCAACAGCAGAGATTTTACTCTCTCTTGATGGCAAGATCACACCAGGTTTCAAGCTATACAAATCGATCCCTCAAAGATCTCCTCTCAATGTCCTATTCTTCTCGGCATACATCAACCTTCTTCTGATGGACATAAAAAAAAACCTCCCAGGAATATTCCTTCCCTCTCTCAATAAAAATTTCAATGTTTTTGCATATATAGATGACATCATGATGGTGCTTCCCACCATTAGATACCTTCCCCATCTCATAAACATCTTAAACAGAAATACAATGAAACTTGGCCTACAAATAAATTTTAACAAATCTTCCATCTGAAAGATAATGTCTGGCAAACAAATTAACTCCCCCTTTTCTACAAAACCCCAAAGATATCTAGGTTTTCCAATCTTCAAACCTCCAACTGCAATGGCAAGAGAGATTCAAGATGTAATCCTTCAATCAACCGAAGCCATCACCACTTCACTCTCTAGAGTATACCTTTCATTATATGGAAAGGTTGGCCTCCTCAAGATGATCATAATGCCAAAAATCTCATATTATCTTCCATTCATAAAAATGTCTAAACAGTTTCAAAACAAAATTAACCGATTATGCACCAAACTTCTCTGGAGAGGAATGATAGTTGCTATTAGCTTGTGAGGTATCCAATGACCATGCAGGTTCAATGGACTGTCATTCCACTTGATACAGGCAATCATTTTACAAAAAACACACAACACTCTACATAATCTTATCCTCTCCTGTGGATACACCAACATTATTAAAAAATTACACTGACTGATCATCCTCCGCTATTTTCCAGGTCATGGATAGCATTGCTAATAGAACACCTACAACTATATAACCTGATGATGCTCTCTAACCTTAACCAAAAAATCATCTTATGGGAAGCATAAATCTAATCAACTATAATCAACAACCCATTAAAACCAGCCTAAACGTAACCAACCAAAGCTTCATTACACACTTCAAAAGATGAAGTCTGGAACCCAAATTTCTTGACTTCATCATTAAAATTGATCTTAATACACTTCCCATGAATTGGTTTCTTTATCACCGAAGAGGTTTTTCTAGCATTGACCCAATATGTGGTCTGTGTCCTCGTGAAGATGAAAACCATAGATCATAATATACACCGGTGCCAAAGACTTAAAACACTGAAAGATATAATCATCATCAACTCCTACATAAGATCTGACATGATTTTCTCACTTGAAACATCATTCATAATGGAACTTTTGCAATAATAAGACTTTCCACCTTTGTCCTTTATGCCATATGGATAGTGAGATGCAAAACTCTCATGGAATTACCCCTGCCACAAATCATACCATTGTTTTATCAAACGCTAAAAAAAAACCAAGAAACATGATCAGCTTCTTGCCTCCAGTAAAACCTTTGATGACACCTGGTCATTAACTGGTCTATATTTTTCCTGATTATCAACTCCAACCTACCCAGCATTTTAGATTAGGCAATTTTAAAAGAAAATATTCATGCTTATATTAAAAATGCTAATACTGTTAAACAAGTTCTTAATTTCTCATATTCTACACAAACATTCTTTATTATACCCAACCACATAAGTGTATAACAATTGTGTTCTCATAACATAGTCTATCCAGATGGCAAACAGAACATTAATATAATCATGTTATTGTACAATTTGTTTATTTATTTTTTATTTATCAGGATGTAATCATTATTTATTGCTAATAATTTTTTTATTGAAATGAACTTATAACAAATCTAATTATTTTGAAGTACATACATGTATTTTACTAATTATATTTATGTGTAATGTAAATAATGTCCTTTGACATGGGATTGCTATAAAGACAGATTGATAACAAACATGAAAGCATATAGTAATAGAAATATTAGATTTACAGAAAATGAACTGAATAAGTTAGGGAAGAAATTGAAAAGAGATAATGGAAGAAAGTTATATGGCTGGGCAACAGAGATAGTGAGGAATTTAAAAAATAGGGCAAAAGTAAAGCTATTATCATGTTTTAACAAGATGGCAAAGAAGAGAAAAATATCAGATAGCTGGAATAATACAATAGTAAGGTTACTATTTAAAGGAAAGAGTAAGGGTTATAGAAAGTTAAACAATTATAGACCAATAGTGGTGTCAGTGTTATGCAAAATATTCACATATATGGTGATTGGAAAGGTCACAAAAGAAGAAAAGAATATAGGGGAAGAAATGCAAGAAAGTTTTCAATCAAATAGATTTATAGGAGATAGTTTATTTGTTGTTACACAACTTATAGATATGAATAGGAATACAGGTAGACATTATATATAGTCTTTATAGATATAGTCAAGATATATGATAGAGTAAATTCAAATAGATTATGGATAAGTTTAGTAAGTTTGGGAATGAATGGAACTTTGAAAACAAATTACTATATATATCAATTAGGAAATATAGAATCAGTTAAAGTTAAAATCATGTGGGACTAAGGTAAGGATGACTTATGTTACTTATTTTGTTTTTTGTTATATTTGAAAGAAATGGAAAGAGCAATAAAAAGACAAAGAAGAGGGGTAGAGACACCATTAGTAGGTGGCAAGTGAGTAAATACATTATCTGGTCTTTTATTTGCAGATGATATCTTCATGTGCACAGAAATAAAAAAAGATATGAGGAAAAATCAAAAGTAATGATGACAAATAGTGGGGAAAGAGAAGAGAATTTTTTTATTGGGGGATACAAAATTAAATGTGGTGAATAGGTATAACTATTTGGGAATCATCTTAGGTAATCAGAGAAATGGTTTGGATGGATGAGAAAAAAAAAAGATAAATGGAAGAAAAGAAAAAAAGGACAGATAAAAAAAATTAACAGTGTTTTCATATAATAAATATGATGTTGCTATAATAGTTTGGAAAAGAGAGGCAATAACAGGTTTAACTTATAGTAATGATATATTATGTGTTAATAAAGGAGTGTTAGATTACATAGAAAAAATACTAAGAAAAGTAGAAAGACATACATTAGATGCAGGTGTGTGACAAGCAAAGGAGACAATTCAAGAAGAAATTGGATGATCAAGTTTTTATATGAGAGATGCAAAAAGCAAAATGAAAATGTTTGATAGATTGAAATTTATGGATAACAAGAGAAGGCCAAAATAGTATTTAATTAGGTTATGAATAAAAGAGAGGCAACAAATGGGTGAGAAAGGTAGTATGATACACACAAGATTTGGATAAAGAATTTATGTCAGTATACTTATACAAAAAGTGGGATGATTGTGTTATGAGAATTGTTGAGTGTTATAGTGACAAGAAATGGGATAAAAGAATAGATGCACTAATAAAAAATAGGGAGTTGGAGAAATAGAGAAAAGTAGTATGGAGATTAAAAAGAGTTTAAATATATATAGAAGTAAACAGAATATTGGGTGTGAGTTAATTTATGATAATAGCAAAGACAGTAAGTAGTTTAATGTTTACAGCTTCAACAGGATCTTTGGCAACAAGGGAATATATGTATATGAGTAATTTAGTCTGCAAGTTATGTAATGAAGGCATAGAAAATATTAAGCATCTACTAGTAGAATGTAAATGCCTGCAAAAAGAAAGTGTACAAATAATGTTGTGAAAGAATAAATGCAAACAAAGTAATCATATAAAAAGTGGGTGCTTGGCTTTTATGCTAAGTTTGGGAAAAACTAAGAGGGGGGGTTAGATATAAAGGCCATAGAGTTGACAAAAATTATGTTGTGGAAATGGGATGAAGCAGGATAAAAAATATGGGAAAAACATAGAATGGGAAATGGAAAGAGAAGGGAAGTGGCAACAAGTTTCTCTGGGCATAGTGGCTGAGAGATTCCTGACTTTGAAAAAGGAGAAGGCACAGTGCATCATATCACATTACATGTCAGAACCATCAGAGAAAGTAATAGATGAATACAAATCATTGATTAGTAATTTGAATAAAATTAAAGTAAAAGTAAGAATAGTTGGATTACTACCAAAATTTGATGATATGTATATGTTAAATAGGGCATGTATTATAAATGAGAATTTGAAAAAAGGATGTGAGAAAAATAATGTTATGTTTGTGGATGTGTGGGATTTTTTATTAGTAAGAGGAAGTTTTATAACAAAGATGGATTCCACTTAGCAAACAAAGAAGTGAAGCATTACACTGTTGGTTTGATTTATAAAAAAAACATTATAGTTTGGCAAATAGCATGTAAGAAATAAATAAAGGATAACTGATTTGGATATAAATGTGGATGTGGAGAGAGAACGGATCTTTAAAATTAATGATAAACAAGCTAATTACAAATGCAATAGAGAAGACAGGATTAAAAGAATTTATAAAAGGATAGTAAGCAAAGAAAAAATTGTTGTAATTGGATATTTTTATTATGCTAGGTGGTGGAAGACCAGAAAAGTGGCTGAAATTAAATAATGCAGTTAGAAATGAGGAACTTGAGGTATTACCAGTAGTTACAACACCTCTAAGAGAAAAGGAACCTATACTAGAAGACTTGGTATGGCATGGTATACATAAAAAAGAAGAAAAAAGTGGTGGTATAGGAGTTATGTGAAAAAATATTTAAATACTGTTAATGTCAAGAACATTTGTGGCTTGCGATAAGGTTAGGAAGATTAGAATGGATTGTGGCTATAGTATATATGGCCTGGAGATAGTCAAACTATGGAGTGGAAGAGTAGCATATATGCATGCATAGTTAATGATATACAGGGTTTCAAAGAAAGTGGAAGAGAATATTGTTTATAGAGGATATGAATGGGCATATTGAATAACTGGATGTTCTGGATAACAAGAATGTACAGCTTTTGAAATTTTTTTGTCAGAGAGTGAATTTGAGCATTAGAAATTTATCATTTTAAGGGTCAATGCACATGGTCTAGAAATAATATATTTCACACAATAGTTTATGTATTAGTAGAGAAAGATGGATAAATTAAATAGAATGCAGAAAGCAATGGCTTTATATAGCAGAACTCTGTAAATGTGGTACAGTGATCTATTTACATCTGTGTTTGATAATATGATTGACCAAGGGGAAAAAATCTTCAGAAATAAATATATAATACCCACAGTAAACTGTTATTAAATCTATAATTAATTGACTCGAGGTCATCAGTATTCTAAAGCATAGATTGGGGGAGTTGATTTTATTATTCTTGTAAATAGAGATCATTAATATCTTTTGCATTAATTCTTCCAAAACGATGAAAAAAATTACTGCTGGCTGTTTTTAAGATTTTTTTACCATTGATTACTTTCAAATTGTTGTTTGCAGCATTTGCATAAATTTTGATAGACACTTCCATCTGCGATGCCATAAAGATTGTATTGGCACCTTTCAACTGATCACATGGCTTTGTGGTCATTATTTTGGTGGACTTTTCTAGTGAGAAAAAGTTTGTTTTATTGAAAACTTCCAGCAGTTAATTGCTTTTGTCAAGGAAAAATAGTTTTAAACATTTCACCTATTTTTATTAATAATGTTTACTTGATTTTTATTTCACAAACTGTGTGTTTTGGTAATTTTGGGGGTGGTTCAAATCTGAACACCTGTACAATAGCAATCTAGCAATGCCAAAGTTTACTCTGAGATTATTATTATCATCATGATTATTATTAACATTTATTAAAAATATTGGAAAATATTCTAATGATTTATGCTCAAGTTAATCTTTCAACTGAAAATAAAATATAATTAAAAAGAAGAGAATTAAAATATTAGCTTATTTTTATAATATATAACCTTCAATTTGAAAAGACATTAAATCAAATTTAAAATTTTTCAATAGTAATCAAATTGCTAAAGTATTAGTTAATTATTTTAAAAAAATTAAATTGTATAAGACATTCCATTTTAAAATTATATTGAGGGGGGAAATCTTATATCCGAGCCTTTAATTAAAGTTTCCTTTTTTTTTTTTTTACGTATGGGCTGTTTGGATCCTTAAAAAATATTAGTATATATAAAAAGTACATATATTTTGTATTTGTTAATAAAAATATAATGTAAAAAAAATAGAAATATATATTCAGTCTTGCCTTCAAATTTAATTAAAACTAATCTAGTTTAGCCAGGAATAAGTGGACTTTCCCCTGTTCTATGTGAGAATTGACTAAATTTATTTATTTCATATTGCCTGATTAAATCTGGCATTTAAGTACAAAAATAAAACAAATAAAATGATTAACTTGGAGAGAAGTAGACTAAATTAATAATTATTTCATCAATTTGGATTTGTGCTACAGAATAAAGCAAATGAAAGGCTCAGTGCCACTCTATTTTGTTTTCTGTCTAACAATGTAAAGATTAAAATAAAAATCAATGTTGTAGAACAGCTACGTAATGATGTATGTACCCTGAACTTACAGAGTCTACTTTTTTCTGCTATATGAAACTATGCAAGCCATAAAAACAGTATTACACAATCACAATTATTAATATGATAAACAATGTACGTAAGCTCTACTGATTTGGCAACAAGTGTGTTGATTTATAATCTTAGATTTTCCAATTCAAATGTTAAAATACTTAACTATATCATCCCATATACTCAATTTCAGATTGAAAAATCCCTGAAAGACAGACCTGATAAATGAGTAGGCAATAATACTTTTTTTAGTTCCTCCTATATGCTGTTCTATGTGAAAATATATCAGAAAGAAATTATTGTAGTTGCTATCAATGGGTTTGTATGTTATAGGCATAAACATTTAAATCTTTAATATTCCTTTATATGTGTAGAATTAACAGTTAGTTAATATTAAACAGTTATGTTGTGTTTATATTTGTACTCAGGATTATACTATATTTTTCTGAAAGCATATTGTTAGCCTCCTCTAGAAAAAACTAATTATATAATAATGACAAAATTTAAATTTAAGCATATAAATTTATCAAACCACATGCCTAATATGTTTTTGTGCTGTTAAAGATGACAGAACACTTGAACTGTTTAGGATCTTTTCAAGCAATAAACTATTTTAACATTTTAAGCACTGCGTGGTTTAATACCATGATAAAATAATAGATTTTATGGCTCCCACTGAGTGGATAAAATCATGCTATTTTTCTTTATTGCATATTTGGGTTATTTTTGGTTGTCCTCATTATTATGGCTAGTTTTCAAAATCATGATTTGTTTAGATATATATTTCATCAAATCTTATCTATGTTTTATGTTGAGTAATATTTCGTTTTTAGCCAAGGTTTGAGTTCTTTCACATCGCTTTATCTTTAAATGCTCATTGGGGGAGTGGGAGTGTAAGTATGTTTGCTGTTCACATTGTGATGTTTTTTAATTAATTATTTTTCTGTATTTTAAGTTGCTTATTTCTTCACTACTTAATTTGTGTCACTTATGCATCTGAATATTAGCAGTATCAATGTCCTCTGAGATGAAACTTTATACAATTTCTGATATCAATCTTGGTAGATATGTTGGGAGGTTTGGGTTTTTATAGTTTTCCACTGTCAATACTCCTGCTTCAGTAGTAGGTGTTTTAATTCATTATAAAGTATCATTTGATTCCTCATTTGATTTCTTTAACATCCTTTATTTAGAACAAAACATGATTGCAATTATATTTCATCATGCTACTGTCACATTAAACGATAGACCTACTCTTATACATCAACTTATATGTCTCATTAAACATGTTCTTTCATTCAACTTTTTTCCTACTTTTCTTTTTGGTGATTTTAATATGCCTTGTACTGATTTTATAACCAAATATGTTTATTTTATTTATTGTAAACTGATGAGTAGTGAAGGCTTGTTTTCTGATAATAACTTTTTCCTCAAAGTCTTAAAATTGTCAACTTTCATTTATATTTTATTTATCAAATCTGCAATTCATTGTTAATCTTTTTTTAGAACCATTGTTTTTCTGATCACATGACACTTTCCATTCAAATAGATAGTGATCTTCATGAAATACTTGTTGTTTACCATAATAATACATTAAAAGTATTGCTTAAGACTACATCTCTGGAGAAGGTAATTTCTGAAATTTTACATTTATTTCAGGAAGATTGATATTTTTTTCTCTACGATAAGCAGTAACATTGTTTTTTTTATCACTATCATTCAATTAATAATTACACATTACACTAGTAAAAACCAATTATCTACAGGTTTAGTTAAGGAACTTTCTACTATTAAATTGAAGAACATTTCTTGTAATCGTACATTGGTTTCTTCAGTTATGACCTTTAAGCATCAATGTAAGCACACTCAATCTACTTTGGCTGAATACCTTTCTATTAAAAAGTCATAATATTTTTGGCCCAATCTCATAACTGATTGAGAAGATACATCTGCTGGGCTCCTTCTTATAAAAGTAAAAAGTATGTCCTTTCTATGATTGTCAATAAACAAACATTATCACACAGAACTTAACATGTTGCTTTCTACTTTTTAACTCTTTAAATATAGATTGCAAACTTTCAGCTGTTCTGAGTTTCCAGTATTGGCATTTGGTGAAAGTCAACAAGATCATGATATTATAAAGTCTGGCATTATGCTTAAGTTGAAATCCTTACCTGAAAGCATTCATCCTGGTTGTCATGGGCTTTGCTTCTTAATTACCTTCTATTTCTTATCAGTTACTTCATGATACTAATTATTACAGACTTTCTTGGCTTTCTTTCTAAGCCAATTTATCATAACAATAAGCTGTATTCAGTTTTCTTAATTTCATTTTTCAAGCAAAATACGCTTTTTTTTATTAATCTTTTTTCTAAGACACCTTTACTTATTAAAAAAATGTTGATTCCATAATTAAAGATAAGATAAGCCTATCATAACATCTGTCCCTATTGATGGTATCATTGAACTATTACAACTGTATAACATTCCTGTTTCCTTTCTCTACATTTATCTAATCTTCTAATAAATAAGAAATTCTAACCTTCTTAAATGGCAATGTAACATCAAAGCTTAAACCCACTAACTTTATTCTGCAATGTTCACCTTTGGATGTTTTTATTTTTATACTTCTATTATAAAGCAGATATTAGTAAATGTTTTTTAGCAAATAGAAAATGATCTATATTTTAACTTTTAATTAATATATTTTAAGATGAGATATTGGAACATAAAAAGAAAAACGGTATAAGATAGAAATTAAATAATCAGATATAAAATAAAATATAGATAAATTGTCATTTTGGATTTGTGAATTTTTCAAATTTCAACAATACATTTTTTTAAAAATAAAATAAACTTTATTAATTACAAATTATGTACAAGTATTAACATACCTACAGGGGGATTTCTTATATGACGTAAGATGCATGGCTTATAAAATATAATTATCATAACGAGTATCTGAAGACAGATACAATGATTCAGTTTTATAGTAATATTCATTAAGACTGTAGCCTCAAGCACATGCGTATAAAAATGCGATAGTAGGGACCTCTACAGGTCTATAATTTACATCATTTTAAAATAGTGAACAATTAAGAAAAAGAATGTTCTGCCAAATTTTTCTCATAGTATTTCTTGGTATAAATTTTAGATCATATAAATATATATTATACCACTCTTTATTATTTTTTTGGAACATTATAATTTTGTAGTCGAAAATTACAGAACAGCAAGTAAGCAACATGGTTCTAATAATGTAAATAATTACAATAGTTTTATTTGAATTAAAGTTTTTGATATTTTTCTCAAGAAATTTTTTTAGATTAAATATTTGCTTGTGGAATACGAATTACTTTAAAGATGAGAAGTATGGACATGTTTGAAAAATGTCCATCAATACACATTTCTTTGTTTCATTTGTATATATTGAAATGTGTTATAAATATTGTATCCATTTATTAAGTTAATAACATATATAAACTTTAAATAAACTAGTAATGATTTTAATGAGCAATTAAATAATTATTATATATAGAGCTCGCAAAATAAAATTAGATCATGTGACATCTGACTTGATTTTTTTTGCAATTAAATAATTGTATGACTTATCAAATATTTAATGCTAAGAATATAGAACTACTCATGGAACAAATAAGTCTAAATATACTACTAATATAATCTACAAGCAAAATTTTCAAAGAATCAATAAATAAATCAGTGAAGAAATGTCCGCCTTTCATTTTATTAATGTCAATGTATGAGGGGGAACTGAAAAACTTCTGAAATTTTATAATAAAAAATGAACATTTGTTGTTGGTGCTACAAATTGAGTATCACTCACAACTCTGACTCCTTGATGCAATACACTGGTCTAAATGTGTTTTCTTCTTTTCAAAGTAGATCTGAAATTTTTGCAAAGGGATTAATTTTGATGTGTCCATTATTTTTTCTTTACATGTCTAACTTCACAAACTTTTTTGAGACATTTTTTATTTAAGAGAATTACAAGAAGTCACACAGAGTGAGATTTGGTGGATATGGCTGGTAGATAAGCTGGACCATGCTGTTTTTAATTAAAAACAGGTATACACTCAAGACTGTGCAGATGCATTGTCAGGGTAAAATTTGCCCTATCCACTTTGCCACAAGTTGGGATGTTTTTATTTTACTGTATCATATATACATTTCAGAATTTGTATGTAAAACACCTGGTCATTATGATAAAATTCTGAAAGAAAAATGCCATTAGTGTAACATAGGATTTCACTTACCACATCTTTTTTAGATGTGGATATATTGACACTTATATTTTCCCCAGAAAAGATTGCTTTTAAGCTGTTGTAAGTATTGTAGCTATTTTCCCTGGCATTTTCTCTAACACACAATAGAATTTCACTTCATTACAACTTTTCAGCTATTACAAAAATCAACAAATGATCCATAAATACTATAACATAAATATTTACTGCACGGCACCAATAACTTTATTCAATAATGACAGTTGTCAGAATGATACCCACAAAAGACATTTTGTAGTGGAACCATGTACTACAACATACAACATGATTGCCATCTAGACTATGATTCTGGGTACATCCACATACTTTGTCAGAACAAAGAAATTCATCTTTTATTTAAAAAAAATATCATCATATTAATATAACATAAGAAGGGTGCTACTTATAGATTTAGATTTTTGGGGAAATTTTCTTATAAATTCTCTTAGTAATATGTTCAGACTTATTTGTTCTATGAATAGTTCTATACATGTTATAGCATAGAATTTGTCTATTCACATTACTTATGTTAGCACAAAATTGACATATACCATAAATTAAAAGAATAAATGAAAAAAAAAATAATTTGTAATTTTGTTTGAATATTATAGATGCTTGGTGGTTTGTCTGCCACAGAGAAATAATATTTACCTCAATAAAAGTTTTTAAAAATTCTTTAAAATATAACATATACTTATATTTATATCAGCATAAAATTTTTATATAGCAATAATTAAAGAATAAATCAATCTAATGCTTTATAATTTTTTTCAGATAATAGAGGTTTTTGAATTAGTGATGTTTGGATTAATAGTTATCTATCTACCAAAAAGAAATGATGGGTTATGTATTTTTGGTTTCAATAGTACATCTTCAAAACAAATTTGTAATGATCATAACTGTTTATTTAAAATATTAAAAAATAAGACTCCCTCCTTCCTCAGTAATACATTGATATATTTTTTTTATTTATTTACATCTACAGGTGTTTTCTCAATATTTATATAATTTAGGTTGGTTATCAATAACCTATACAAATTTTCTCATATGAGCCGCTCTTTAGAACATAACTATTAATTGTAATTATAAATTTATTAAACGCACATTGATTACGTAAGTAATATTTACTGAGGCTATAACCTCGATAATATGCGTGTAAAATGCGATAGTAGGGACCTCTACAGGTGTTTTAACCACAAGCTTATGCTATGGAAGAAAAGCGTAAGCTTGTGGTTAAAACACCTGTAGAGGTCCCTACTATCGCATTTTACACGCATATTATCGAGGTTATAGCCTCAGTAAATATTATAACTATTAATTGTAAGTTTTACTAATCTCATGTGCATTGCTCTGGAATTAGGGTACAAGGACCAGCTCTTGGAAATGTGTATCAAGAGTGAGCTGAAAAAAGACATGTTGTTTTGCTGGCATTAATCTAGGCAATTATAAGACTATTTTTGTAAAATGCTATACTTTAATATTTGTAATTTTAAAATATTCTTAAAACTTCTTACATCAATAAATGTTATACATTGATTTTCAAATTGGATATTACTTTCTTTCAATTGAATCAGTACCAGTGGTAAATAATTATTATTTTTAATCATTATTCATCCACTGCAGGATGAAGGTGTCTCCAACTTTAATCCAACTTCTTTGATCTTTAACCTCTCTTCTCCATATCATCCCTATATACTTGCTTATTTTATTCATCCATCTCACATGCGGTCTCTTTCTTGATCTTCTACAACCTTTTAGAATTTACTTTAAGATTTCAACTATCCATATATTATCTTTTAGGAATATGTCCAGCCCAACTCCAGTCTCTTAATTCTTTCAATGATGCTAATATTTGGTTACTCTCTCACCCCTGTACTTTTATTTTTGATCTTTTTTTTGTGTTATTTCTAACATGCATCTTTTCATACTTCTGTAAGTGGTCTGGAGTCTCTATAATGCTCGTCTGTAAAGTGGTAAATAATGCAGCTGTTTAAAGAGATAGTCCTCAGCAAGATAAATATTAACAACAGATTCACAAGCTCATTTTTTTCAGGTAAGAGTTAGGTGGTTGTCTATATATTTTTTTTAATTTTCTAGACAATAATAGCTATATATCCATTTACTGATTACTGTTGGCTGAGTATCTGTGTTGGCTTTATGTCAGATACTTTAGAAAAAAATACACTACGCCACTTGGAAATAATTTCACTTTGCTTTTAACATTAGGACATAAGAATGGCAATTGCACACATTAATAGATCAATGACAATATATATATATATATATATATATATATACACACATAGGTGGAAAACAAGCAATAGACAACCAAATAGGTCAATTATTTTTTTAGCTATCATATTTCGGGTAAAAAAAATATAAATATGGCGAATTTAAATATGGCGAATTCGAACCGGTCATAGATATTGGCTGAGGCACACTTCAGTAGATCAATGGATGGCTAAATAGGTATGTAGAAAGCAAGCATAAGTCATTAAAATATATCAATTATTTTTCTTTTAATACCATTCGCATGTTTAAGTATTTGCAAGTGAGTAAATAATTTTTAAATAAAAGAAAATTATATTTTAGTAGTTTTAACCAAAGTTATTTAACAACTATAAAAGAAAAAAAATGTTGGTTTAAATAAAACTTTTAGTAATCACTTCTATTGTGGATAACATTATTTTCAGACCAGAAAAAAAAACAAAGTTTTTAATTAATCCTCATCAATTTAAGTCTGTGAATCATTGCTAATACTAGAGATTGATTTAAGATATGTTTCTGATTATATCTGAGAGATTTGTCTTTCTATCATGAATCACATGCCTTTGTTCAAGGCTACCTTCAAAAAAATAAGAATGCTTGTAGAAGAGTACGGTATTAACTTGACTTAATAGGATGAGATAGCAAAACTCATTTCCATATGCAAAAAAAAAAAAAATCATTCCCAAGTTTCCCTGGGGCAAATATTTCTTACAATGTGTATTATCTTAAAGCTACGCCCGATACAACAATAGACAATGAACACTAGAAAATTATAAGCTTATTGAGTGAGACAAAGATTAAAACCTTGAACTAATTCTTTTTTAAAAAAAAAAAGTTTAATATTATTTCCACGTAGAATATTTTCTTTATAGAATATAATAATTTTACATTACAGGCTGCAAAAGCATTTGAAAGATAGACTTTATAACAAACTGCTATTTAAACATTTAAAAAAAAAATGAATTTATAATATTATATACAAACTTATTAGAGTTTCATTACTATATGCCTACGATCTGAGGTTCGAATCCATGCTTAATATTTTTTTTCAAAAGGCTTGCCAGCAGCTAATATGCAGTTAATCTAACTAATACTACGCACATTGATCTTTAAATGGCAAATGTAATTGAATTAATCCATGAATATATTTATTTTATAAAACAACAAATTTATTAATCTTTAACTAATTAAAGATTAAAGTTTATATCTGGGTTAGGGATAATCTCTAGTTTAATAAATATTTTGTGATAATCCTTGAAGTTTTTATTGGTGGAGGTTCATGTTAATGTTGCGAATACAGAAAGTTTAATACGTATAAATCAACTTGTAAAAATTTAATTAGTCTTATCAAAATAGTAAAACAATGGAAAACATCTCAAACAATCATTAAATCCACCTCAAACACTTATTAAATCCCAAGTTTTGAGAGTCTTACCTGTTTCTCCACTTACCTGTTTCTCCAGGAAGGTCTGTTAAACCAATGAAAAACGTTGCAGTGAAAATTCTGTTAGACAGGTTTTAACCTTGCAGTGAAATAGTTATGAAAAAGACTATTTAATATTTTACTTTAGTTGTGAAACAGTGTCTTTATATAAAAACTGTGAAGAACTATCTTAGTTTAGCAATTGACTGGACTTATACTTAAAGTGCAGAATATTTTAATAAATAACTCATTTCAGGACAAGGGTTTGTCCAACAATTATTCATAAAGGAATTTGCTACTCAAATGGCATGTGATCTTTCAAGTACTTTACCATACAAAAAAGTATTTAGATCTACAGAAAGAATTCACACATCTTGACTATCTTACCATTAACACAGCATTCTTATCACACTTAAATTTAAATAGATATATTACTGTGTATGTTATGCTAATTGTCAGAGATCCATTTCATTCATCAATATAAATAGATACCCATAGTTTCTGATGTAATAGAAAAATTTTAAGACATATAATAATTTAGGTTATTGAGACTATTTGCATTTCATTCTTTACTATCACACCATAACTTATCTAAACAAATCCACCTTCCTTATTATTATTGCAATGCTTATTTTATTAAAATTAATCAAGCTTACAGTTTTGATTGAACTGAAATCTTTTTCAGAGCTGTAAGATATATATATATATATATATATATATATATATATATATATATATATATATGAACACAAATACTTTATCATTTAAACAAACAACTTATCTAGATTGATCTCACAGTTAAGTAAGCACATCTCACATATCTACAAGTTTTGAAACTATGCAACTTTGATAGCCCTTTTGTGCAGTTGAATTTGCATAGTAGGGTTTAAATAGCAGAGTGGATAACACATGTTTCTGCCATGCTTGCAATCTGTGTTTGAATATAGTTATATGAACTGTTTTATACCACAAATATGGCTATGAATGGTGAAATGAATGTGGATGTCTTAACTGAGAAAATAATAAATATAATCCATTTATTATAATATAATGCATCATTCATTACCAGTACAGTAAAATGAAACCATATTTCCATAAGTACTCCACTTTAGTTAGTTTTATCTTATTTCTGGCATTCTTTTGTTTGCTATCTATTTTTATCAGCTAATAAAGTAGTGCAATAAAAATATCAGACTCTTAACACTACCATAAAAATCCAGGTATTTAATGTCCCAATTGACCTAATAGTTGAAGGTTGTTTGAATAATGCTTGAATATTAAAGGAGGGTTATCTGTATTTACATTAATTTAAATGCACAAAAAATACCTTTTATATAGCATGGAGATCCAGATACTTATTCCTCTAACTCACATAATGAATTAATGTTGTTTACAAAATAAATGTAGATTGAGGAAGAAAGGTCTGAGTTTTTAGGCTGGGTGTTAGTTAAAATGTGACAGAGTTAATATCAGAATAGTACGGATTTCTATAAATGGCAATTTTCTACCCTATTTTGCATTTTATTATTATTTTCCACCCAATCACTCCCATAAATTGGCTTGTTTTTTAATCTTTTATGATTTTGCCAACATTTTTAATTCTTTTTCAATATTCTTTAAAATTATATGATAAATTATTGGCTCAATATTAAATCAAGTGAGACATCTTTAAGAGATTCTCAGTGGGAACATAGTTTTTTTTTTGATTGCATAATCACTTATATGATATCCATCAAATTCCACTAAACTTATTAAGATAATGTTTATTAAAATCAGAACCTGAATAAGTTACGAATGAAAATATTTTTGAACTACTATATATTATAAAGAAAGTGAACTATTAATATGATTCTTATTGGAACAGTCTAATTTTATAACCCATGTATATACATTTAATATCTAATATTAGTTAAAATTTAATATTTTTTATTAAATATAGAAAGAAAAATTATCTCATTTGTTATCCATTAACGTAATGATTTTTACTAAACAGTGGAGATATTTGATTTTAAACAGTTCTAATGATATGTGTGTAAGTCTGTGCTAGCGTGTGTTTTAATTTGCAATATTTAATTATTTGCTAGCAATAATTATTATTTTAGTTAAAAGTATTAAAGAATTGGTTTGTATTTAATACTTAATAAATATATATGGGAAATATTTTTACACAATGTTAGTTAAATAATATTTAGTTTATTAAATAATTTTTAAAAAATATTTTATTACAAGTTCAAATATTATATAAGTTAAATTGCTATTTTTAAAATATTTTGTGTTTCTTTTTTTCTGTTGTTCTTTAATTAAGTCTAAAAGTAGAACTTGAAGTATGTGATTGGAAATTGATTTTATTGGACGATTGATTTCAGTACAGTCAGCTGATCAGTTGGGATTAGCTATATATGAAAGGGAGAATAGGGTTGTGTGTGCATGGAAATTATTAAGAAATTGATAACAATTTAAATATATATATATTACTAAAAAGAATCATTTAATATTTTTGTTTTAAAAACGTGTTTAAAATTTTATCTTTATTTAAATTAATATTAATATGAAATAAAAAATAAATAACCAATCAATTCTCTAAGAGAAAAAAAGGTCACATTTATAATACTTATCATAACAATTGATATTACACAGAATGACTTTGACAAATATCTATAGAAAAAAGATTAACTGTTTATAAGCAACAGACATTGCAATGGTGTAGTATGTAAGAATTTGTTTATCGTATTATAGAAAAATTTTTCTGTTTGCTTACACACTTTTGCATTATTCTAAAATAACCTAGCATTAACTCCTGAATTGAACTGTTTAATCTCCTGCTTAGCATTTTAATATGGAACTGTTTTACTATTTACTCCCATTGTGATGTTTTTAATAATTTATAAAATGTGAAATATTAAAACTTCAATTACTAATTTGTGCATATAATATGCTATGAGATTTATAATAGAATGGAAGAATTATAAATTATATTTAAATCAATGTTTCTTATAACCGTATATCAGTCTGTTTTTTAAAAAAAAAAGAAATGTTTAAACTGAAGCTATTACCTATATCTAAAACTTATATTACTAATCTATATGTATAATATATTATAATTACCTATAATGAAATATACATTTTGGTTAGACTTATCTGTTGTGGTAATCTATTTGTGCTTCTAAAAATAAAAGGAAAAAGTCTGGAAACTAACATTATGTCATATATGTGTATAAATAAGATATTTTATAAATTAACTCAGCTGCTGCAGTAAATTTGTGTTTTATCAAGAATACGTTTTATTCAGACCTATCTAAAAAAAAAAGGAAAATGAATTCTTTTAAACTAGAATCACTTATAAATGAAAAGTTGAAATTAATTATAAAATTCATCTGTTATAAGTTTAAAGTTTATTTTCAAGACTATGAATGAAAGAAAAATAAATAAATAAAAGGCTGAATTGCAAGTGACTTTTAAAAAACTTATCACCAGAAGAGTGCATTGGTAAAAAAGAAAATTAACTTTTTTCTTATTTTCATTTTTTCCCCTCACTTTTAATTTCAAATTATTATGCTTTAAGAAATATATTATATTTAATGTGTGTCATGTTGAATTTTAAAATGTAGCATATGAGGGTATAAAAAGATATACGGTATGTATATTTAAGGATTTTACTGGACAAATGTTATTAAATAATGGCATTTTGGGTAATTTAATTATTTTATTTAGAATATTATATTTATTATAATTGTTTTATATGCTTAAGTCAGTATTATTTCAGAATTTAAAGGTAAAACAACCTAGAGTGTCTTGTTCTGAAAAATTATTTCTCATATCATGCTAATTGCCATTTGAAATTTATAAAGAATATTTGCATCAGAGTGAATGACGTTTTTTAAGGTTGGTTATTGGGAAGTCATGATTGTATATATATATATTAGATGGTAAATTGTTTTGTTAAACATTTAGGTACATGTGTATTTTATTGCTATGTGTATGCTAATCTTATTATTAGACTATACTAGTGAATTATATAATTATGTTAGAGTGACTATAGTCCTGCTATTAAGCTTCTATTTAATTTTTGTGGTGGAATTTTATATGTTAATTCCAAGTTATATCACAGTTGTTGTTTGAAAAGGTACCTTAATATCATATTTGTAGTTTATTGTTTGGGTATGCTTTCAGTGTTTTAAATTTAAGGAGTTCTTGTCAAAATGTAATTGTTGGTTTATATAGTTGTTCAACGTTTTTTTATGTTTTATTCCCATAGCACATAAAATAAGTCTAAGGGTAAATATAGGTTTTCTAACTGTATGTGCAGATTTGACCATTATGTTGTAATCCCCATAAGCTTTCTATTTCAAGTTATTCAAATGTCTTTATCAAACAACCTAATTACAGACATCACACCCAATTTAACAATTATATGTTAATGACTTGATGAAAGTTATTCCATACACGTAAACTTATATATTTGTGCATAGTTGCAAAATATAAGACTTGTATTTTCTATGTGTGTAGGGTCAGTAATTCTATGAATGCTCTTTAGCATTACGCATAAGCAACTTTAATAATAATTTAAATATTAAAAATTGAAATAATTGTGACTTTATCAAATAATCATGATCAATAACGACAATCAATTAAATTATAAATTGGTAATTAGAAGATAGTTTATAATTACTATTTTAAAAAAAAAAAATAAGAGGAATAATTATAATACAATATTTTTAAATATATTAATTTTAAATTTACAACTATTTTAAGTATGACTTAAGTTATTATTGAGTCCAAAATATTGGGATTTACTCGTAAGTATATTGGATATTCTTTCAGAAACTATAATTCTGAAGAATTTAATTATTATCAAATAGTTAATAGTTAGTTAAAGCAAAGTATATGCTTATTCATTAAGTGAAAGAAATATGTATTTGCTATAAAAGGTAAAATATGCTTTTAACCAATATTAATGCTTAGTTCTAAAGTACTTACTGTTATAGTAGCATTTTATATTGCTTATATTAATATAACTAAAGGAAAGTGTAACTCATAATTGTGCCAGCCTTAGTCAAAAATATTTTACCTACTTGAAAATATAATGGTACAGAAATTATTTGTATTGTTTATTTGGAAAAAGTAAAGAAAACTAATTGTTTAGCAATATAATTTGTTGTCAATTTTGTATAAAAAAAATTTGTAGCTTCAAAGTTGTTTTAGTGAAATGTGTAACAATTGTTCCCTGTAAAAGTCTTATTCTTCATGTGATATAAATAAAACTTTAATAGTATTTTTTGTAAATTGTGAAAATTTGTCTTTGAAATAAATTGTTAATTTTTGTACAACATAAAGTTCAGTCGAGCATTGGTGGTCGAGATGTCAGTGACAGCTGCTTTACAAGCAGTTGTCGCAGATTAGTGGGTTCACTTCCCGGCTGATGATATGACACATGAGAAAAAAAATTAAAGTTTGATCGTTTTGCAATTGTTTATGTTTTTCTATTTGTCATCATCACATATCTCAATTTGATTCAATATTTACATTATATTTAAATTGCATACTTATAATAAATTATTTTAGTTGGAAATACTTATTATATTAATGAAAATGATTTGTGAATATTATGGTTTTATTAAAGTATATATGACAATTGGTTGATGAATTATAATTGCTTCATAGAAGCGAGAGAGAGAGAGAGAGAGAGAGAGAGAGAGAGAGAGAGAGAGAGAGAGAGAGAGAGAGAGAGAAATCAAAATCTATTGAATCATGCACAAGAGTGTCATGTTTAATCATCACATATGTTTATGTCATAGCAAATTTAAGAAATTGTTTTTGTGTATTTAAAATTGATATAGCAATCAATATTATGATTTGACTTAGTTTTGCATTCAAATACATAACTTATTCTTATTTTAAAATGTGTAAGCAGAGCTATATTTGGATATCCATAGGTCAATTGCTTTATTAAAGAAAATAAAAATCTTTATTTAAATATTAGCATTATAAGATTAGTTATACTATATTTATAGTATTTAAGGTTAGTGCCATCATCATGAGAGATGATTTCTGAGTATTTTAATAATCCAAATTATATTTTATTATATTTCTTTAAATTATAATAGAGATTTTTCTTAAATTAATTTAAAACCCTATAAGACCTAAAGTGACTCATTTTACTGTTTAGTTATCATATTGCAGAACAAATATATTCTAGTTTGTTTAATATTATTCTTTCATATTTTTTCTAAATATTGTCTGGATTATTGGATTTCCATAAAATTGCCCTTTGTTATACAATAACCTAGGCTTTGTTCTTTCTGTAATATGATATATCTAAGATAATGTTTAAAATACAACAAAGATTTAGAATGAAACTTATTTCAAATTAAAATTAGAATATTATTTATTCTTATAATAAATTTTACTATTATTTTAAATATTTAGTTGGAATATTATTTTAGTTTTATTTAAATAGGATTATTATAGTTAGTCATAGAGATATGATTGTAATTCTTAAAGAGTTGGAACTCAAGGGTATTTTTATGCAGTCAAGTATGTGTCTTTGATGCTTATTTGACTTTAAAGCAGTCTGTATACAATAACATCAGAACACTGTGTCATGATTAAATTTATTATCATTCTTATATTATTACTCTGAGCTAGACAATTATTTATTAATAAGTAATTATTTGTTTAAGCAGTTTTGAAATTACTGATTATTAATATCATTACTGTTTGCTTATGTTGCTTTTACCCACTTATCTTACTCTCACGCTGCTTAGCCTCGCTTTTATGGTTTCCCTTTTCAGTGGGTTACAATATATATGAATGTTTATTAATTTATATGCAATCACAGTCTCATTATTACCTGAGGGACAACAATTATTCATTGCAACATTAGCCATGACAAAATGAATGTAATTTCATCAAGCTAATGGCAATATAATTCAGTGAAGGAATTTTCTGTTTCAGTGAATCAAGACCTTCTTGGGGTTTTTACAAATGTCAAAGACGATTCTTGGTATGTTGGATGGAGTAATATTTTTATACAGGAAACTAATGCATGGTACAATCCAAAAAAGTTTTTATTTTCAAAGATTATGTTTAGGTAGAATGAATTTGAACCCAGACTTTCAAGCTCCCTTCAGTCATCCACTCCATTTTACACAGCTAATACACATGACACATACATTAACCAATATATGTATCTCATGTTAAACCAACATTCATCATTTGGTTTGGATCATCATCTTCCATACGCACACACACACACACACACATATATATATATATATATATGCAATCATTACTCAGTTTATATTAAGATAGCAAATTTTCAGATTAATGGACAACTTCAATGTTCTCCACTTGCAAGTTTTTCAACCATCAATATCATTTAAAATCTGATGATTGCACATTTAAAGCCCATGTTTCTCAACTTTGTTGGTGTACTCATGTTGACAGACAGTCAGTCTGAGCCCTCACTATAAGAACTTAAGACCATTTAAATACACAGAAGAGGAATGGGCAAAATACAGACTGAATCTGTAAAATTTTAAATACAAATATAGTATATAAATTTAAGTTAGATATAATTAAAGGGGATTTGAACCCAGACATTCATGCTTCCTTTAATCATCCACTCCATTCTATACATCAAATACACATCACCACATACATGTAGAAAAGGTAATGAGTTTAAAAATAATATTTTGTTCTGAACCAGCACTCATCATTCTGGGTCATTATCTTATATATATATATATATATATATATATATATATATATATAGATATATATATATAAAATTAAACAAGTCGATAGAGATTTTGAATTTTTTCTCTTTCAGCAGTTATAAAATAAAAGCTTGATTAGAGCTATTGGTAAGCTCCATCTAGTAATCATATATATATATAATCCATATTTCATTTATATTAAGATAAATCTTCAAACTTTAATGGACAGACATCAATATTCTCCACTCTCAAACTCTTCAGCCATACATATCATAGAAAATCTGATGATGGCATGTTCAAAGCCCTTGTTTGATAATTTTTATACCCATATAAACAGTAAGTCAATCTCATACATAGGATTTAAGATCATTTAAATGAAGAGAAGTGGAGTGGGTACCAATACAAGATGAATCTGTAATATTTTGAAGACAAGTATAGTATATATAAGCTAGATGTAATTAGAGGGGATTTAAACACAGACATTCATACTCCCTTCAGTCATTCTCTCCATCCTATCAACTGATACACATGACCCACATACATGTAAAAAAAAGAACTGATCTCCAATATACATGTTTCATGCTGAACCAGCACTCATCAGTTGGTCAAGATCATCATCTCCCACACATATACATAGTCAGAGTTCGATTTTGTTCGGTTAATATTAAAATTTATCATAATATAAATTGAGCATATATATGTGAGAGTAATGATCCAGACAAACTGATGATTGCTGGTTCATCACAAAATATGTATATTGGAAATCATTTCTTTTTTTTACATGTATGTCTGTCATGTGTATTGGTTGTATAGGATAGAATGAATGGCTGAAGGGAGTTTGAGGTTCTGGATTTAAACCCCCTAATTACATGCAGCTTAAGTATATATAGTATATTTGTATTTAAAATATTAAAAATTATATTTGTACATATTTTTATAAACAAAATTTTAAAAGAAAAACTTCAGCAAATCATCATTCAAAATAATTACACTAAAGATTTATTAAATTACTGCAGGATTAAGGTTTTGCCTACTTTAATCCAGAATCTTTGGTCAATAGCTTCTCTTCTTCACATTACATCAAAACATTTATTGTCTGTCCATTTCATATGTGGGTTCTTTCTGAGTTATTTACAAAGTTTTGAAATCATGTTTAAGATTTCATTTTTCTATCTATTATCAACACTTTTGACAATTTTTCAAGCCCATTTCCAATTCAATCTTACATTTTGAAATTATATCAATGTTTACCTATTTCTTCCTCAACTAAGTGCTTGCATTCCATCCCTTCTTGTTATTTCCAAAATATATTTTTTTTATACTTCATTGAGTGGCCCCAGATTTTTGTATAACCTTTCTGTTCAATTCCCAAATCTTAGGTTCACAAATAAAATGGATAAAACACTTCTAATAAAACTATTTTTAAATACACATCAAGGCATATGTTCTTCTAATATTAAGTTATTTCTAGCAAAAAAACACTTCACTGATGTTTAATTCTAGGATTAACTTTTGCCATTATGATTCTTTCTATAGAAATAATTTGACCAAAGTATTTATAGTTGTTAACATTATTTAATTCATAATTATCAATCTTCGTTTTTTCTTCCGAGAAAAAGCAATTGAAAATAACTCTAATCTTATCTTTAATTCTGCTTAGTTACATTCATATGTTATCCCTGACAGTATTTTTTAAAGTTTTGAAGGATTTTTTTTGTGAAATTTAGATGACTTAATTAATCTCCATTATTTTTTATTTCCATAATTTCTCATTTCAATCCACAAAATTCTTATTGTAACTATTAAAAATAGTATGAATTCACTTTGTTTTAAACACTTTTCAACATTAATCTTTTAGTACTATCATGTAATGTAATCAATGTTTCATTTTGATAAGCATTTTTTAAATTATGATAATCCTCAGATTTAATCAATGTGAAAATGCTTATAGATTTAAATGTTTTTTTCATATTCCAGACATTTAAAGTATTCATTAGTGATTTTTTTTCTGAATGCATGGATTATGTGAATCCAATGGTCTCTATAAATAAGTTGCAATTATCTTGACAAAGATTTTATATAGAACTAAGAGTAATCATATAGGTATATAATTTCTAATATCTTCTTTTCTCATCTTTTTAAAATATCAATATTACTTTTGTATTCTTCCCTTAATCTAGTATATCTTTATCATTTAGATATTTGGTGCATAGTCTCACCAATTTTTTTTTTTTACTTTTTTTAACCTAGTTCTTTTAATATATCAAAAATAATTCAATATTTTTTTTAAAAGTTTCCATTCTTCATAGAAATAATTGTATATCAGTGCAAAAGATATAATAATTGTAGTGGTTAATTTGGTTTTTTTATATCATTATTAGTAAATAATAAATAAATAACGGAGTATCTAAAGCTTCATATACAATCTCATCGGAAGTTTCAGTTACTTTCTGTTCAATTACATAAAATCTGATTTTATTATTTATTATTGACAAATATTAAAACTGACATTTTATTCTATATTTGGGGAATGTTTAAACTAAAGTCTGCTTTTATTCCTTGATTATTAAAATGATGATTATTATTATTTAGTCTATAAATATATACAATCAATAAGTCGAATTCACTCCCTTATTTAAAATTACATAAATAAGCTAAGCAGATATATACGAACAATTGCTAAAAAGATAGATAGTATCATCTCTTTTCAGAAGAATTTATTTACATATACAGCCCATTGGAAGTTTCAATTAGTTTCTGTTCAATTAATTTTATCATTATTAGTATATAAGATTTTTATATATTTCATGATATCATAGCTCTTTTTAATAATTATTCCTTTTATTGCAGACATAATCTTTGTTCCAATATCAAGATGTTATTTAATATTTTTGAACCTTATTCTCTTTTTTAGATTTTCTTGTCTATCCATCGTTATATTTTTATATCATTATTAACACATTTTCATGGCATTTTGCAGAAGTCTCGATATTTGATTTTTTCTAATGGACCATATTGACAATACTTTTCTCTTTCTTCATTTCCTCATACATTACTTTGTAGCAATGAAAAAAATACCGAGGAATTGCTTCCTTTTTGTACCAGCTATCATTGTTGTCATTTTAGGAAAGTAGGAGTCATCTTATTGACCTCAGTATGGGACTATTTTTATATATTATTATTTTTCAAAATGATTAGAGTGTTTTAATTTAAATTCACTACAGTATTTCTGAAGGCTGGGGATATCAATTGGCAAGATTGTCTTTTTTAATAGTTTTCAACTTTTTAATTCAGCATAAACACATTTCTTGCAGCTCATTACTTAGTTTTTACTTTTTGTGTTGAAGCTATTATAAATATTAAATATTAAAATTTATTCAAAATGTAATCCAATTTTGCAATAACTTTATTTGAATATTTCCTGGTCCATTTTTGTTGGATTTTTTTCTCAAACATTTCCTACAAATTTTATATGTTGTGTTTTTATTTTTTTTTACATTTGTGTTACCATAACCGAATTTACTGATAGCACATTTCATCTCCAAATCATTTTTCCAATTCAAGATTTTAAAATATTGTTTGTTCAGATCAAAAGCAATTTATACGTCTAAGTAAAAGTTCTTTACATTCTTATCAGAAATTTTGATATATTCTATTAAATTGAGTAATTAATAGTATCACTCTCTTTGATATATGTTGTCTTCATTAGGTAATTACATCTCTTTTTATTTATAATAAATTTAATTTTACATTTTCTTCCAATATTTGTGCCATTATAATCAAATAGATGTCTACTTTTCAAATCAAATGCCTCGTCATCTTTTTTTTCTCATATCAGAAAGTCCAATGAGCTCCCATTTAATATTAAATAGCTCTTCCAACTTATATAACCTTTCTTTATTCAAAAATAAATTGTAGTTACAGGTAGCCAAATAAAAGTTATCAATAAATAGCAGCCTGACTTCCCAACCAGAGGATTATTAGTAACCTCTTTATCCATCAACTGTTACCTTGGCTGATTAATTTATAGACTACAAATAATAGTAATAATTTAGCTTCCTTTGCCATAATTGTAAATATTTATTTTAGAAAAAGGCATTCACACACTCATCCTACCTTTAAGAAAATTCAATTTATGATTCAGTTAAGAATTATTAGGAAACAAAAAATCATGATGGTTGGTGGTCTTAAACTATACTGCATTGTCCAATGCATTTTTATGAGAAGCCCATCCACATTTGTTTACCACATAAATAATATCATAGCAATGACAGCGTGTGAATTAGTCATTAGAAATTTGCACTGCTTGGTTTTGAAAGACCTTATTGAGACTGCAATGAACTTTTATCAGTTAATTTCAAACTAATGCCTATAAATGTATTAGATCAATTGCAATTAACTGAACTATTTCTCCTGTTATCCAATAATTCTATATTATTTATGATCGATGATTAACATATCCAGAGTGATGGAGTCAGTTGACAGCCGAAATAAGAAAAAACAAACAAAACTTAAATAAAACTTCAAAGTTTAATTGTATTAGTAAGGATAAATAATTCAACTCACTATTTTTCAGTTGAGAACAAAAGCACATATGTCTCTTAAAAGATCATATCCCCTTAGAGATTTCATATCTATGCAGATTTTTTAGTTCTGATGTTTGCAACTCTAAAATCTATAAGCATCTTATTACTCATACACATTATTGTAAAGATAGTCCAATAAAATTTTTGACTAGTGGTTTTCTTTATTAATTTCCAGAACAACTTCACTAGTCCATTTTTACTCTAGTGGTTTTATCATGTTGGATACTTATTTCAAAAGGCTTAAGTCAACTTTTTCCTATTATGGGGTCAATATTTTGTTATGCTACATGTAATGGTAATTGTTTTGTATGACTACTCATCTTACTGGAACTATGGTCATTACACTAATTGTTATGTGGTTTCCATGTACTCTGACATTATCCCCATAGAATTTTCAATTTGTCATTGATGTTCACCTTTTTAAAAATCCTATTCCAGTCTTTCTATGATATTAATGATAGACCAACTCTTCTGTTAATCTTCATTTGTACATTTTGATTGAAAAATTTCCCATTTAATTTTAGCAGATCATCAGTATCTTTCAATCAATTTATCATTATCAACTTTTTAGACCCTCCTCCCCTCGATTTACTCTTTCATGAAAAATCATGCATTGTCATTCATCGCTTACATAAATTTGCCAAATGACCTTTCAGTACACAATTAAAATATTCTTTTGTTTTAAATCTGTAGTTAGGTTTTAAATGACCTGTCATTCTATAACAACAACAAATAGGAGAGGTGTAATTAACTTTTTATTTAACTCTCACAGTTTTGCTGCATTTATACTCTTTTCTGAAAAATCACTCTTTTGCATTTCTGAAAGCTTACACATGATCTACTATAAGTTAATGACCATTGAATAGTGACCTGCTATGTTACTTCCTTCTTGCATAATAATATTTATCTAAGTTTTATTTCTCTTATTCCCTGTAGTAACTAATCCAGCAGCATTTCATCAATACAATTCTTAACTTCAGAATTTTTCACCAATGTTTGAAGAAACAAGTTATATTCACATATATTTTCATTTTGTGACATATCTGCCATAAAAAATGGAGATGCATTGTAAATTTCAATGTTATGAATTTAAAATATGTAATTAATTTTATCAGTAACTCTTCATAGAATATTTCCTGGGGTGACTTGGGATATGATTTTCTACAATCAAGACATAATTTCTGGATATCCGTAATAACTTTGCAACTTTAAGTTTATCATCTGTTATTCTATTTACAAGCATATACTTTTTGTTATGATTCATATATATTTACCATTAACCTCAATTGTGTATATCAAAATGTGATTGTCATGCTGTTCTACATTTTTGGTTCAGTGTACTATTAAGTTTAATATTTCCAACTAATCATTTATCTGCATTAAATAATATATTCAGGGTCATGCAGTCAATTGGAAGCTGGGTAATTATATTTTTAAATAAGAAAAAAGACAACAAAGCTTAAATAAAACTTCAAGAGTTTATTTACTCTGAATAATAATAATTGTATTAGTAAGGATTAGTAATTCAACTTCCCAGTAAAGAACAAGATCACATGGATCTCTTAAAGTTCATATCTTCTTAGACATTAAATATCTATACAGTTTCTTTAATTCTGAGGTTTGTAACTCTGTAGTTAGTCCAAATAGATTCTTGACTTGAGCTCTTCTTTATTAATTTGTAGAACAACTTCACTTTCACGAGTTTATTTTTCCACTAGTTTTTATACACAATTTTTTTTTTTAATTCCTCTGTTGACTTTTTTATCAGCTTTAATCATTTTCATAAAGTAACTTCTTTACATGCAAATTAGCCTGTGGCTATTTTAAATAACTTTTCTCTTTCTGCATAATTAAACAGTTAATTTATTTCTGGAGTATTCTAACATATCATTAGAAGTTTGTACACACACACACACACAGCTTTATTTATTCCTTAATAATTTATATATATATATGATATAATTAATCTTTAAAAAAGATTACATTGATTTCCTAATTACAAAAGTTTCCTCATTTTAATTAAAAAAATGAAAAACAAAGAAGATTAATCGTTAAATGGAAATTATTGTTTAGATTTATTATTTTAATTGTTTCCATAAAAAGTTTTTTACTCTTATAAAATTAAACATATAGTATTTAAAAATTTTAAACTATTATTAATTAAGTAAATGTATATATTTTATAAACTAGATAATCAAATTAATGAAGTTTTTTTTTTTTTTTTTTACATTTTTATTATACTTTGGATTTACAATGAAGTAATAATATCTGGTAAAATGGCAATACACTCACAAAAGGTATTTTTTACAATAATATTTAGCTTCATTACTGCTTACCACACTTTGAATATATTTTACTATATCATATTTATAGCATATAGTAGTGTTATTAAATGGTTCTTTATATCACATCACTATATGCCATAAATATGATATAGTAAAAATATATTGAAAACATTCTAGGCAGAACTCAAGCTGAAGGTTATTTAAAATACTACCTTTTCTCTGTTTATTTTCATTTTACCAGATATTATGTTGGCTCAGAAAAGAAGAAAATTGGTAGTAATTGAATTAAAGGAATGATAAATATTATATTCATGAATTTTTAAAAAATCACAAATTAATATTTTACTATGATATTTACTATTTTACTCCAGTTATACTTATTAATAATATATGATAAATAATTTTCTTACAGAAAGCAGTATGTGTACATGTAAACAAATCACAAATAACCTAATCATATACATTTGTAAAACTTCAATCAACTTATTTAGAAAGAAAAATGATTTCAATGTTCACTTTTTACATATGACTATTTCATACATCATCATCATAATCATCATCATCATCATCATCATCATCATCATCATCATTATTATTATTATTATTATTATTATTATTATTATTATTATTATTATTATTATTATTATTATTATTATTATTATTATTATTTTCAGTACAAGTAAAGATAATATATATACAATGAATTATAACATATATAATTCATTATTTTTATTATTATATTTAGTCCATAATGAACATTTTACATACAATGTACATAACAGATTACATAGTTACAAAATGAATTTGGTTGTTAAGTGAAGAAAGACTCTGTGATTCCTTTTTCATACCTTAAAGAAATTATTTAGGGCAAATTTTTAATGTCCATTTCATATATTCTAAATACTGTAACTGTTATACTGTATGATTGTTCATGTGATAAATGAATATGTATGATCAGCTTAAATATGGTTAGTTTATTGGTGTTTCAATCTATGGGTTATGGTTATAAATCACTATGGTATTTCTTTTCAGCTGCTAGTTAGTTTTTAATACAATCAATAGTTGAGTTTTTTTTGAAAGAGATGATGAAGGTGTGTGAAAAACATTTATGAAGATATTTATAATCATGGCAGACAAAACTAAGTTATATTTTTTATTCCCAAAATACTGTAAAGATATCATCTAAGTACATCATTGGTAGCCAAAAGTGGAGAATGCTAAGAATTTTCTACTTATGGACTCAGGATATCATTCAATGATGATCACTTATTTGATTATCTACAATTACAGATCACTATCAAGTGAAGAGAAATTACTAGAATTGGAGGAAAGCATTCTAATATTGTTGAACTTTGTAAATTTGAAAAAAAAATGGTAACTTGAAATTTAATCATTTAACTTCTGTAAAAAACAAATGTTTTAAATGTAAGGTAGTAAGATTCAATATAAATAAAATTAGAAGAATGACATTGTGGATATTGATGATATATCAGAAAAAGTGACAAAAATAGTCATTTAATTTAACGAAGACTACCAATTGCTGACAATTCATGTTGTGTCCCAATAGGTTCTCAATCTGCTGAAGAAAGAGGTTTTACATTAAAATTATCATGGTAGACATTAATACTTAAATGAAAAAAAAGTTGAAAGAATTAAAGTGTTGTGTTAAGTTTGAAACATCAAATTTGGTAAAAAAAAAAAAAAAGAAGTGTATTATAAAGAAGATAACAAATCTTCAGTCATGCACTTTTTATGAATTTACACTAATTTTGCCATGGACATTAGGTTAAAAAGCATATACACTTAGAACTTATTATTATATAATCCAACCTTAGCTCACCATGCTGAAGTCAGGGTGGTGTGCCTGAATTATAACTTAATAAATAAATTGTACAAACTTATTTATTTTGTAGCAGGAGGGAGATAGAAATTACAGTAAAATCCAAAATTCACTATTTACTTCTAATTGCAGGTGGTTAAAATGAGATTCTATATCTCTCCTGCTATGGAATGAATAAATTTGTATATTTTTTTATTAAGTTATAATTCAGACACACACAAGATTAAAACTCTGATGTCAACATGGTGAGCAAAGTTTGGCTTATATAATGATAAGCTCCATGCATGCTTTTTAAACTGATGTTCATGGGAAAATGCATGTAAATTCATAAAAGTGTATGACCAGAAGTTTGTTATCTTCTTTATACTACATACATTGTCAGCACTAGATAAATAAACTATTTATTGGGGTAATATTCAAAATTGTGTATTATGAATTCTTATTTTAAGTAAAGCTGTTAAATTCAAATGGACATGAAAACATAAATATGAAACTACAGGAGAATTGGATTAAATTTGAATAACAGAAAATAAAATATCTATTTCAAGATTGTAATTGACAATTGAGATGTAAGGTAAATTTAATGAAAAATTAGAGAAATGAAAACTATTTAAAAAAGGTAATAGTAACAGTTGATATTTACAAACTTCAAAACTATTCCAATTAAATTTAATTACAACTCTGGAATCGTTTTAAAGTATAAATATGCAAATTTTGTTCAAATTTAACTCAATAAGAAGATAACTAATACTTTAAGAAGAACTACAAAAAAAATAACTATGATAAAAATGCAGCATTGATCAGTTTGAAATAAGACAATGTAAGAAGTGAAATAAGAAACTATTTAAAAATAATATATTAAGAATTGATTATTTGGATTTTTATAAAATGATATAAAAGAGTCAATGATGATATAAAAAATATAATTACGAGTTGACAGGGAAAACTATAGAAAAAATAAATGTTTCACAAGTATTAAACAACATATTGAAATTGGAAGAAAAAAAATTTTGTCAGTAAGAAGAAAAGATGGGACAAATACTAAAATGATGGATAGTATCATGAAACGTGTGTAAGCATTTCACAAAGTATATATTAATAAAAAAAAACATGGAGACCAATTAATTACTACAACTACTATATCTTTTGAATTGTCAAACATTTTAAATGAGGAGGTGATACATGCAATTAAATCTATGAAAAAAAGATATAAAGTAGCAGAAAATGATGGAATTATAATTGATATCTTAAAGAAAGTAGTTGAAAAATAGAAAACTGTTGGCAAAATCATATATCAAATGTTTAAATGATAAAGGTATATGAGATGATTGAGAGAATTTAGGATTAATATACATGATAATAAAGGTGATAAAAATATTAGAAATTACAGTTTTACTGATTTTCTAATAGTTTCAATTCTATAAAAAGTCTTTACTGAAATGTAATTACAATTCATTTATCCAATGTTAGATTCTAACTAACCAAAGAACAATCTGGATTTAAAACTTTAGATAGTACTGTGGATGACATCCAAGTAGTGATAAAGTTAAAAAATAAACAGCCATTAAGAATAATGATTATGTTTTGAATTTTTAAATTATGAAAATATATTTATTTCCATAAATATTATTTAAGCTTTGGACCACCAAGATATACCACATCCTGAAGAAGATGTATTAAAATATAAAAGCAGTGATGGTATTACATAGTGACACTAAGAAGAAGATTAATATTGATAAGGATATATGATAAAGTGATTCCATGTCTTCACAACATGTTATAGTAATTTTAAAAGAAATATTTTTGTTGATTAAAATGGACAGCTAAAGGAATAAAAGTACATGAAAAATATTTAGGTCATAAGAATTTTAAAAATGATATGATTAGTTTTGCAAGTAATGCTGTTGTACTTTAGGAAATATAGTAAGATTTATCACATGAGAATTGAAAATTAGGACTAAAGAAAAATATTAAAGCTAAAGTAATGTTCAGTTGATTTTAGTAGAAGAAGAAAATCAAGACAGACAATCATGTACTAAAAGGCACTAAATTACATATACCTTGATCTGATTATTACTAAAGATACAAATATAATTATTGGACTTGTCATATAATTAGACTTAAATGGAGAAGTTTTGAAAAAAATATTAATATTAAAAAAATATATACTTACATTTTTGAAAAAAAAAAAAACATTTTTAATAGATATGTTTTATCACATTATACTTATGGATTTGAGACTTAGTTAGTTAACAACAGAACAATACAGGGGCTTTAGACCACTCTATGAAGTATGTAGAGATATAAGAGTGTAATCAAAAGTAAAATATTTGAATGAGAAAACAAATATATATCATTGAACTTCAGTGAAATAATTATAAGATTAAAAAGCAATACAGAGTCTTCACACCAGTCACTGAAATTTGGAGAGATGTATGTTAGGAATAACAAGAAGGGAATAAAAAAAAAATACATGAGAAAAAAAAAACATATAGGTATAATTGATTTCATTGAAAAAATTATAAGACTGAAATGGAACTGCTTTAAATATGTATCTTGAAAAGATGGTGATAAATGGATATTTCTAAGCCTCAAACTGAATTTCAGTTTATTGTAAAAAGACCTAGAAATAGACCAACTGTTAGATGGATGGAGGAAGTAAAGAAGTTTATTAGCTTGATATGGAGAGAAGAGGAAATACGTCAAAGAAGTTGGATTAATCATGGCGAGAAATTCATTTTCCAATGAAATGGGACTAGTTGAAAATGATGATGTAGTGGGTATACATATATATATATTTTGTATACGATATTAAGACACTAAAAAAATATTTATTTTCTACATTTTAATTATTTTCTGCGCATGTTTTGGTAGCATCATATATAAACCATCTTCAGTTTTTTATATATATTGTGTATAATAAATATAGACATTCTGTTGCGTAAATTATATATATATTCAAATTTTTAATAAGCTATTTTGGTACCCTGAGCAAGATTGATATTGGTCATCCCCTTTTTTTTATCATCAAATAGACAGTATCTTAATTGTTACCAAATCTAAGTATTGGGATTTTTGCATGTTTATTGATTAAATAAATTTAAAATAAAAGCGAATTTGTTAAATATAAACAGGATTGCACTCCGAAACCCGCAGGCATTTCCTTACTCTCCGGCGATATTATCACGACTTTGCATTTATGTAAGGCATGTGATTTGAACACATCTTTCACATAAATAATTTTTTTTTAAATGTTCTAAATTTTAACTTCCTTTTATTTTATATTACAATTTTTTACAAGTCGACATTTAATTACAAAATGCATAAAAAGACATCTTAATTCTAATAAATCTCTGTTTTCTTCACACATCAGTAATTAAGTCTAGGAAATGTTTTCAATCAAAAAAGAGAAAATTATAAACAATTTTCAATACGTTATAAATCTTTTATTGTGTTTGTTTATTATCGAATTTGACATTACCAATATTCAAATTTGCCGATGCAAAAGTTTCTTTCCCTTTATTTCGTTTATTCCACTTGACAACCTGCGACTCACGTGGTTGACTTCACAGATTGAGAAAAAAGACAAGTTGATTGTTTTTTGATAATTTTAAGACATGTTGATTGTTTTCACGAAATTCTACAATGGGAATAAATTCTGGAGAAGTATTCTATATATCCATTAAAGATATGTTTTGTCTTTTTATTTTTTTTATTTTTTTTTTTATGCTGTAAGTTATGACAGTCATTTTTATAATTTAAAGGAAACATGTAAAAGCTTTCATACAATTTAAATATAATGAAGACATGCTGATACCGTCAATCCCTTTAGAACAGCCCACTGCTTGACCTCAATTTTTCTTTGGTACCTCAATACCGCCCTCTTTATTAGTACATGCATTTATAGGGGGTTTTATATCTAAAAATTAGCTGGAGTTTTGCAACTTTAATCTCAAGTGAGAAGAAAAAAAGAAATTTGATTTTTGAATTATCACATATTACAGTAATAACGTTAACTCATTTTTTTTAGTAAATGAATATAGTCTGATTATACATATTCTCTAGGAAATTATATATGCTGCATTAAAAAAAAAGTATCGGCGCAACCGTAGTGCATCTATCTATCTTCCGTGCTTCCAGCATTGATTTAAATCTGAGTTTAGAAAACGTAAACATTTTCCAATAAGTTTAGGACTTTTTTCCAAGTAATTGGTTAAACATCTCATCATCACCAAGCGGCAAGCCTGGAGCAGTAAAGCTTTCTCTTTCCCTATTTATTTATGTTGCCCTGCTGTAAGCCATTTGTATATACACATAAGCAGACATGCAAAATGTAAAAAAATAGTAGGTAAAATAGCTCTTTTAAATAGTCCACGGCATTGCCAAGGCCTCCCAAATACCCCCCCCCCACGTCCATACATACGTATAATAACAGATCAGAAAATGATATAATAGGTTTTCCAATTACTGAATGGTCAAAGTTTCAGCTATTTTTTTTTATTTATATGTCAAATGCGTTGATCGTGAAGCGAACCCCAGCCAACTGCTTGGAAGGCAGTTATGCTAACCATTAGGCCACCGATGCTTGACAAGTTTGAGCTATTTGAAAGAAAAAAAAGAGAAGAAAGAATATTTAAAATTATAAAGCTATTTTATGTCCTGGTTTTATGCCTTAAATAAGAGTAGATGAATATCTAGACACCAATCAATATAGGATAGTCAATAATGTTGATATGAATTAATTAAAATAGTAGGATGAATGACTAAAAGTAGCATTTTTTTAAAAAAAGTAAGCCAGTATTTTCTTTCTTGTAGCGACTGAAACATTTTCCACAGTAATAGATTTAATATTCTATAATATTTTTCCAATTTCATTAATATTACTACAACATAAATTTAATATAAAACAAGGCACTCACATATTTTCTTTCTGACCAACTTTGACAGCCATTTTATTATTTTTACTTATACAGATTCATGGGCCTACAAGTATTTGCTTATTTTTTATTTTATTGAAACAGGCATTCTTCAAAATCCTTGCTTGTAGTCTTAACTATATGCATTGTTTTTTTTTCTTTCTTTAAATATATATATATATACTTTAATCCAATTCCATTTATTTACAATTGTATAAATATTTTTTTCAATTTTATTTTACTAAATATTTGTTCATTTTTAAACTTAAAAAATTACTATGCTGATTACAAATTCCATTCAGATACTTTATTTCCTTGTGGAGAATAATATATAATGAGTAAACAACATACAAACAGTATTGTAGTTAGTGGCAAAATAATTAGAATTTCAGATTTTCTTTTGACAAAATAGCATGAAGTAGAGTATATCCAAATATACACAATCCTTTTATTTGCCAATGACTCAACATTAGCTGTGCAATGTGAAAAATTGTGGCACTAAATATCTGTTTGGAAATGTCAACACATACATTACTATTTAGGCAAATTTATGTGGAGTCATTGGTATGAAGATGATTCTTTGGGGTGGTTTTTCACGCCATTATGCATATCGGGCCATCTTTTAAAATAAGGCATAATAAGCTATGACTTATATTTTTATATTAGTAATTTTCTTTGCCATAGTTTGTATAATTCTTATATTTTTATATCAATAAGTTTACTTAATAATAATAACAATAAGAAATAAAGTGGGAGTATAATTAATTTTTGCAGAAAATTTTCTTTTTTAAAATAACAATGATAAAAAATAAATGAAACATTAAATCTGACCACTTTTTGTCAGCCATTTTGTTTTAAATATTTATTGCTGGTTGTAGGCCTGTGAAACTGTATAAGCAAAAAAAAAATGTTTGGTTGGATGGAAAATACATAAGAATCAAAATGAAATAATAGAATAACTTATCAATATTTGGTATATGAATGGGATATTTGCATGTAAAGTCTCTTTTTTATATTTTTATAAATAGACTTCTGTACTTATAACCCTTTATGTCTATATTGAAGAATCATATTTTTGCTTATGGATGCATTAGATGATGAGCAACAAGTCAAACTTCTTCAAGCTATGACAAAACCAATGCCAAAAACGATATACTTATTTGATTTCCCAAGTTAGATATAAAAACTAACAAAAGTACGTCAGAAACACAACTTGTGCAATGCTTTTTAAGAGGTATCTCTTTATTTCATTTCAGATGGATTATCTACTACAGGGTTTTTCAACCATGTCTACAAAAACTTATAAATTTGTTCATATTTATTACATAATTTTTACAATCTTTTAAATTATGACTAATTTTATTACATTTATCTTTAATTCAGATTTAAAATTTTCTTTCATTTGTTAGTTGTTTTATTCATAGAACTTGTAGAAAATAAACAAAACACTACAAAAAATACAAAATTTTTTTTTTTTCCTAGTGTATTCAACTCATAGTAAAAACACTATTTTATTAACAATTTTTTCTTACATCCTTAAGGCACTGAGGTAGACTTTGCTGTGTACAAAAAGAACATAACATTTGTCAGTTATATGTAATAAACAGTTTGCTACAGCCAGCCAATCAGAATTGCACTGGTGTACAGAGATGGGAATTTCTATATAATAGGTGTGTACTATAAATTAAAGTATATGACATACTTGATATTTACTTTTTTGATAAATGTTAGCCATTTAGAAATGAATAATATCAAGAAATTATCAAAAACTATTGCAGATTTTTTTCAAAAATCCAATTATAAAGATTTTGAATGCTAATAAAAATATTACCTCCTATGATCACCCTTTCATATTATTACATATGCTGTTGATAAGAGTACCAAACTCACCATACAATAGTGCCACCAAGTGCACTACTGTATGGAGAGTTTGGTATTCTTAATAAAAATATTTATTTACAAAACGACTCACCTCAGGCAGAATGAAAATACACTACAACAGTGTATTGTTCATCAATTTAATGTTGATTATTTAAAATTTTGGTTTCATTTCTAGATTTTAGTCAGGAAAATATTTACCCAGCCCTCACTGCATTATTTGCCAAGAAATTTTATCCAATGAATGCATGAAGCCAGAAAAATTAATGCATCATTTACAGATCAAACATTTAAATCTACAAAATAATCCTTGGAATTTTAAACTTATAATAGTGCTGAGTTGAAAAACCAAAAAATCATTTTTTTAGTCAATAAGACTCTTGTAAAAGCATCATATTTAGTTACATTAAAGATTGCTATATGCAAAAGAACAGTGCTCTATTGCTGAAAACTCAATTAAAGTATGTTTAATAGACATGTATTCTGAAATACTAGGTATAGTTACTGGAGATAAAATAAAAACTTTGCTATTTTTTGACAATGCGAATTTGGATGAATTAGTAACTGATGCTAAAGATCAATTTATTCAAAAAGTAAAATAAATCATTGCTCACAATTCAATGAATATACACATGTTCGTAATAAAGCCAAGCTTTTATGTTATATTCATTATGTTGATTACAAAATCAATGATGTAACAAAATATTTTTTGTTGTGTTGAATGTCCTAATCACATAACTAGTTCAGGTATATTTAAAATAATTAACAATTACATTAAAAAGAATTCACTTAATTGGAAAAAAATGGTTTGGCTTATGTTTTGATGGAGCAGCAAGTATGATTGGAAAACATTTAGGAGTTGCAAACAAATTTAAAGAAGTAACAGATGACAAAATTATTTTTACTCATTGTGTTATATACTTAAAACAGGCAGAACTCTCCATACAGTAGTGCCACTCAGAGCAAGCCAGAGTAATCAATGGATGCCAGAAGACTTGTGCATAAAATTTCTATCTTCTGGCATCCATTGATTACTCTGGCTTGCACTGAGTGACACTACTGTATGGAAAGTTTTACCTGTTTTAATAACAATTATGAGAAAGCATAAGAAATGGTGATCATGTGATGTTTAGTGTGTTATATACTGTGAGCATTTAATTGCAAAAAAAATGTGTCCTGATTTGAACAATAGTCTTACTCAGTTTATAAAAATAATAAATTATATTAAATGCAGCACACTAAATCCACGACTATTTTCAAATTTAGGCAATAAAATGTGATCTGGACATGAACAATTACTAATTCAAATAGAAGTATAATCCCCTTGTTGAGAAGGAAAATATGAACAAGCCTTTATGAATTAAGAAAAGAAGTTGAAACATTTCTAGAAACAAAAACATCTGAATTGAGAAGTATTTTCCTAACAACAATTGAATTGCTAAAGTGGCTTAGTTGTCGGATATATTTTTATTAATTATTGAACTAAATTTAGACTGTAGGTAAATAGTACTACTTTGGATTTAATGAATAAAATTGAGGCATTCAATAAAAAATAAAATTATGGTATGTATAGAAAACAAATCTATGATATGTTTTATTCACTTTTAGAATCAATAAATGAAGATTATATAAATAAAATACTAATGAGCATTTAACAGGACTTTGTTGTGCATTTGACCAATATTATCCACAAAAAGAAGACACCCAGAAAGGTAATATGTGGATTTTAAATCTATTTATTGAACAAAAAAAATGATCTAACTGATTTGGAACAAGAAAAATTAATAGACTTAAGTTGTGATGGTACATTAAAGTTATTATTTAATTTGACAAGTATAACTCAATTTTGGATTAAAATTAAAACTGCTTATCTGTAATTACACACACAAAAAAGCCTTAAGAGTGTTATTGCCATTTTCAACCAACTATTTATGTAAATCAACATTTTTGGCAATGACATTCATAAAATTAAAAGAAATTGTTTATTAATAAATCCAGCTTTATTATTAGCAGTACCAAATATATTTCCAAGTCTTGATAAACAAAAAATCAGCAATAATCATATTAGTTTTTGGTTTTATAATTATATTGTGCTCAGCTATTTAAATATTATTCTTTATTTTTCTTCAGATTTTGTTTATTATTAATAGCACATAAAAGCGATATACCCGCTGACGAAGAAGCTGCAAAAACCAAAAACAATTAAATGGGCCGAGCGCTTTCGAGGTTTTCCCTCATATTCATGGCCAACATAAGTTATAAATTATTTATGTAGTATTGTTAACTAATAAAATATGCAAATGTGAATGCAAATTAATTTAATATTTTTTAAGCTAATTTACTTTTGTATAGTTTTGTTGATCATGCTATGTTTTTTATTTATGATTATTGGAAAAAATATATAGATATAGTAAATTTTTTAAACACTACAATAATTATATTATGATATAAAAACACTAATCCATTCTTCCATTTTTCCTGTTCAAAACTTATTTGGTCTGTAGTATAAGATTTAAAAATTTATCAGCTCACAGCATGTAGTCAGTTGGAAAGCACATGTACTGTAACCATAAGTAATCATTCACAAAAGCCTTAACCCAGAAAATATGATAGGGATTCAGTAAACATTATATCTAGTATTTATTGATCACTCAAGATTTACCAGAAGGAAATGAAACTGGAATAGTATAAATTGTTTGGTAAATATCCATTCACTGAGGTCATTACTGATTAACACATATTATCAGTGGAAACTTTGTCAGATTAGTCAGTATGGTTTTCCACCAGCATTTTTAACAAGCCCATGTTCCATTGAAAATGATCATAATATTCAAGTAAACCCTTTGTAAATGTTCTTCAGTCAATGGCTATTAGTATATGTCCTCAAACTTTCAATTTCACTAAGCTTAGATTAATCAATGGTACAAATAGGAATTTTATAAATGGAGACATCATGTACTTAACATATGCACTGGCTAACAGGTTTTTAGTTTGTTTAAAGTGCTAGCCTTATTAGGATTGTAAAGAAAAAAAAAGACTTTTTATGCACTCACTAAATATTTAGGGCATATTTAATGAACATATTGGAAGCTTTTTTATGGTTATGGTAATGTTATTTTGGTGAAGTATCATAAATGTAGAAAATTTGTACTCAAAGATGTTCCTCTGTATTGGTGGTCGAGTGGTCAGCACAGCCGCCTTACAAGTAGTTGTCCTGGGTTTATGGGTTTGCTTCCCAGCCGATGCTTTGACACATAAAAAAAAAAGATGTTACTCTGCAGGAAGATAAATAAAATCAAAGTCTAAGAATAAAAAGTATTGTGACATATTTTATTTTTTAGATGGCATTTTTCAATCTGTGTTTAATATAAAGAACTCAGATGTTCTACTTGAGTTATTACTGAATCTATGACAAATTTCAGAGAAATAAATTACTTATATTTGATGTTTCAAAATTTATGATAATAAATACTAATTCCATTTTTATTACCTTTCATTATTAAATTTGTGAAAAAACACACATCAAATTTGATAAAGTAAATGTAATATAAAAGCATAAATATTAAAAAAAAATTATAAAAATTAATTTTAAAATTTAATTTATCACTGAATAATTTTATTTTTCTGTAGCAACATATTTAATATTGAAATTAAATTTTCAATAGATAGAACTCTCAAAATTTATGTGCAAAGACATTAAAAATAGTAACATGATCTTTGATTTCCTATTTGTGAGAAAGATTTTTTTTTCCACTGTATTATGTCATGAAAATATAAAAGTAAGCTGAATGTTGAAGCAGATTTATAATTATGAGTAACGTTTCTGATTTCAATTTTTAAGATTTTTAATGATAGGATGCAGACTCACTGGACATTGATTTTTATTGTTCTGATTATGGAAATTAACTTTTTTAACACTTTAACATAAATAAATTATTATTTTTTTAAGCGTAATAATATTTTAATGTTTATTTACTTTTATTGTTTCCAAGTTTTTTTTTAAAGTTATAACTTGTGCAATGTTTTGCCCAGCACAAAACGTATGTGAAACTGTATTTGAGATAGTTAATAAATTCTTTCCCAAATTACTTAGGATTAATGTGAGAAATGTGAAGTAAAGCTTACTATTATGGTCAGATTATTTTAAAAATAACTGCTTAGTAACACATTTATCACAAAAGCAAGAAGTAGTTTGGCAACGTTATCAAAGAATCCACTAATCCAAAAGTCTCTATTGTTGTTGTTTACCAACCAGTGCCTACTAACATGGGAATCATCTGTAAGAAAATTTTCTCCAAAACTTCTCAGTTTGTAAGTCTCTAGACAATCTTATTAATGAAATCTGAGAAAAGGTGTCTTTAACTTTTTTTGCAATAAAGTAAATTTTGGAAGGATTATTCACCATTTATGTAAGAACAGACCAATCGCAAAGAAGAACATATGTGCTTGATAATATTCTCATTAGTAAAGTGTAAAGTGAATGGCATTGTCCACACAGATTTGACACAACATACATGGTAATTGCAAAATGTTGTCTCAAATTAAGACCAATATTTTCAAAATAATCTTTCAAATGTTAATAAAAATTTCAGTTGTAGTGCTAGTGACTAAAACTAATCCTAGAATCTAGAATAAAATATTTTTGTGTGTGTATGTCATCAAACACAAACACAAATGTTTTTCACAGTACATTTTGTTCAGCTTATTTATAATGAGAAATAAAACATCGAGTTCATCAATTTGTTCAATAGAACAGGACTGATTTTATGACATTCCTACTAAGAAAATTACACTTCATTCTGTATAATTACAAATTAAAAAAACTAGCATCAGGATTAGACAGTATTGTTTTTAAAAGTTCATTAAATGTTTAATAGATTGAATAAAAGAGTGACTTGCATCATATATAGTTAGAAAAATTTCAGATTTAGTATACTTTTTATTGAGTGATAAAACTGACCGGTTACTTATTTTCTGATAACTTAATTTCAAAACATAATTTTGTGTTCACTATAACTTTTTAGAATCATTTTTAAAAGTGTTTACCTATGTTCTAAAAGTTTTATTCTACGTCTTATCTCATTTTTTATATGGCCAATCAAACACTTTCTAAACAAGGAATCCTTTAGCTAAAATATCTGTAATGATTTCATACATTTACATAATTATCTCAGTTGCAATTTTTTACTTTGTTTATTTTTTTTTTCAGTTGTAACAGAAAGATGACTCTTAGGTTCAAAAACATATGCTACACAAATAGTTATACATTTAATATAAAATAAATATGTGCTTAGGGATTAACATGGATAGGGGAATTTAAAGATGTATTATATAAATGGTTATGTTTATGTGTTTTCAAAATTTAAATTATATTATATTTAAATATTTTATTTATATAGCCTGATGTTTTTTATATAAAGTATAGATAATAATGTAACTCAAACCATGGCACATATGCTTTACAGATGAAACACTACCTATAAAGTGCATGTCCCATGGATTGAGCTATGTTATTATTTATAATTTATATAAAAACATCATGCTATATAAATAAAATATTTACATATGTTTAAGTATCCATATAATAATGACGTATAATAAATTGTTCAAATTTCACAAGTGTCATTAATAAAAATCATATGTTTAGTAATTTAAAGTGATTAATCAAAATCTTCACTCTCTTAGTTCCAAATGCATCAGATTGACCCATACATATAATTTGAGAGAAAAAGATAGAATGGATCCATACTGTCTTTTAAAAAGACTTTATCTTGTGTTTGGAAAGGAGAATATTCCGTTTAAATAGTGTTCCATCTGTAAAGAGCATGAGCTGTTGTTTGAGCTATGTTATTATTTATATTTATATTATATTGTAAATGCAAATCATGAAACATTAACATGCATATTTTTTTAAAGCTCACCAAATGTTTTAATTTTTTTTTAAATAATAAAAAAATAAAAACGACATTTATAAATGAAAACATAGCTAAACTAACTTGTGAAATCTATGCTACACAAATAATTACATGTACAGACTAAAATAGATATCCATATAAGGAATTATTATATCATTGAAAAATGTAAAGAGATATTATATGAAAGATTTAAAATGGTTATATTTATGTATCTTCTAAATTTAAATATATTACATTGCATATTATATTATTTGATATTTTGTTTTGCTGTCTTTTAATTTCTTCAGCAGAAAATGTTTGTTTCTAAAATACTTCAGCACTGTGTTTTCCTGAAGGTTTGTGATGCAGGTGTTGTAATTGTATTTGTGTATTGAACTATTTTCATCATCTAATATGAGTGTTGAATGTCTTTAGAAAAATTTAACTTTATTTAAATATTCCAAATACATTCAATTATTAGTAATAATGCACAGGTTAGTATATGCACAGTGTTTCAAGAGGTATTATTCCTCTCTTCTTCAGGTAGTGCTGCCCTGACCAGTGACAGTAATAGCATGGGAATCAAACCTGAACCCTTAGATTTGTGAGTGTTGAATTTTAAACTCAGTTGGTTAGAGTGTTACCTTAAAATTCAATGCTCAAGAATCTAAGAGTCCAGGTTTGATTCACATGCTAGTAGTGTCAATAGGGAGGCCAGTAATACCTGCAATAGAGGGGAGAATAATACCTCTTGAAACATTTTGCATATACTAACCTGTTTGTTATTACTAATAGTTGAATAACATTGAAAAACTACTGCATAGTAAATCGAAAGATTTCACGCTGTATGTTTGTAATTTGAACTCAGTGAAGTTGAGTGTGGAGATATTTAAGATTCACACCTTCATATCTAAGTACCTTAGACTGGCTTGTATATATAGAAAGACAAGTAAAAAAGAGGGTGGAACCACCCTTTTCTTGTTAAATTCTCTGTTTCTGTGTTTACGATCTGATTGGCTGTTGATAGTCATAAGCGCTTGAGAAGTTTGCAGTCTCTCAGTTTAATTTTAATAGTTGAATGTATTTGTAATATTTGAATAAAGTTATATTTTTCTAAAGCCATTCAATACTCATATTAGATGATAGAATTAGTCCAAAATATAAATAAAGCTTCAACACTATGTCTAATTGTAGCTCTTCAATTATATTCCATTGTTCTACTATATCTTCCTAGTAGAAACAATTAATATCACATTTCTTTAATAATGTTGTTGTAATAATTCTTATAACATAGATGAAGTACATCTCTCCCATGAAAACCATGCAAAAGTTAAAAAAAAACATCCTTGTGTTAAAATAATAAGGCAGCATCAAATTTTTATTTTGATTTAGTTCTTTTAAAATCTAGACTAAATTATGGGTATATTTGGGATATTGAATCCAAAAATGATGTCGGTATTGTCATAAAAGCTTGTGTTGTCAAGTGTTGTTAGCCAAGAGGTCAGTGCAGCTGCCTTACAAAAAGGCAGTTGTTTGCAGATTGTTGTTGCGGGTTCGCCTCCTGGCTGATATGATAACATATGGGGAAAAAAAGCTTGTGTCGAGGAATATGCCACTTTTTTTTTAGATTTTAGAGTTTTTTAAACAAAATTGAGAATTTTGTTTTTCTTTAAATGCTATTTTGTAGATGATTTAGTGAAAATTGTCAATTGTGACATGTTAATTAGTAGGATTCTTTCATAATTAAAAAAAATAATATGTTGGGAATAGTTTGAAATAGTTTATTATTAAATCAAACCGTACATTATTTACAATTCCAGTTTAATTTATCAGTGTCTTACTATATATTATACACTAAATGTGATTTTTTTATGTTTTCACATAAAGCACTGATTATGTTTATCTCATGAATACCTTTCTAAAATCACATTGTATCATTTGTTGTGTTTATGCAAATATACTATAGAATATGCTATTTCTGAGTTTATGAAAAGAATAGAACTTATGTCATTTAACATTAGAGTTGAAAATTTAAAACAAATTATTTGTTCATTGTATTTTGGGGGACAATTTGCTCAAAGCACTACAGCAGTGGATAAATAAAAAGTGGAATTGCCAAAAAATATGAACTTTCAATTATTTGTAGAAAATCAGAAATAATTAGGGTGACTGTTATTTTTATGTTAACATCCTAAGCATTTATCAAATAAGGTATTGGCATACCTTGACCTAATTTTGTCTTCAAATATATATATATATATATATATATATATATTATATCGGATAGATATGATATATATATCTTCCGATATATATATCATATAAATGACTTATAATTTATAAACTTAAGGGTGAAATTTGGCCTTACTTTCAGCCTTTATTATAGATATCAAAAATTTTCTTTAAAAAAGCATAGGGATAATGACTATTCCCTATTAGTAGTATATACTATCAAATGTAATAAGAAGGTATATAATTTGAGCATCAACCAGCCATTCCCTACTCAAACAATTAGATTGTTTTCCAAAAGATTTTGACAGTTTTAAGTAAAAGGCTAGAAAAAAAAAATTTCAGTAAGACATAAAACTATGACAGATACCATGATAATAGATTACTGATATTCTATTAGTTGTCAAGCATGAGGACTGTGATGTCATAATTTGCATATAATAATCAGTTAGCTGTTGACACTTATGAATTGTTATATTTAAAGCATTATTTGATTGAGTGGTTAGAAAATAACCGTTTAGTAATAAATCTATTTATTATCATATAGTTTATTTTTACCTATCGAATTGAAGTTTAATTAAACTTTTACAGAGATTACATTTCATTTGTTTTCTACCATTGGTTTGATTTTACAAACCAATTAATGATCCTAGACATGGGAAAAAAGTGGATATCTTTTATAAACTAAAAATAAACTAGTAATGACAATATGTTGCTGATTTTTAATTAGATTATTTAAGTATGAAGGCTAGAATAATATAATATTGTATAGTAATTTGTTTGAAAGGCTGTAAAAATCATTATTTATAAATTTACCATTATACACTTATTCTTAGCTCATTTGAATAGAGTTTATTTAAACTATATATGTTAGTTTTAACTTCACTCCATTATGAGTAATTTTTGGGATAAATGCTCTACTTAATTTCATAGACAAAGGTAAAAAATTGATATCCATTTCTTATATATTTACAAAGTTGTGCTGACAATGGATAAAATACTTATTAGTTTAAGTTTAAGCATACAGTCTGTGACAATGTAATTTATACACAAATGTTAGCATACTTATATATATATATCGGGGTACATTCGTGTATAATTTATTGAAAATATATGCATAAACTATAATAATAATTTATGAAATATGTAGAAATTCATGTTTTAGAATCGGCACCTTTAAAACTTTTTATTGGGTATAGGTACATATATGATACATTTATAATCTGGTAACATGATAAAGACAACTTACATGATTTTGTTACACATATAAACAATATATAACCTAAGAGCAATACAAAGACTTCAAATCACTTAAAGAAGTATGGAAAGATGGATTTTGGGAGTAACTACAATAGAATGAAACTCGCAATATATGGGTATGAGAACAAATAGGTGTTACTGACCTCATTTAAAAAAATTAAAAGACTGAAGTGGAGTTGGGCTGGACAGATTTCTAGAAGAGATGATGATAGATAGACAATTGAAATCTTAAACTGAATTCCAAAAATTGTAAAAGACTCAGAAAAAGACTACACCTCCACATGCATACTTAAATATAATGTTAAATGTTATTATGTTTATTAGTTATAATAGTATTTGTTTAGCTATCAAAATAAAAATTACTATTGCATTAATAATACTTTTGAATTCTTTCTTTTACTCTAATTAGTATAGTATTTTTTTTTATCTTGTATATCTTTCTTTCAAATTCGTTTTTATGTTCATGTGTTCATTTTTTCTTAAATATCAACCGCGTTTTAAAAATAAAAAATCGAGGAGCCGATTTTGGGGGCGTTGTAATTGATTAATTCTGCATGTGAGACAATTTGGATAATTTTCATAATCTATCCTAATAGATAGTAGTACATGAGAAAAATATGAATATCACTTTTAATCATATTATTTGCCCTAATAACAGTAATAAATATCAATATTTACTTTCTTTGATAAGCTATTAAATGTTTTAAAGTTTATAGTTATGATTATTAATTTAGAACGTTAACTTAGAGTGTTACATTATATATATATTATTAAAATAAATATTATATTATATATATATTATTAAAATAAATATTTAACTATCTTACTTTATTATTTATTTATCTATTTTGTTAATCATTGAGAACAGAATTGTAATGTTATATTAATCTATTATGCTAGAGAATCAAGGAATAAGATTGTCATATAGGAATTAAGACAAGGGGTGCTTATTGCACATAATATATACACTTAGAAAAATGAATATCTTAATTAAATATTAATAATAGTATACTATATACATTTATAATAATACTCACAAACACTTCAAACAGATACCTTAAACATTACAGACCAACAATAATAATTAATCATGGGGACTCTTAATTCTAAAACACAAGCCAGAACTATTAGAAAAAGTTCTGGCTTGTGTTTTAGAATTAAGAGTCCCACATGATTGAATTATTCCATCTGATTGGCTTTCATGTAAGCATGTTTAAAGCGTATCTGTTTGAAAGTCTTTAGCTTTCACGTTATTACAATATTATCTGTTTACGCTTAAAAATTTGATTTATATACATTTATGCTATGGACAAAAATAATCTTGAGTTATTTTATATTTTGCATAAAATACACCGATGAACAATTTTTATATATAGTATTTATTTTATATAAAACCTTCTTGAGAAAAAATATATTTATTCATAATATTGCGGAGATATTTGCCTTTATAAAATAATAAACTAAATAGCATGACAGAGAAAAACATTTTATAAAATAATGAAAAAATCTTTTCATCGCATGCATATTTATAAGAATTATAATCTTTTTGTTAATCTGAAATAGTCATGCAAAATTTCAATCTCAATTCATACGTAAAATGTATTATATATATATATATACACGAAATTAACATAGCTTAATTAATGTATATATATATAATTAAGAGGAAAAAGTCATTCCCTTTCAGACCATGAAAAAGTGCACCCTATATGTTGAACAAAAGTCAAGAATAAAATAAATTCACCTATTCTTGAAGCTGTTGATGTTTATAAGTTTACCTTTGCCAACATTAATAAAAATTCAAAGTGAAATTTAATATGTCTGATAAAATAGGTGAATAAATAAATATTAAACTAATTATCAATTATATAGGGATGGAGATAGAATTATTAAAAACAATTTATTAAAAGAAAGATTCTATCTCTATATTGTATAGTTGAGATGGCATGGAGAGTTGAGGGTCGTATGAAAGTCTGAGTTTGAATCTTTTATATATTACAATTATTATTTTTATTAATGTACTTAAGGATGCAGTGAAATAATATTGTACTTTATCTGTAGCTAATGCTTAGGTTTTAAATAAATACTGTACAACCTTCTCTAAAAGTATGTTCTGTTGTCACATCAATTTTGAAGAAAATATGAGCATTTATGACTCAAGTAGATATTTGTAACCCAAGCATAACAGTGCAATCTCTTGAGAGAATTTATTGGTCTATAATTGTCTAAATATTTTTTTATTATTATAATAGTTTTATAATTAATAAATTAATTGATATAATTTTTTATTATATGCTATTTGCTGCTAATTGAAAATCATCATCATCATCTTCACATCTTATTAATAAATATGGTCATAATTACACTTTGTTTTTAAGATGTAATATTTTTTTATTCAATTTACTTTCACCATTTCCATTTTTATATTGAAATTGTTGTAATATGAGAAGATACAATAAAATTATTTTGCTATTTAATCATATCAAGAATAAATCATTTTAAAACCATTGAGAATAATAGTTGTAATCCTGAGACAATTGATTAATCTAATCATAATACAACCTGAAAGTTAAGAATTAGTTTGCTAGCCTTATTAAATATAACAGGTGGAGTTTTATTAAAAGAATGAGTCATCTGTTTTATGCACATTTGCATAATTATTGTGTATATGAGAATGCTCTAATATAATATTATTAAAATTATGAGAATACCCTGAGATACTCTGTTTAAAGTACATTTAGAGTTATACATAGCTATTTAAAATTCTTAAATCGGAAGTTGAATTCCCATAATGCACTATTACTTTAAATATAAATCTCTGTGCATTCACATGTCAGTAAGAGTTTAAAAAACTTAAGTGAATCACTTAAGTTTAAATTGCATTTTTAGATATACTCCAACTTTCAGTGTCAATGCTAAATCAGAGTTTGAATCTATTCTGTACCTGATGTTATGATCAAAATTTTGAATTGTACAAATCTAATTAACTCATCATGGTAGAAAGACAGTGTCTCATTTTTTACCACCCACGATCAGACCGATATGACATTTAAATGTAAATCTATTATTATAAAGTGCTGAAAATTTAAAATTCTTAAATTGGAAATCAAATTCCAATAATTGGCTATTACTTTACATATAAATATCTGAACACTTTATATTTAAAGTAATAACACATTATCGAAATTCGACTTCCGATTTAAGCATTTCAAATTTTCAGCGCTTTATAATAATAGATTTACATAGCTATTTAAATAGATGTTATTTGTTTATTATTAGTGATATGGATAGAGTAAATAGCTTCTTATAGATATTAAGTTTCATGTATACTTTTTGTTAACAATGTTCTCTCTCTTATATCTTATTAAAGCTTTGTGTGTGGGTATAGTTCTAGTTTGGCCTCTTTCTCGACCTTTGTGCCTGGTCTCATGTGTCACGTGAATGGTTATAATATATATATGCATAACTCAGTGCAAATCTAATGTAATTTAATTATTGTACAGTTTCATTTTGATATATACATGCCTCGTTCCTATATATTAAAATATGTATATTAAAAATTGATATTTTTAGGTACATATTTTATATATACCAGGCATGTACCAGCCTATGTAAAGGCTATCATTGTTGTAATACTTTCTTTTTTTAACATTTCTTACAAAAATTTATTAAAAAGCTGCTTTAACAAATTTTTTTTCAGAAATCTTTCAAAAAATGTATTACGAAAATGTTAGCCTTTCACGCAGTGATTTTCATAATTATACGCTAACCAAAACTAAATATGGTTCTATAGTGTCTGTTTTTCTCTTCACTAAATATTATATTACAAACATGAATTTATGTATTGTAATCACATTTTTGTGTGATTTAAATACTATATCTATTCTGCTCTGTACGATAGTTAAACTTGTGCTAGTTTTTTCTGAGCATTTTTTCTTCAAAAAGTTTTACGCTATATGCCTTTTGTAAAATACCATTTGCAAAATTCCTTGCTTTGAATAAAATTCTCATAATTAAATTAAGCCTCATTAAATATAAGGAAGGAATTACTTCATCACATAAAATGCTTTGTAAAAAAATATATAATGGGGAAACAAATTTCTTTTTTTTTGTCAAAAATACGCCCTGTAATAAAGAAATGTTTAACTTTAATATCATGGGACAGCATTATGGCCATTTAGGAATTTTATATAAATATATTATAGGAGCTTTTAATCCATAGACATTCTGCATTGTAATATTTACAATTTTGTTTTTGTTTTATTAAAAAATAAAACAATAAAATAACATTAAGGAATATTTTATTTAAAATCCTTAAATATTTCAGTTTTATTAATCTAATAAACATGTGTGAATGTTGATTATAATCACAAACAAATATTTTATTTTAACTGTGTTATTTAGTATTTTCCTTGTTAAAAGTTTTGTTGCTATAATTAGAGAAGAGAAAGAATTTATGTTAATAGATTCATATAAATTCTAATGTAATCTTTAAATTCAATTGAAGAATGTTTATTTATAAAATAAAATATGTATGCAAATTAATTTTTTTATATAGATAGTACAACTTTTGATTGAATAGATGTAATTACAGAGTGGGGATGTGTGTAAAAAGGATTTAAAGTAGATGGTAATAATTTTTTTTTTAAAAAAAGAAAAGGATTGGGATGATAAGTTTTTAATTTTGCATTAGCAGTTGACTTGTGAGAATAAAGATTGGAGGACATTTTCTTTTTTAAATATCCAAATTCAGCCATAATATTTGAATGGAGATAATTGAGTCCTAGTTAAGATGTTGAGGAGGAGAATATACAGTGATAATTTTGATAAAAATCATTCATTAAGTTAAACTGTGATTGTTTTACAAAATTTGAAATAATGGAAGATAAAACTATGGTGGGTTAAAGTTAACACACTTAAGCCTGAAGCCATGTGAAGCTGTCTATTGTTAAACCAGGAGAGATAATGTTCTGCAAATGTGATACAAGAAGCTGCCTTAAAATTATTACTTACCCAGGGAAATTCTGTTGCCACCCTTGATTAAATATCTATTTATGAAGAAATATAATCTAGTCATTGATATTATTAAAAATGCATTTTTCATTTATTTATGTCTTTTGCAAAATTTTATTTAAATGATGTGATCTGTCTGTAATATCTATATTTCAGTGCAAACATATGGGAAGTCCATATTCTATTGAGAGAAGATTTTGTTCCATTTAATAGAAAAAAAACTTTATTAAGAAGACATTAAGTACTGCCATTGTAAGGCTGTGAATATAAAAACAAAAATAAATGATATAGAACAACCGAATGCTTCTGAAATTAACTGACATTGGGTAAAGTAAATCCATTTCCTTTAAATGTAAGGAGTGTTTTTTGCTTTTTTAGGATGATATATGACATTAAAGAAATAATGCTGAAGTAAGATTATTAATTTATTTTCCAGAACAAAGCTGGATAATCAAGTCAGAAAGTTATGCTATAAACTTTCATTTTATATATATGTAGTAGACATGAGTAACATTATTATAGAATATTTGTTAAAGATTTATTGTAAACTTGCAAAATATTTGTCAAAATGTGTGTGCGTGTGTGTGTGGATTGTCAATTATTATCATTTTTATTTTATTTTATATATATATTAGGTTTTATTTTTTATTAAATGATTGACAATTAAAATTATATAAATTTATTTATAATGTGCCATTTTGATCTTGTCTGACAGTTTGTTCTTAACATAAGAAAAATAGATTCTCTATCTGGGTATGTAGAGCGTATGTAACTGGTTTATTTTGAAATAATGTTTTTAAGCATTGTATTCTCTCCTCTCCCTTCAAAGAGTGGCACCCTTATTCATAATGGACCTGTATAATTAATTGTTTATCCCAAATGGATAAAGCAAAATTTTGTATATATATGAATAATAAATTCAATATCTTTTTATGAATTAAAACATCAGTTTTATGATTAGATATAAGTTCCTGTTACATAATTTGGCACTAACACTGTGAAGCTGGATAGGAATAAAGCTCTGAGAGAAATGAGAATAGGCTTGTCAAATAAGAATTGTTAATAATATGAATATTTTTAAAAAGGCATGATAAATAGTTAGTAGAGTTAAAATAGAAGATTAACACACATAAATTAATAAAGCAGAGATAAAGAAAAGGAATAAAATATAATGGCTATAAAAATGGTGTAAACTCAGTAGGGAAATAGTTTGAGATGGTTTGAATGATAGATAGTTCTTCATGATGAAGGGAAATTATATAAACAAAAATAAATATAGTAGAAATTATAAGTATTTGTGAGTGTAATTTATTGAAAAAATTGTAAAGATTTGGAATATTAAATTAGGGTAAATAGATGTTAACAAATCAAATAAATAATCCAAAAGACACAAGATACTTGCCAGAAAGAGCAAGATCTGTCATCCATGATAGAGATGATACAACAAATGTTGATAAAAAAATTTAAGGAATAGGAAGAAAAAGTGGATGAAAAGTTTAAATAAAATCAACAGAAGTTGGATCAAGTACAACAAAGTAGTGAGATGAAATTTGATGAATTACAACAGAAAAGTAAGACAAAATTAAATGAGTTGCAGCAGAAAAAAGATGAAAAGTTCAGAGAAACACCCAACAAAAAAGCGGTGAAAAATTTCATGACATGAAATATGAATGTGAAGAAAGATTTCAACAAACACAATGAACTCTGAGAGAAATATGTGAAGATGTGAGAGCAGAAATTATAGGTAAAATTGAGAAACTGGTGAAAGAATTGCTATAAGATGTTTAATGAAATAAATGAAAAAAGATGGAACAGAAAAAAATATCAAAGATTTAGTTTTATAAGTTGTAGGAAATAAAAATGAAAATGACCATTCAAGGATAAATTCATATGAAAATGTGGGTGATCTAAATATAAAAATTAGAGATTTAAAAGTTGTAACTGATGAATTAGTCTGAAAAAAGAGACCATGATCCATAGAATAAATGAAATAGAGGTAAGATCATTGAGCCAAGTTAACCAAAAAAAAGCAGGATAATGAATGATTCTGAGTATGTGAATAGTTGTAATGTAGAAAATAGGAAAGCAGAAACTTTAAAACCTAATACCACTAGCCATGGTGAGACACAGGCTCATATTAGTCAGTTTTTAAAAAATAGAGTATTCAGAGTTTAAGATGATGAACCATTCATTGAACATATAAATAGCTTGCAAAGATATTTTAATCTTAATATAATGACAAAAGAATGTAAGCTGATCTTTTTCTGTAGCCACTTACAAGCTGATGCTTAACTTTGGGGGGACTCATTGTTTCAGCCGCCAGCAATCTTTAATAATTTAGAGATGCATTAATGAATAATTTTTGGTCAGAAGAACATAAAGAGGCTATTAAGTCTCAAATAATGCAAAAGTGATAACATGCAGGAAATGCAGAAGCTATCTCAATTCTTTAGAAGTCAAGTTGTCAAATTAAAAACTTTGGATGCCTGTGGTTTGTCTGAGAGTTAGATTATAAGAATAACACAACATAATTTGTTTTTAAAATTGAACAAATGATTCTAAGCACTGATAAGAAGACAATTGAGGAGGTAGACGATTTTTAAATAACAATTAATGTGAACCAACATAACCAACCAAACAAACATGATTCTCAGAAGTCTATGTATATTAGCACATTAGAAGTGTATAGAAATAGTGATTCTAGGCCATGGAGGAAAAGGTATATACATCAATCATTTGGAGAGCCAAAACCAAATGAATGGGATTTGAGAAGGAATAATGATAGCCAATTAAGGTATAGCTCTGGAGATGAATCATAAATTGTGTCTCCCAAAGCAAGATGTAGTTATAGTTATTTGAATAAAATAGGGAAAACATGAGTTAAACATAAAGGAACCTCGATAGGTTGTTCCTCTCATCAAGGCTCAGAAAAATACAAAAGGCATAATAAAGCAAAACCAATTAAATCTATTATGAATTCAATGTGTACATTGGAGGATCATTCACCTCAGTACATTAATCAAATTTATCCTAAAATTAAAATATTATTTGAAGGTATTGCTATTGAAGCTTTGCTAGATTCTGGCAGCCAGATCTCAGTTATGTTGGAGAGGATATTTAACCATCAAAGTCAAATCAACCTACAAATCAAAGAGTTAGCATTGAATTCTGCAGCAGAAAATCTGACATATAATCAGGAAGCCAAGATAATTACTAAACAGGTATGAATTTAATTACAACATAAAAATAAAAGTTTGAATCATGTCTTTTTTTTATATTTTGAACAGTTTTATCCATGAGGTGATACTGGGATCAGATTTTTTTCATAAGAATGGATGTTTATTGAATTATGCTGTCAGCATAATTCTTAGTAATAGTGACATGCTAAATTTTGCATCTTATAGTTGATAGGATTCAGTAAATATGTGTTGTTTGAATAATGTTACTTCCACCAATTAATAATGACAGAGAAGATTAGAGATGTAAACAACTTAAAAGTCAGCATCACGATAGACTACAATTGATGTTGAAGAAATTCCAGGAGATATTTTTCTGACATTCCAGAAATGATAAAGGATTTCTAACACCATATCAGGATGATAACAAATCAGCCCAATCAGGTCAGATCTTATTCAGTACCCAACCAAATATAAATCAGAAATTAAGCAGCTCAAACAGATGAAGAAAGTGGGATATTATATGTAAATGTTTGTCAACTTATAACCACCTCATTGTAATAATGTAAAAAAAGATGGATCAGTATGATTGTTTTTAAATGCAAAGACAACTCAACAAAATAACAATACCTGATTGAAACAGTCATCCTCCTATCCTGAGTTACTAAGGAGATTCAGGGGAAAATATTTTTTTCACTTTGACCTAATGTCCAGTTATTGGACAATTAAGCTGCACAAAGAAGATTGCCAACACACTGCATTTAGATATGAAGGCTGTTCATAGTAGTTTAATCAGATGCCTTTTGGAAATTAATAGTGGTGCTAGATCGATTGAGTGCTTAGATCAAGTTATGTCCTGAAGAAATCAAAGAGATTACAACAATGGATATTGTTGATATATTAGTGGCATCAGAAGATTTTGAAGAGCCTTTGCAACATTTGGAAAAAAAATTCCAAGTATGTAATGAGAAAAATATAAAAATTAATTTTAAAAAATGAGTACTCTTTCTGCAAATGAAGTATTATTTTTAGATCAACAATTAGTCACAAGGGTATCAGATCTTATCTGGAAAAGACGCAAGCAATTAAAGAATTTCTCATACCAAAGACTAAGAAACAGATATAATTCTTTCTTTGATTATGTAATTTCTACAATAAAAAGATTCTACTAGAAATTTTCTTAGAATGTGGAGCCATTACCTTGACTATTAAAAAAAAAACATTGCCTAGAGATGGATTCCAAAACAAGTTGATGCATTTGAAAAAAATAAAACAGGATTTTTGCCTGGAGATGGATTCCAAAACAAGATGATGCATTTGAAAAAAATCAAATAGGATTTTTGCCTGGAGATGGATTCCAAAACATGATGATGCATTTGAAAAAAATCAAGCAGGATTTTTGGAGCAGGTAATACTTACCTTTTATGATTTAAGCAAACCTTTTATTGTGCAAACAGACAGCAATGGGTTTGGACTGGGTGTTACCTTTTCCTAGGTTGACAATGATAATCAGATGGGATTTTTTATAAGTCAAATGCTACAGGATTTAAAAATTAATTGTACCATTATTGAAAAAGAAGCCTTGGCAATAATTTAATATTTTCAGAAATTCAGAGAGTTTTTGCTTGAATCTGAGGTTGTTGTAATCACAGACCACAAAAGTCTGAAATTACGACAGCAAACGAAAAATCAAAGAAGCATACTTTATTACTAGTAATAACAATTCCATCAACAGAAGTGACACATGCTTCAATATTTCCAAACACTGGGTTATGTAAATAATTTGTATATAGTTTGCATATCATCACCCTATTCTGTATCATTTATTACTATGGTTATGAATATGAGATAACATGCCTCGAATGTGCTTTCCCATTAACTTTTGTATAGACTTATAAGAATAATTATTATAGCTTCTTTTTCCTGCACCTCACAAGCTTCTAATTTTATTATAACCATAGTTAATTAATTCGTAGTTTTTGGCCTGTTGGAGTTTGTTATTGCATGAGTTTAATTATACCATAAGGTAATGTAAACAATCTGAAAATGTGGTAGCAGATATACATTGTAGTAATCCACTTCAGTTGGCTCAACAAGATCTGAGTCTTGACAATATATTTATTACCAACATAAATATCATCACTGGTGAGGTTATTAAATATGACTTTAAATGACATCTCTTAAGATAAAGTCAAGATGACATATTAATGCAAATAATTAACTATTTGGAAAAACAGACAGATTTTCACAATGGTACAATTTATAGGAAAAAAAACATAAATACAGAATGGAGAGGAAATGTTGATGCATAAAATTGGAATAAATTAGTAGAGGATAGTAATTCTTTCAGCTATGAGAAATCCACTCAATAAGTATATTCATTACATGTATGGGCATTATGAGGCTCATAAGAAAGAACACTTAATAAAAACCTGTTTTTATTTGAGGTATATGCATAGTAACATTCTCTCAGTTTTAAAAAACTGTGAATCTTCCAACAGGCCAAACCATACAATAAAATTTACATTGGCCTATAATCAATCCTCAACAATCTAAGGAGGTTATGATTCTGGACTTTTATAGCCTATTCCCTCCCTTTAAGAAATGAAATGCCTGGTGGTGGTTTATGATTTATTTTCAAAATATGTTGTTGTGTATCTAGAATCACAAAGTACTAACTATCATACTATAAAGCTACTTGAATTACAACATTTTCACATGGTAGGAAAGTGGAATGTGCTGATTTTAAATCATGGAAAACCTTTTACACATCCATGGAATGTAATAAATGGGTATCCAAATTAAATATAAAACATATATTTACTTCTATAAAGAATTCTGAGTCCAACCCATATAAATGCATAGTGTGGGAATTGGGTTGATTATTTAGATCTTACTTAAACTCCAATCATCAAGGTTGGGTCAAATACAACAGATAGTCAATTTTATAAATTGGTTGGTAAATGAATTCACTGGCTTTATCTGTTTGGGTTATATCTAGGAAAACATTCTTTAAGACTTTTTAGAATTAGTTTTCAACAATTATATATGTATATAGAACAAGATGTCCCTAAAGCTCAACATAAATTGGAAAAAAGAAGGCAAAAACTCAGTTTGTAATTTTAAAAGAGGTGATGCAGTGTTAGTCTAGCCCTCCAATGTGATCAATCCAAAAAAATTCTGCTACAAGTATTTTTAAATTTGTATGAAGGCCTCATTTACCCTTCACCAGTTATCAAGACCCAAATGCTTTCTGAGTTGATACTGGTCAAGATAAAAGAGGTACATGTAATGCAAGAATATTGAAACAATTTAATGCTGAATCTTGGTTGATTAAATAAAGTAGTGTTAAATTTAGAGCCTTATAGAAAAGATCTGATGGTTATGGTGATTTTGTGTATTAATAGCTGGGTTTTAGTTGAAAGATATAGCAATAATTGTAATGACCTGATATATAGGATGCAGTAGGGTTTGTAATATTCACATAGATCAACATGTCATGGTGTTAATGTTAGAATCCAATAGATGTTTAAAGAAAAAATATAAATAGATATTTTCAATAGATGTTTAAAAAAAAAATATAAATAGATATTTTATTGTTTTCTTTCTTTTGGAGGGGATATTATAATGCTAGAATTGAGCTCTCACTCTAGAAACACTTTGCAATATAATGTTTAATTTTTTTTAATTTTATTACAAAGATAAAATATTAGTATAATTAAGTGAAGGAATATTTATTTAAAATCCTTAAATATTTCATGTGTGTTAACCTATTAAATGTGTGTGAATGTTGATTATGGTCACAGACATAAAATATTTTATTTTAATTGGATTATTTAGTATTTTCATTGTTAAAAATTTTGTTGTATAATTTGATATGAAAAAGTAATTAATGTTAATAAAATCATATAAATTACAATATAATCCATAAATTGAAATTGAAAAATGTTTATTAATAAAATAAAATACAATGGATATAGAAAGTAAAACATTTGATTGAACAAATGTAATTATAGAGAAGTGGATGGTGAAAGGACTTTAATCTATGTGGTAATAGTTTAAAATAATAATAATAATAATAATAATAATAATAATAATAATAATAATAATAATAATAATGATGATGATGATGATGATGATGATGATAATAATAATAATAATAATAATAATAATAATAATAATAATAATAATAATAATAATAATAATAATAATAATAATAATTTGGAGGCAATTAGTTTTTTGTTTTATTTCATAGATTGGAGGACATTTTGTTGTTTAAATATCGCATGAGAAATTCAGCAGCAATATTTCAATTGATTTTTAATTAAGCTGTTGAGGAGGAGAATATACAGTAGTAATTTTGATAAAAATAATTTTCATTTCAACAAAAATTTTATTAACAATAAATAGTGATTACATACTAATAAAGGATAGATAAATGAATAAATTGTACAATAATATGATTGTATAATGTTCTATTTGTTATCTGGCTAGATTTTGTTATGAGAGTACAATTGTTATACTCTTATGTGGTTAGGTATAGTGATGAGATTCTAATAACTTGATTAATGGAATAAGCATTTTTTATATAAACATGAATATTTTCTTTTAGAATTTCCTATTCTATAATGCTGGGTAGGTGGGAGTTGTTAATCAGGAAAAGGAAAGTGCAGTTAAAGACCAGGTGTCATCAAAGACTTTACTGGAGGCCAGAAGCTGGTCACGTTTCTTGATTTTTTTGAGCGTTTGATAAAACAATGATATGATTTGTGGCGGGGGTAATTCCATGAGAGTTTTGCATCTCACTATCCATATGGAATAAAGGACAAAGGTAGAAAGCCTTATTATTGAAAAAAAACCATTATGAATGGCATTTTCAAGTGAGAAAATCATATCAGGTCTTATGTTGGAATTGATTATAATTATATCTTTCAGTGTTTTAAGTCTTGGGCACCGGTGTATAATATGGTCTATGGTTTCATCTTCACGAGCACACAGACCACATATAGGGTCAATGCTGGCAAAACCTCTTCGGTAATAAAGGAACCAATTCGTGGGAAGCGCATTGAGATTTATTTTAATGATTAAGTCAAGGAATTTGGGTTCCAGACTCCATCTTTTAAAGTGTGAAATGAGTCTTTGGTTGGTTACTTTTAGGCTGATTTTTATGGGTTGTTGATTATAGTTGATTATATTGTATGCTTTCCATAAGGTGATTTTTTTGTTAAGGTTAAAGGGCATTATTGGGTTATAAAGTTGTAGGTGGTCTATTAGGGAGGCTATCCATGAACTGGCAGAGGGCGGAGGACGATCTGTCGGTGTAATTTTTTTAATAATGTTGGAGTATCCACAGGAGAGGATCAGATTATATAGAGTGTTGTGGGTTTTCTGTAAAATTATTGCTTGTATTGAGTGGAATGACAGTCCATTGAACCTGCGTGGTCATTGGATGCCTCGCAAGCTAATAGCAACTGTCCTTCCTCTCCAAAGAAGTTTGGTACATAATCGGTTGATTTTATTTTGAAACTGTTTAGACATTTTTACAAATGGAAGGTAATATGAGATTTTTGGCATTATGATCATGTTGAGGAGGCCAACCTTTCCATATAATGAAAGGTATACCCTAGAGAGTGATGTGGTGATGGCTTCAGTTGAATGGAGGATTGCATCTTGAATCTCTCTTGCCATTGCAGTTGGTGTTTTAAAGATTGGGAAACCTAGGTATCTTTGGGGTTTTGCAGAAAAGGGAGAGTTAATTTGTTTACCAGACGTAATCTTCCAGATGGAAGATTTGTTAAAGTTTATTTGTAGGCCAAGTTTCGCTGTATTTCTGTTTAAGATGTTCATGAGATGGGGAAGGTATTTAATGGTGGTAAGAACAACCATGATGTCATCTATATATGCAAATACATTGAAGTTTTTATTGAGAGAGGGAAGGAAAATTCCAGAGAGGTTTTTTTTTATATCCATCAGAAGAGGGTTGATGTATGCTGTGAAGAAAAGGGCACTGAGTGGAGATCCTTGAGGGATCGACTTGTATGGCTTGAAGCCTGGTGTGATCTTGCCATCAAAAGAGAGAAAAATCTCTCTGTTGTTGAGCAGGTTGCTGATCATCTGAACAATCCCGGCTGAAATGTCACATTCCGACAGCATATCCAGGAGGATATTTATCTGGACTGAATCAAATGCTGCCGCAACATCCAGCTGGACAGCAATAGGTTTTGATTTCCGATGTCCTCTGATGTAATTGAATAGTGCAGTTACATTGGACATAGCATGTGAGGTTGATGATCCCTTTTTTCCGTATTGGTTTGATGAGATATGGCTAAGGATTTGAGTTTGGATTTGATCTTTAATGACTGACTCAATTATCTTGATAAGCAATGGGGTCATGGAATTTGGCCGGATATTGTTAATGTCATTTAGTGGTTTTGCTTTTTTAATAAAAGGCACGAGTGCTACTGGGTAAAGATCTGTTATGTTTCTGTTGCCGGAGGCTAGGTGATCAATCATTTTTTTAATAATTGGCACAGTGAATTGACTGAGGTGTTTGAGAAGGAAATTTGGGATGCCATGAAGGCCAGGATGAACGCCGTCAGGGAGAGATGTTATCTTCTTTTTGATTTGGATTTCTGTGATGCCATGTTCACCGGGATCACCAGCATACAACCAGCTGTTTATAGGAGGAGCTCCATCTTTTTGCATTAATTGGCAGAATTGTTTGCTGATGTGCTGCATCATTGGAAAGCCAACGAGATTGGTTCCATTAGAATTAATGGATAAGGGAGTGATTTGCTTTCTATTGTACCCCAGTGCCCATCTAAGGTAGTCTCTCATCCAGCAGTGTTGTTGTGCTAAGAAACATTTGGCTCTTCTGATGGATATATATTCTGCAAGGGACTTTTGCTTGATTTTGTAGAGATTTTTAAGGAAGATGATTTTTTCTGTATTTGTGAAATTTTGCTGTAAAGCTTGAAGTTGTATATTAATGTCTGTTAGATCATTTAGAAGGCCATTAGGTCCTTTGATTTTCCTGGCGTGATGATTTAATATGGATTGTAGTATTCCGATGAAGGAAAACCAGCCCTCCTCAGCAGTAAGGGAAAGGATGTTTATTTTCTGGAAAAGGATGTATGCCTCAGATACTATCGCTTTGGTCATATTTGATTGGGTGATCATGCGTATGGTTTTACCAGGTCCATCAATAGGTGCAGGGATTGAAATAGGTGTAAGTTGTAAGATTAAAGCCATATGATCAGAGAAAGCAACAGGGGCCAAGGCTGCATCAAGATTGAAATGGAGGTCTGGGGTGTAGTAAACCAAATCAATCAGTGACTTTTTAGTTTTAGTATAGAAAGAGTAGGCTTCGGGAGGGAAAAAGCCCTCTCCACACATTAATCTGCGATTTATTAGATGCAAAAATCTCTTGTTGAAGTTATTGTATGTGGTGTTAAAGTCTCCCAGAAGAATAGTAGGGGAGGCTCTGTTAGCGTTGATGGCATTTAGGATGTAAATTATTTTTAGATATTGAGAGGTGTCTTTGGCTGTATATATATAAGCTATGATGATCGGATAACCCCAATAGTCTATTTCTATGATAATAATATTGGCATCTAGAAATAGAATGCTAAAACTGTTTGGCGGTGTTGACTTGCTGAGAAGAATACCGACTCCACCTGAAGCAGAATGGCCTATGGAAAATCTAGTAAATCCGAGAGTTGAGAGAAGAGATAGTATTTTATGATCGGTCTTATGGTGATATTTAGTTTCACCCATAAGAAGTATATGAGGAGAGCAGAGCGAGAGCCAGTTTTTAATAGCTAGAACTCTATCAATTGAGTTGATGCCGCGAATGTTAATGCCAGCAATTTTGCAGAACATGATAGATTAATCCAAACCGTCCTCAGCAAAGTGTACCAAGTCAATGTGGGACATCTCCATGTTAATGAGGTCTGATGTTGTTTGGCAATCAGAGTCTTGTGATTGAATTTGTGGATGGATTGGTGATATAGTTGTTGGTTGAGGAAACGCATCCATGAAGTCTTCAGTGTCTGATGAAGTAGTGTAATCTGTCTGAGATTCGTCAGAAGGATCAATGGTATCAATGGTTGTACGATCCATGGTTTTCCTCTTTTTTTCTAGGGATTTGCGAGGCTTTGTGCTTGATATATCTGAAATTTGTTTGTTAGATGGTGGAGGTGAGTAATGTATCAGATGGGCGCTATCATCATCAGAGCTTGATTTATCTGAACGAATTGATTTTCTTTTAATTTTCTTATTTGTATTTTGGGTATTTGTTGTGTCAGTTTTTTTGAGGGTTTTTAAGTTTAATAGTGTTTTTTTCATTTTCTTGTTCTTTTGATAAAAGTGTTTTTTTATTGTTATAGGAATTTGTTTTAAATTTTAGACCTGAGTCATTTTCGGTTTGCTGTAACTGTTGGGAAACATTAACTATGCTGACTTTTGGTTTGTGTGTTTGACAAGTCTTTTCATCTGGATGGTTAATTATTGCAGGAGTTGAAGAATTGAGGACAGTTTGTGGATCACTTTGTTTAGGTTTACTGGACTTAACTGACTCACATGAAGATGTACCAGTGGTTTTAGACTGGGTGGGAGTTGTAATGGATGGATTGTTTTGAAATTTTTTGAGTGTATTTTCTTCATCGCTTGTATTTTCCTTGCTCTCGTCAGGTGGTTTGGCATATTGCCTTCTTTTGTGTCAAGAGTTTGGCCTAGTATTGTTTCTTGGGGATTAGTATAATATGTATCATCTGTAAGATCTTTAGTCTTATCGTTTGAGTGATTGGTTTAGGCGCAGTATATGTAATTGCTTAGATCTCTGATTCACTACTATTAGTGTAGAGGTTGTCATTTGTTCTTTCTTGAATATTTTCATTTTGAAAGATAGGTTTGGATGTGAAAGGGTTTGTTGGAGGATTTATTTGACTCAGGTTGTCTGGGTTTGTGAGGTTGCTGATTGAATTAGGCCCATGTGGTGATTGTCTATTTAAGGATGTGAAAGCCGTGTTAGTAGGTCTACCAGGATATCTGTGAACTTTATTCTTTTTAACACCACAGTGTGTACATATTCTTGCTGCACAATCTTTAATGAGGTGTGTTCTTTGAAGGCAGAAGAAACATTGTGGATGTACTCCCCTGAAAGTCAAAACCATAGGAGAGCCTCTTGCAGTAATAATAGTGGGTATGTCAGTGGGTATAATGTTTTTCTTCAATGTAAGTGTGAAGATAACTGTATTGGACAGGATTTGATCTTCGCAGTGAGGGTTTAATAGGTGTTTAAATTTGCTAACTGTACCATAATTAGTAAGGATGTCTTGTAGTTCTTGTTCTTTCAAGTGGGCAAGGCAGTTTTGGATTCTGCCAGATAGTGTAACAGGACGGTTCATATCTATGGAGCATAGTATAAAATTTCCTAAAGATCTGTATTTATTTTTAAAGTTCATACAGTCTGCCCACGTTTTAAACTCAACGATAACATAGTGGTCATTGGGATGATTAAGAATGATATGAATGCCTCTGCCTAATTGTTTTTGATTGATTAGACTGTATAGCTGTTCTAGAGGGAACTTATATAGAGCACATTGTTGATTTGTTATAGCTAAGATTAACGATTTATCGCTGTAGTAGTTAGCAAACGATTTATATAGGCTATTGGGAATCGTTTTGTTGAACTCATTATTTATTTTTAGGAACATGTTGTCATTAAGTTCATCTATATTAAATGAGACATTTTCCAAAGTGTTTGATTCTTGTTCTATCTCTAGTTCTGAGATATTCAAATATAGTTCATTGAAATTATCGGCCTTAATATTTTCGGAGATGCTCTCAGAATTTTTAGACCTTACGATATTTGCGTACGTAGAGGAATTTTTCAATATTGGTATTGAAGAAATTGGATTAGATTGTAAGTTGGCTGTAGTAGCAATGGATTGTTCTGCACTATAATCTTTGTTTGTTCTGGAATGTGATTTATCGGTTTTAAAATTTATTTCTTCTTTTTGATTTTTAAATTTACTGTTGACAAACTGTAATGTGACAGCACTGGTTTTGTCGACCTCTGATGGAAAAGTTTTAACTTTAAAAAATTTGCCGAAATCATCTTGTCGGTAATTTTGTCTATTATTATCAGATATGGTTTCCAGGGTATTATTGGGCAAAGTAAATTGCTCATTAGAGTCTTCTGAGGGTGCGTAAAATCTTCGGAGAGGTGATGATTGGTTTTTACTTGAATTTTTAAGAATTTCAATAGTTTCGCTTGATGAGATATTAATGCTATTACTTATATTAGGAGTAAGTTGAATATTTTCTAAACTTTTGTTGATATTTGTGATGCTGTTTTCTTTTGAAATATTGGTTTGTGGGTTTTTATTTGTTGTAGAAGTTATTTTGGATGAATTTAGATTAGATCTAAGACTATAAAATTTATGACCGATGACTGCATTGCTAGATTGAATGCCGAGATCGGGGATAACCTTAATTTGCGAGTTATCGATTATATTATCACTTTCCATAATATATAATGATTAAAACCGACTTACCTTGAATAAGAAACGTAAAGGTAAGGGGACAATCGTCCCTATCTTCCTGAAATTGAATCGCTAAGAGATGCTGTAAAAATAATTTTTTAACTTGACCTGTGATTGTTTTACAAAATCTGAAATAATGGAAAATAAAACTGGCAAACTAAAGTTAACAAATGCTCATTTAAAGTCTGAAGTCATGTGGAGCTGTCTATGTCAAACCAGTGAATGTAATGTTCTATGACTGAGATACAAGAAGCCTTAAAATTACTATTTACCTAGGGAAAATCTCAATTAAATATCCACTTATGAGAAATATAATTTAGTCTTTGGTCTTATTAAGAATATATTTTGTTTATTTATTCTTTTATGTTATTTACAAAATTGTATTTGAAAGACATGATCTGTCTTTTAAATCTACATTTCAATGCAATTGCAAACATATTGGAAGTCCATATTCTACCAAGAGAAGATTTTACTCAGTTTAATCGAAAAAAATGTATATCAATGAAACATTGAGTATTGCCATCTCTAGTATTGTGAATACATAGAAAAAAAATAAATGCTCTAGAATATTTAAACAGTTCTGAAGATAAATAACATAGAGTAAAGTAAATTCTTTTGTTTTAAAAATAAAGAGTGGTTTATGAGTGTTAATTATTATATTTTTATTTTATGTATGTTTATGTTATGTGTTTTTTTTATTAAATGATTAATGAATGAAATTATATAAATTTATTTAATGGGCTATAGTTTGTTTCTAAATTAAGATAAATGGGTTTCCTAACTGAATATATAGAACATATGTAATTGGTTTATTTTAAATACTGCTCATGTATTGCATTCTCTCCTTTTGCAGAGTGGCATTCTTGTCCATAATGCACCTGTATAATTATTTGTTGATCCCCAAATAGATAAAATAAAATTTTGTATTAATAGGTGTAGAAAATTTAAGAACTTTTGATGAATCAAAACTTTTGGTTTTATGATTAGATATCAATTCCTAGTGCAATATATATATATATATATATAATACAAGTCATAAATTTTGTAACTTGTTTTTAAGCTTGCATTTAAGTTATCACTAGATGGAGCTTACCAATTGCTCTAATCAAGCTTTATTTTAAAAGTGCCAAAAGAGAAAGAATTCAAAATCTTTATCAGAAAGTTCCTATCTTTAGACCAGTTGGTTTCTGGAGTCCAATCACTCCACTAAGGTGAACCATAAGCTCGAAAACAATTGGTCTGGAGATAGGGACTTTTGGATAGAAACTTTGAATTCTTTCTTTTTTGGCACTTATAAAATAAACTTTGATTAGAGCTATTGATAAGCTCCATCTAGTGATTATATATATATATATTGTAACGATATATAAATATGTCGTTACATTAATTTAAAATAAAAACTTAAAAGTTCGCAAATAAAAGTAAAAAACTAAACGCTAAAATTAAAACATTGTTAAATATATATATTCGCACAGATGTTAAACTTTAAAAATATTTTTTTTTTCATAAACAAAAAAAAAAAGTATTTGAATGTATTTTTTTTAAAATAAAAAAATACAAGATTGAAATATAAAAATATTTTAATAAAAAAATAACGTAAGTTAAAATAAAAACAGGTATTAATTAATTCCTGTAATCTAGAAAGGAAAATGGTTGTTTATTAATTATCTAAAAGCTGTTTAATTAAAAAGTCAGATGGAAAGTTAGATAAGAGAAGAAAGAGATTTTAGCTTGACAAATGGAAGCACTAAGCCTTGGCCCGGACCATAATGAAAAAACAGATTAGTGACGTTTTGTTCAGTGAATCCTTGTGGATGATATAAAAAGAAAGAAATATTGAGTTCAAGAGCTTTTTCCAACTTGATTTTGGTGGGTCTGGCGACAAGACGCACTTGTCGTCCTCACTCACTTATTTAAAAAATGCAAAGACTGTGATACCAGGACAGAACCAGCAACTGCCACCTCCAAAACATCAGACCGGTCTTCCAGGAAAGTCTGTGTGGGAATTGCCAACGGGAACAGGGACTTCTCTACCGTAAGCAATAGAACTGAACAATTGTTAAAATCATAACCTTAATCAAGAACTTTCGTCAAGTTGAACAAATTAATAAACAAGCCGACTTATTTAAAATGGACTCTTATCTGACTTTTTGTAAGTTTTAAATCAAATTAATAATGGTTAATTTTATATCTTTCCCGATTGTTAAAAGAATCATTTCCCTTTTAATATTTTTTATGTGTAGTAATATTTTATTGTAGAAATTATTAAATGCATTACATTTAAGTTGTCTATAGACGCTTGCATGGATTCGTTTGCGGTTAATTAGATTTTGGTTTTCATATTTGATCAAAATATATATAGACATTCGATAAATAATGATACCTTACGGTGAGTATCTAAAATGTATTTATTCGGATGTCTTTTAAGTTATTGGTGACAACGCAAGTATCTTATGGTGAATACTATTGGTTTACTTATAAGTTTCACTCTGCGATTGTCGGTATCAATAATTTTGTATTTTGATCGTTTATGTTTATTTTGAAATGTTTTTGACCGTGGAATCTGTGTAATCGATCTATACCCAACATTTTTAAATAAATCTGTGCGAACGTATATAAATGTTAAAATTAAGTCGGGCGCGAATGGCTATATAGTTTTGTAAAGTTGTATTAAGGGAGGGTAATCTTAGGTTATTCATTTCGTAGTTGAATTGGTTCAATGGATTGGATATATTTGTGTAATTAGTAAATGTAGTATGAGATCCGCTACGGGCAGGATTATAGATATACACCACACACCCTCTGTTTGCCTATGGATGGGTTTGTAAGTCGGCAGAAGACCGCAGTCCATTCCTATGGAGTTTTTAGTTTATTGATCTACTTGCCCACAGATGTCACATTCCTGTTGGTGGAGAGTCAATGTCTTCTCTATTTCTACTTATTGTTCAGATGTACATTCCTGACAATATAGTATTTTGTGTTGTCGTATCATGCTACATTGAATACATGAATGTATCAGATGGATTGGTGCCAGTTGATTGCGAAATTTGTTGCCTAGGGTTAAATCAGGGAAGAATATTTTCCTTTCAAATGCAGACCTATGTAGTCCATTCATACTCGACCCTCTAAATAAAATATTAAACATTATAGAAAGCTATTTTAAATGTAAAATTAAAAATTAAGATAAAAATCTAAATGTTAAACTTATTCCTCGAGTTTAGAATGATTTTATATGTGCGTAAATAAATATTTTTCTGTGTTAATTTCTGGCAGTGGCTTTTATTATTTTATTCTTTTATATTTAAGATATAAAATTTATAGATTTTTATCTCGGCGTCTCCGCTGAGCTAGTGACAATGGGCTAACGATCTAAACATGTAAATAAAGTGGAATCCTAACAGCGTGTATCTGCCTACTTTACAAATTTTTCTAGGCTCAAATGCCTAGATGGCGCCCTTTGGTAGTGCGGTGCGGTGCGATGCGATCTCCCACTTCGTTTGGATCGTTATAATATATATATATAGGTTCTTTGAAGAAACATAAATAATATACGAGTATAACGACACCAAATGTTTTCTTATTCTTAATTATTTCATTCAAAATTTACAAATATCAGCAAATATGTATATAATCAATTAAAGTATCTTTTAATCCTTTTTTAAAAAAATGATTTTCTTAACATTGAATTTATTTTTTTAAAAACTAATAATCATTAAATGCTATTCTCAGAATTATATTTAATTTAATCTTTTCATTTATAATATTTTACAATAGACAAAAAATAATAATGTTATTCTCTTTTTTTTTCTGATCTTGTGGAATTCAATAGCAATATTCCAGAAAGTATTGTTTCACCAATCGAAATAGTCATTGCTTTGATTGACATCTAATATTTTGTATTTTATCATAACTGAAGAATAAATAGCAAACTAATTAGGAGATAAATTATGTTAAAATTTCAAGTTTGTTGCTAATTCCCTTGTTTATTGGATATTTGGCTGATTACAGAAAATAAATATTCCCTTTATCACCTTGCTCTTTATAAATTTATGTTGTCCATAAATTTTTAATTAAAAATGTTTGTTGTTTTTATTCATCCCAATGATAAACTTTGGCTCTTTTAAAAGTACAAGATTGTCTTATTATTCTATTATTTTGTTATATCACATAATTTTGTTATATCACATACACTTTTTTTATTTGAGAAAGCTAATTACTGTAAATAAAATAAAATAGCAAAATACATTTGTACATTAATATTTAAAAAATGTCTGAAATGATTTATCTTCACTTAATAAATTATTATGATTTATCATTAATACTACTATTATTTTCTTTAATAATAAACAAATGAATATATTGGTTTATGCAAGTTTTTACATTGATTCAATATTCATACGTACACTTCATTCTTTTCTTGATTAGGTCTCTTATTCTTGGTTGAGATACAACTATTTATTTTTATCTATTATAAAATTTTGTGAGTTAATTATCTTAAAGAAGTACTTATTGAATAATTTACTATTTATTTATTTATTATTATTATTATTATTATTATTATTATTATTATTATTATTATTATTATTATTATTATTATTATTATTATTATTATTATTATTATTATTATTATTATTATTATTATTATTATTATTATTATTATTTCATTAAATTGCCATTTTGAGACTATTTATTTATTATTATTATTATTCTTTCATTAAATTGCCATTTTGAGTTAACTGCTTTAATATATATATATAAATAAAATGTCCGGTTAATTAAAACAAAATTATAATTATAATAAAAATAATAAATTTAACGGTAACAAACTATTATAAACAATCCTTAAATCCACAGAAGTACTTTCGGTTAATTTCTTAAACCTGCCTCAGCTGCCACTAAATTAAAAAAACAAAAAACAAAGCAGAAGCAAACATCATCAATTCAAATCCCACGAATCTCTTATTTTAATGTGTTTTAAAGACTTTTTAGGATTTGGGAAAAATGCTATTGCTTCATCATTTGACTTTGTAAATAGTATTAAAAAATTGGTGATTGAAGAGAATGATGTTATTGCTTCATTGGATGTAACCGAAATGTATGGATCTATTGACAGCATGAATTCCATAAAAATAATTGAACATACACTAAAAAGTAAAAGTATTTGTAAATATATGATAAAGTTTATTGTTGATAATTTTAATTTTTTTAATGATAACATTGTTGCATCTTTCGAAAGTCAATATTATAAACAGTGAGGATTGCCAATTCCTCTACAAGCTTTATGATAAATGCTTAGCCAGAGCCAGCACTTAAAATATCTCTGTCAGGAACCCCTCCCCAAACCCCTGACCTTGGTTTCGTGCTTTGGCACTCCTCAGAGAGGTGTCAGGGTAGGTTCAGACACTAGATCTAAAAATGCCAACTCAAAGCCAAGCACTTAGCTAAAAGTTATCTATTGAGTGGAAAATCTGAAATTTTCAGGCATGTACATGTCTTCAAACCCAGCTATCCAACTCAAATAGCTATATGGGGCTGATAGATCTTCAGCCATGCCATATAGTAGTAGTCATAGCAATAAAAAATTGCATAAGACTTTTTGGCAGAGACTATAAATAGTCAAAATAAAAGTCATAGATCAATTCATAGATCACATGACCCTATTTCTTAAGCTTGTAAGTTATAAACAGTGAGGATTGCCAATTCCTCTACAAGCTTTATGATAAATGCTTAGCCAGAGCCAGCACTTAAAATATCTCTGTCAGGAACCCCTCCCCAAACCCCTGACCATGGTTTCGTGCTTTGGCACTCCTCAGAGAGGTGTCAGGGTAGTTCAGACACTAGATCTAAAAATGCCAACCCAAAGCCAAGCACTTAGCTAAAAGTTATCTATTGAGTGGAAAATCTGAAATTTTCAGACATGTCTTCAAACCCGGCTATCCAACTCAAATAGCTATATGGGGCTGATAGATCTTCAGCCATGCCATATAGTAGTAGTCATAGCAATAAAAAATTGCATAAGACTTTTTGGCAGAGACTATAAATAGTCAAAATAAAAGTCATAGATCAATTCATAGATCACATGACCCTATCTCTTAAGCTTGTAAGTTATAAACAGTGAGGATTGCCAATTCCTCTACAAGCTTTATGATAAATGCTTAGCCAGAGCCAGCACTTAAAATATCTCGTCAGGAACCCCTCCCCAAACCCCTGACCATGGTTTCGTGCTTTGGCACTCCTCAGAGAGGTGTCAGGGTAGGTTCAGACACTAGATCTAAAAATGCCAACCCAAAGCCAAGCACTTAGCTAAAAGTTATCTATTGAGTGGAAAATCTGAAATTTTCAGACATGTACATGTCTTCAAACCCAGCTATCCAACTCAGATAGCTATATGGGGCTGATAGATCTTCAGCCATGCCATATAGTAGTAGTCATAGCAATAAAAAATTGCATAAGACTTTTTGGCAGAGACTATAAATAGTCAAAATAAAAGTCATAGATCAATTCATAGATCACATGACCCTATCTCTTAAGCTTGGAGTTATAAACAGTGAGGATTGCCAATTCCTCTACAAGCTTTATGATAAATGCTTAGCCAGAGCCAACACTTAAAATATCTCTGTCAGGAACCCCTCCCCAAACCCCTGACCATGGTTTCATGCTTTGGCACTCCTCAGAGAGGTGTCAGGGTAGGTTCAGACACTAGATCTAAAAATGCCAACCCAAAGCCAAGCACTTAGCTAAAAGTTATCTATTGAGTGGAAAATCTGAAATTTTCAGACATGTACATGTCTTCAAACCCAGCTATCCAACTCAAATAGCTATATTTGACACCTCTCTGAGGAGTGCCAAAGCATGAAACCATGGTCAGGGGTTTGGGGAGGGGTTCCTGACAGAGATATTTTAAGTGCTGGCTCTGGCTAAGCATTTATCATAAAGCTTGTAGAGGAATTGGCAATCCTCACTGTTTATAACTTACAAGCTTAAGAGATAGGGTCATGTGATCTATGAATTGATCTATGACTTTTATTTTGACTATTTATAGTCTCTGCCAAAAAGTCTTATGCAATTTTTTATTGCTATGACTACTACTATATGGCATGGCTGAAGATCTATCAGCCCCATATAGCTATTTGAGTTGGAAGCTGGGTTTGAAGACATGTACATGTCTGAAAATTTCAGATTTTCCACTCAATAGATAACTTTTTAGCTAAGTGCTTGGCTTTGGGTTGGCATTTTTAGATCTAGTGTCTGAACCTACCCTGACACCTCTCTGAGGAGTGCCAAAGCACGAAACCATGGTCAGGGGTTTGGGGAGGGGTTCCTGACAGAGATATTTTAGTGCTGTCTGGCTAAGCATTTATCATAAAGCTTGTAGAGGAATTGGCAATCCTCACTGTTTATAACTTACAAGCTTAAGAGATAGGGTCATGTGATCTATGAATTGATCTATGACTTTTATTTTGACTATTTATAGTCTCTGCCAAAAAGTCTTATGCAATTTTTTATTGCTATGACTACTACTATATGGCATGGCTGAAGATCTATCAGCCCCATATAGCTATCTGAGTTGGATAGCTGGGTTTGAAGACATGTACATGTCTGAAAATTTCAGATTTTCCACTCAATAGATAACTTTTAGCTAAGTGCTTGGCTTTGGGTTGGCATTTTTAGATCTAGTGTCTGAACCTACCCTGACACCTCTCTGAGGAGTGCCAAAGCACGAAACCATGGTCAGGGGTTTGGGGAGGGGTTCCTGACAGAGATATTTTAAGTGCTGGCTCTGGCTAAGCATTTATCATAAAGCTTGTAGAGGAATTGGCAATCCTCACTGTTTATAACTTACAAGCTTAAGAGATAGGGTCATGAGATCTATGAATTGATCTATGACTTTTATTTTGACTATTTATAGTCTCTGCCAAAAAGTCTTATGCAATTTTTTATTGCTATGACTACTACTATATGGCATGGCTGAAGATCTATCAGCCCCATATAGCTATCTGAGTTGGATAGCTGGGTTTGAAGACATGTACATGTCTGAAAATTTCAGATTTTCCACTCAATAGATAACTTTTAGCTAAGTGCTTGGCTTTGGGTTGGCATTTTTAGATCTAGTGTCTGAACCTACCCTGACACCTCTCTGAGGAGTGCCAAAGCACGAAACCATGGTCAGGGGTTTGGGGAGGGGTTCCTGACAGAGATATTTTAAGTGCTGGCTCTGGCTAAGCATTTATCATAAAGCTTGTAGAGGAATTGGCAATCCTCACTGTTTATAACTTACAAGCTTAAGAGATAGGGTCATGTGATCTATGAATTGATCTATGACTTTTATTTTCAATATTATAAAATTTCTAAAGGTTGGCTTCTGGGTCTTCCTGTGGTTGCACAAGTTTGCAATCTTGTTTTATCTACATATGAGAGTAGTATTTTAAATATGTGTACTTTTGGAGATATTAAAATTTACAAAAGATATATGGATGGTGTTTTTGTTTGTGGAAATACTAATACTATAAATTTGCTAGTAGAGGAATTAAATAAGTTGAATGACATGAAATGGATTATTGAAAAGGAACAGGACAAAAATATTAAATATTTAGATTTACTTATTACAAGAGATAACAGTATATTAAATTATAAATTAATAATTATACCACTGCAAAAAGGGGATATATAAATTGTAAATCAAAAGTACCAATTATGCATAAGATGGCATGTTTTAGATCTTTTTTGTTTCGTAATGAAAAATTATGTTGTTACCAAAGTGATAAACTAAAAAAATATTGAGATATTTGCCAAGGAATTGCTTAATGTTGGTTATAAAATGGAACAAATAAGCAATACTTTATGTCAATTTAAAAAAAGTTATAATGGTTTAAAGGAAATGAAGATTAATAGTAAACAATTGATATCTATTCCATTTATTTCAAATCCACAAGTGAAATTTTTTAAGGATATATATAATAATGTACTTAATGTTTCATTCTACGTTCCAAACAATATTAATAAATTAGTCAATAATTCTAAGGATGTCGTATCTGTCAAGCAGAAAAGTAATGTCATATATCAAAATTTTTTGTGATTGTCTGCTATCATATATAGGTGAATTTAGGTCCAGTATAGAGAAGAGATTGAGGGAGCATGAATTATTATATAAGCATGTAAAAAGTAAAAATAATGATGATTTAATGTCTCCTTCAGTTTTCTTTGATCATGAAAAAACATGTAAATATAAGTTTAAATTTGATTTTGAAAATGTGAAAATTCTTCATGAGGAGAGAAACCATAATAAAAGAAAAATTAAGGAGGCAATTTTTTATAAATAGGAATAAAATGCATTCAGGCATTTGCTTCTGCTTTGTTTTTGTTTTAATTTAAGGGCAGTTGAGGCAGGCTTAAGAAATTAACCAAAAGTACTCCTGCAGATTTAAGGATTGTTTATAATAGTTTGTTACCATTAAATTTATTATTTTTATTATAATATATATATATATATTGAACCTGATTGAAATCCGATTAAGTTTTTAATTTTCACTAAACTTAATTTTTGTTAAATCTTATATGTTTAAATTTTATTATTATTTAAAAAAGAATACGTGTATCAAAATACACAAGCATTTATATGTAAAACGCGTTTATATCATTTTAATGTTTATCAATTTATTTTAGTTTTCTTATACCACTTGTTTTTACTTTAAATCAATTAATTAAAAAAACAAGCAACCTAGCTAATTACATTACTGTGGCTTTTACTTTCAAGAGCGGAGATTTGATTTTTATGTAGTTGTTTTCATTTCAATAATCCCTGGGTATAATTCTTAGATAGATTGAGTGGGAGATTAATATTTGCCCTGCCTAAGGCATAGAAATTGAACAACAAGGAAGGTGTTTCACAGGAAATGGAGCGACGTATAAATAGCCCCGAAAATTTGGAGAGAATTCATTATTCGTAACTAGACAAGCTGTTTCTAAAGTGAAAGTTTATATCAGCGTGGATATTTAAATTCTTAAAGGACATCAGCTGTTATTACATACTTTTGCTTGCAACAGGATGAAAAATTCTATACGTGTTGTCAAAACCCGAATGGCTTGTTAACTCAACAAAAGATGGATCCCTTACTTCCAAATTTGCTCCAGTAATGCCTTAAATACCTACAAGAAGCTGGAACCTCTTTACATCTCCCTTGCTGTCTAAAGATCTGAAAATGAACTAAAATAATAATGTGCACACTACGTGAACATTGTGTTTACCGAAAGGGAACTATTTTCGTTTTTATTCATCTAGGGTAAATTAATTCTCATTAAATCTCCACTCAGTCTAATCACAAATATGTATTCATAAGCTTAAGTAATTTATATAGCCTCATATTTAATATTTGCTGTGATTTCTAATATTTTGTAATATGTCTTGGAATCTTAGTTTTAAGATTCCAAGTTGCTTTCAATTTTTGTTTATTGGAGAGTGACGAATGAGTATTTATATTTTATGCCTCACTTTTTATAAATGCTTTAGCAGTCATGCATTTTAAATGCTTACCTGTAATTATGTTATTACTCAATAATTAATTTTAAACTCTATGTTTGCCCTATTGCTAAACCTCCAAAAATCTTTTGGCTGGCGACTTTATCATCTAATTTACCACACGTGGAGATTTAGTTTCTAATATCTCTAAAAGCGGAAATTAGAATTGTGTTTTTCTTTGTAATTTTATAAGTCGTCAGCAGGAAGAAAAAAATTATCCTTTCTTAAATTACAAGTGAGCGATACTTTCGTTCTGCTAAAGTGTTTACAACTTTTAAGATTTTCGTACTCATGTGCACTCTCCGATAGATTTATTTTTGTATTTATTACATATGCTTTAAATTTATCAGAGGTGTACTCAGAATTTGTTTGTAAGTTTATTTTCTTTAAATGCTGGGGCAGACATAACTGTTTTTCTAATTATTTGCTTGTCCCTTATTGAGACTTTAATTATTAATTTTAAAGTAATTTTCGCCAATCGTTTGGCTGGGATTCACCAATTTTAATTGTTTTACTCTGTTTCAAGCATATTTTTTGGTTGTTCTTGAGGTGGATCAATCACTGTTATTTTAAACATAGTAATAGGTGCAGCTCATACTGATATAAGGACATTCGGGGTAAGACCAATTTTTGGACCTCGAAAAGCTCATCAGTGCTGGATTTCTTTGATCTGTTTCAAGGGCATATGGTTTAAGTATCTGAAAGTGAGAACCAATGTTTGGGTGAATCCTCTGCTGAATGAAATTTACATCCTCCCTTTTATAATTCGTTTATTAGAAGATCAGTTGGTCTGTCATAGCTTTACCTTAAGTATTTCTGGTACACACCTGAGTTAATCCTATTTATTGTGTTAATAAATTATAAACTTTTCTTATAAGTTATTCTTCTCTGAATAAAATGTTATTAAATATGTTTAAACTTAATTTGGCTGATGTTTGTCTTTGTGCTTTTGTCTCAATTGTCTAAACAATTTAAGATCTCTTGTTTCTCCCTGAGTCTAGTCGGCGCAAACCATCATCATCATCTATTCTGATCACAGTAAACAAATTTTCCAGACATGTAGTGGTCTGGTGGCGCCCTCTGTATCAGAAATGATTGATAGACGAAATTAAAAGCTTCCGTCCGGCACAATATATATATATATAGTGTGTATGTGTGTGAATGTTTATATATAAGCAATAGATAGATGTTATTGTACTTTATTACAATTGTAAATGTTAATATCATTATCTGCTATCCAATGTAAAGTAATATAGTAGTACTCAAACCCTATAGATGTATTTTAATTTATGTATCATTATTCTGTACACATAACATTAAAAACAATCACTTCAGATAATATATTAATGGTTAGTACTAATCTCTTTTTAAATTAGACATTATCCATAGCCCAAATATATATTTGAAACTTCTGTTAAAATTTAGTATGTCAGGATTTGATTAAACAGAAAAAAAAAAACATTGAATAATTCAACTTGATCTCTGATTTTGTATGTGTAATATTGCTTTTAGATATAATTAAAACTTTCATTCCACCATGTTCTCTGTATCCCAAAAAATGTTACCTATATAAAAAAGAATTAAAATTGATTTATTTCAAGTGCTACAGGGGATTAAAACTTATATCTGAACTAGGCATAATCTACATGTTTAATGAATAATTAGTAACAATCATTAATATATTTATCTGAAATGAATGAGAAAGTGAAAATATAAAAAGATGATACTTTAAAATCAAATTGTAATAAATTGATACTGAACTATATATATATATATATGATTTAGCTGAAGACTGGTTTTGTATGAAATGTATTGTATTATTTACCTGTTTCAAATGTTTTATTCATGCCTTTCAAGATTGTATATTTTTCTCTCTACATTTATATTCTTTGTATATAGAAAAAAAATGCTATGTTTGAAATAAATAAAAAAACAACAACATGTCAGTTAAAAGCAAATTTTCCAGAAGCACTGATTGGATTAATAATTAATACATAATCTTCTAGCATCTGTTGATTATTAGAGTTTATACTAGATGGCACCATTGTGTGGAAGTGTTTGGCCACTGTTTTAAAATTGAACATTAAGCTATAAGAGCTATTGTAACATCTTAGCTTCTTTACATTTATTCATATGGTTGGCCATTTCCTGTGTTACTTTATATGTGAAATTTAAAGGGCAGATAAAAAATGGAACTTTGTAATAGCCAAATAGTGCTGCCACAAAATTTTGTTTGTTGTCAAGCATTGGTGGCCTAATGGTTAGCATAGCTGCCTTCCAAGTAGCTGGCCCGGGTTCACTTCCTGGTTAACACAATGACATATATATATATATTATATATATATATATATTGTTTGTCATGGTGATATATATGTACACCCATATATATATATATATGTAATCAATAAAGCAAGTCATATATAGTGTGACAATGTTTTTATAAGCTTGTATTTACAAATATGTAATAGCTTATAAAAGCATTTCCTGCTATATATGACTTGCTTTTTTGATTACTATAATTTTACCTTTAATGCCTTGGCCATGATAAGGCTATTAATATATGGTAGATCTGAATTTAGTTCAGTCCCACATAGCTATTTAAGTTAGATAGTTGGAGTTAAAGACATTTTCATGCCCAAAATTTTCAGAGTTTCTACTTAAACATTACTATTAAATAAGTGCTGTTTTTGAGTTGATATTTTATATCTAGTGTCTGGATGTTCTAGCTTCTCACTGAGGTGAGCCATAACTTCAAACCCAATTGATTTGGGGACAGGAATGTTTTGGTTCAAGATTTTAAATATTTTCTCTTACCGCATTTATAAATTAAGAGCTTGTTTGAGCTATTGGTATGCTCTCTCTCTCTCTCTATATATATATATATATATGTGTGTGTGTGTGTGTGTGTGTGCATGTTATTTAAAAAGCCATTTTAGTATTTATCCACAATTACTGAAAAGTCATAAAAAAATGACTAATACTTACTGTGTTCATTAATTACTATGTGATCAAAATTTTTATCATTTTCCAGTTAAGATATTCTCCATCAAATTGATTATGAGTTCACTATTATAAAATACACAATATTAATTTTAAATACTTCAACAAGCTAAAAATTCTGGATTTATCCTGATGATGTATCCAGACAATGGATTATGTAATCTTTACTAACTTCAATCTTTTCATTGTTGATTGGGGAGGCTAAGTAAAGTAGTATTATCTATTCCATTTTGTTTACTATGATCCCTTTTCAAGTGATTTAACTTTAGTACCAATCATTTGTTCAGTTCATTTACAAATATAAAAATATTTATTTTAGTTTTAATTTTTGTACATATATGTTAGTTCTAATTCGATGATACATAATGCTTTCAATTTACATGTATTTTGTACAAAGCAATGAAATTTTTCATATTGTGATTGACAAAAAAAAAATATTTGAAAGTCTATTTTTACACTGCAAATATATTTGCAATCATTTCAATTATATTTTTATTAATAAAAATAGAATATATATATACATTAATGTTCTTAAAGTTTCAGGTAACCCACATGTAAAAAAATACTAATTGGGAGGCTTAGATATAAGTTTTTATTTATTCTCAATATATTTAAAAATTAAATACACAATATATTTTTATTTCATTTTTTAAAAATATATAATCTTTGTACACATTCATTAATGAGGAAAATATTTAACATTTAATGCAGTTAATAAAAACCAAAACTTCTGCGTCATTTAGCAGAGATAATATTATTAATATATAAAATTAAAATAATCATCAGGTGCTTTCAACACCAACATGTTCTCATCAAGGCAGACTCTGTAAAACATGGCCTCCTTACAAACTTAAACAAAAGTGATGGTTTTTATTTATGTACAATTTGTAGCTAAAAAAGTTGTAATTTTATTTGAAGCAATGTGTGCCTTTTTATTTATGTATATTTTTTAATGTAAAAATAAATTAGTTACCCATTCAGATAAATAAATTAACTCTTTTTTTTGTTTCAGCTAAATGACCAAATTATGGCGTTTTTATTTTATTATATATATATGTGTGTGTGGTGTGTGTGTATCAAAGAAAGAAAAAAGTGTTTTTGAACATATTATGTACATATGTTTATGAGATGATGTTCAATGTAAGCAGAATCATTCTATTGTTGTCACACCATTTGTACATACTTTTTCTACATCAATCTGGCAAAAGAAATTATCATGTAAAATTATAGTGCCACATAATTTTTTTTTTAATGTTTTTGCATATTCATCAATTTTTATTATGGTTGAGAAGTTCAAATAATATGCAGTTGTGTAATTCTTTTTTTTTCTGTAAGGAATGTGACAGTGGAAACTGTGTAATGCTTGAAAAAGCTTCCAAACTATGGAAAAACACAAGTTTTCACATGGTTTTCCCACTTCAGCAATATTGATCAATTGCAGACACACATTGCTCAATGCAATCATTGATTTTTCAAATGAGTCATCAGGAGAATTTATGAACTGATTTTTGAAGACTCTCACAGATCTATTGATGAACTTCTTGATTTATCTGTATATCATAGAGTTCCTGCCAATAAATTTTGAGCAATAAATTACAAAAGATAAGAATTGCAGCAAAATTTGTGCCACTCACAGCTGATCAAAAGCAGTTGTAAGTATATACACTTCATGAAATAAAAGAGTACTTGAAAATTTATCTTGATCTTTTCCCCCAAAATACTGCTGATGAAAATTGGTGCTATTCTTGTCACTATGAGACAAAGCAGCAGTCAAGTGAATGGAAAAGTTTTAATATCACCCCATCCCAAAAAAACATTGTGTGTAAAGTCCAATGTCAAAATAACACTGATTTCTGTTATTGATGCAAACAGCATCATTCATTCAAAATTCATTTCTAATGGTCAAATTGTTAACCATGTATTTTACTTACAAATTCAAAAACATTTGCATTATGCATTGAGATAGAAACTTCACAATTTGTGGCAAAATGGGAATTGGTGGAGTCATCACAACAATGTGCTAATATAAAAATGCTTAAGTGTAAAGCCATATTTTAACTAAAAATAGTATGAACAAGCTTATTGATCTGCTATTTTCACCTTTCCTTGCTTAAGTGATTTCTTTTTATTCCTCTAAATAAAACAATGTCTCAAAACATTTTGAGGATTTGTAAGAAGTGAAAGAAAAGTAATAGCAGCATCAAAAAGCATCACTTTGTGAGAGTTTAAGAACTGCTTCGAAAAGTAGAAATCATATTTAGACTGGTGTATTGCATCAAATGAGAATATTTAGAAGAAGATTCAATTTCTAATGTTCAAACATAAATTAACAATTTTTTATTACAAAATTCCAATTATTTTTGGGTACTCCTTTATATATCTCAAAGAAACATGCTTATAATTGCTTTTTCAAATGTATATATGTGTAAGAAAACCCATGTTTTCAAAATCTAATATTGATAATGGTTATTTATTTGTTATTATTTGGTGAAATCTGTTATTATAAATATTTCTACAAATCAAAAGTTTTGAGTCATATAGATATACATTACAGTTTTCAAAATATTATATAAGAAATGTATAGATATAAGAGCAAAACATTTACATTCTAACATTTTTCTATATGTTTAGATATTGTGAGTTTTCCAAAAGCTGCAATAAAAAGTGAAGGCTCTCTTTAGACAAATTTATTTTTAAAAAACATAAATAATTATCATATAATTTACTAGTCATAATAAATAAAAATATGCTGATAATAAAAGGATAAGATATGGGAGTTACACACATTCTCTTCCAAATGTAAAAGGTTACTAGAAATGATCAGCGAAAGTCAATTATATCATTAATTAACAATGCTATCTACATAAAATTTTGCAAACTAATATATTTTTGGAATCAAAAAATACAAACTTACATTGAATAATCCAAACAATGTCCATGCAAACATCACAACATAGTGATGCATTGTGAATAAAATGAGCTAGATAGCATAATGATATCAATTTTTGGAGACAACTCAGAAAAGATTAAAACTGGATTACATTAATGATTGTCACTCTTACATGGAATAATAAAATGTTTTTAGGATTTGGTTCAATTTGCTGTTCTCCACCCCAATTTGAATTAAAATGTGAACCGTCACTTACATCTTAGACTATAGTCAGCAATTTCTTTCTTACCCATCAGCATAATGTCAATTTTATTTCCTCCATGCTCACACTTATAATCCATTACTTGTAAAATAATAGAGCAGGGCCAAGACTTTCCAGCTTATTTCTACAGAGAAACAATAAAGGAAAAGACAATATTAAATGCAATTGATTGTAATTTTTCTTGCCTAACATAGATAAGCTAATTTATCTAATAAAAAAATTGGTACCAGTTTGTTCTTTTAGAGAACGTAGTACAATGATTAAGCAAAAAAGTACTTAATTATTTTCAATGATAAAATATCTTCGCATTTTATTTACTTATAATAAACATTATTAAAGCAACTTGGATTCGATATTCATTTCAAAGTAAGGATTCTATTACAAAATAAGCATTAATTTGTTATATGAGAATATATAGAAACACACATGTAATTTCAACATGCTGACAAATATTTTGTGTTGATGTTTATTGTATGGTAGTGATGATTCACTTCGTCATTATCAGATTTCTCAAAGGAACATCAAATTTATCATTTAATTTTGCTTTGACCTTCTAAACCCTTGGGTTATTTCTACACAACAAAACCTTTCACGTTTTCTTTCAAAATTATAATGTTGAAAGAAAATGAATCCTTCATACTATTTTAGTCATAAATAAAAATGAGCTGTTTTTCCATTCATGAGTTTCTTAATACAGAAATATATTTCCTGTATTATATATATTCACATTTTTAAAAATACTCATCGATATATATTCCCAGTCCATATTTAAACATTTTATATACAGGATTCACCCCCTCCCCCCGATTACTACTATATTTCAGTCATTTCTTTATGAATATTTAAGACGGTAATTAATACAACTTATGTAAAGACAAATGGATCTAATTTTTCTTAATTTACATTAATTATGCACAAATGGATTATTCATAATATTACAATATATTTGGTAAATTTACTCCTGAACATTATTTCTTTGGCGGAAATAATTTTTTTTCCCGTGTACAAGATATTTTATCCAGAGCAATTCTCTTTATGCTACTATGGTGCCATCTACTGTGAACTTAAATAATAATGAGCATCAGATGGCATAATGTTAATAATCCCATCCTCAAATTAATTTCAACTTTTGATATTATTATTATATGTTTTATATACTTTCATTCTTTTTGTAACTCATCATTAGCTTGTTTACGCTGCTTTATGGAATTCTAGAATTTTACTTTAATGGATTAATTAAAAATATTTTTATATTTGTTCAGTTTTCATACAATGTTTCATCACAATTGAAAATTCATTAGATTGTTACGTTTTTATATATAATATTTAAAGAAAGTTTAGAGTTTTTATTTTAAATAATTATTAATTATATTGTTAATAATACACATATTGTTAATGACGTTAACTGTTTATACTTGTATACTGAATGTAAAAAATGTAATACACAGTTATAGAGAAGGTTGTTATTTCTATAAACAAAATAGAGCTTAGAAAGAAGTCACCTCAGGTGATTTGGACTATATTTCACCCAGAATGTTATCACAAGGGAGAAGTTAAAGAGGAGATGAACATTGTTGGAGGCTTTGAAATGTTTAAAATTGAAAACAACGTCATTCTGAAAGCTAAACCTACTTGTAAGAACAAAACTATAAATCTAAATTTGAAACTAATGAGAGAAGTAATTTAAATAAATTATTTAATGTTAATAATCAATAATTCAAGTATGAAGAAGCATTACAATAAAAAATGAACAACTATGCAAATGCACTAAAAGTTGGAAGGAATAGAAGTATGGGATAAATAACATTGTGCAAGGGGCCTATGATAATATATTGGATTTAATGGATGAGGAAGATGAACAATCAACTGTTTCATCAAAATCACTCAATGACTAACTTTTTACAACGATTGAGAAAATTAAGGAATAAAGGCTAACATAACCATAGACAAATTCATTTGACATGCCAGATGCTAGACACTCCAGCTAGAAGAATCGGAACCGATTTCTACAGTAATTAACTTAGAACTGCAATAATGTAAATATAGGATATCAATATATGTAATATTCAATCTTAGCATAAATAAAGTTTATTTTAATTAAAAAAAAAATAGAGCTTAATACTTGGTAGAACTTATGGCATCCTCATATTCATAGCAAGATGAAATAGAATAATAATGTAGAGATGAGAATAATTATATATATTTGAAGAGATTTAAATGTATTTAATCACAATGTTAAATATTTAAATTAGAGTATCCATTGTTTGGAGAGAGGGAATGATTAGTCTCTATAGTTGATAGCATTTGTATTATTGGCTATATAGCAAGCCTCGTTTATTTTGCTCTTTGGATCATTTCTTTCAATATAATGAATGGTTGCTTAGTAGAGGATAAATTGATGACCTAGCATCTTTGTTTTGACTTGTCTGAAACTCTTTTGTATAAGTATTGGTACTGGGAAAGGCATTTAGACAAAGTTGCTCATGATTCCCTATAATAAATTGATTGGCATTCAGTTTGGGAGCATGTAATTTTGTAAGCAGTGTTAGGGGTGAGTTTAGATCAAAGCCCATCTTTGGAACTGTTCAGTAGTCTATTAATTGAAGGGGGGGTTAGAAAGCTAGGCAATAAGTTGAGGAGAATGATTTATTAAAGGGTTTTGTTAAGGTAGATATGTATGGCAGAAACCATGGTCTATCATCAATGGGGAGGGGAGTTAAAATTGCATTATTTTTTTAAAAAAAAAAACTGTTTAAATCCAACTGATGTTAAATCTTTAATATATGTCTACATTTGGTTTTAGGATAGAATTTTTAAAATATTTCTTTACTGAATTGAATATTAAAGGTTGTGTCTGTATCTTACTTAAATTTTTTATCCACCTCACATTCTTAAACATTTGAATGAATATATTTTATGTTTGATTAAAAAACTAAATATATTAGTTTTTAAATGAGATTTAAAGTTTGAAATTCTGAGTTCAAATCCCTTCTAAATTACATTTAGTTCAGTATAGACAATCTACTTGTAAATTATATATATATATATCCAAGATAAAAATGATTTGAATGACTTCTCTTGTAGTAGCATTTATCATAAATAAAAACAAAAAAAAGCTTGTTTAGAGCTATTAGCATGCTCTTAATTTTATATATATACATTTGATTTTATTAATAGGATTAAAAATATAAAAATTGATAATAATGATGTTATGTGTACACTTGACATATCTGAAATGTATGGTTCAATTAATCGTATTGAATCAATAGAGATTATTGAAAGAGCTTTGTTTTTAAAATCTATAGATAATAATATTAGGAATTTTATTGTTAAAATATTAAGATTTGTGAATGAAATATATATGTTAGGTTTAATGATTGCTTTTATAAAATGAATTTTGGTTGGCCAATGGGTCTTCCGGTGGTATCACAGCTTTGTAATTTTTTTATTTCTAATTATGAGGTTAAGATATTGTCTCAGATAAAATATAAAGGAATTAAAGTATATTGTAGATATGTTGATGATGTATTTATATGTGCACATAATGAAATAATAGTTAATTTGTTTAATGAATTAAATATGATTAATAATGTAAAATGGGTGTTAAATGAAGAGAAGGAAGATTCTATAAAGTTTTTAGATATATTTATTAAAAGAAATAATAATGTGTTTGATTATAATATGATTTTAAAGCCTGTGGAAATTAGGGGTTATATTCCATATAATTCTAAAGTTCATATGAGTCATAAATTAGCTGGTTTGAAGTCATTTTTATTTAGAAATGATTATTTGTGCAAATTTATTAGTGATAAAATTGAAAATATTAATGTATATATTACTGATATGTTGAATGTTGGTTATGGAAGGAATATTATTTATAATACAATTACAAAATATAATCAAAATAGGAGTAATAATAAGAAAATATTAAGTAAATTAAAAAGTGATAAATGGATTTCTATTCCTTTTATATCTAATCAACAAGCTAAATTAATTTATAAACTTTTAGTGGTTTGTGTAGAATTTCTTTTTTCTCTTCAAATAATATAAATGATATGATAAATAACTCCAAAGCCAAGATTTCTAAGTTTGAATTAAGTTCTGTTATATATATGTTGAATGTGGTTGTGGAATAAAATATATAGGGGAATCCAAATGTACATTACAAAAACGATATAATGATCATAAGACATTATATAAACGTGTACAGAAAGAAAATATATCTTCAGTAAATATGAATACTCCATCAATTATATTTGATCATAATAAAACATGTAATTATGGTTTTAAATTTAATAATAGAGATATAAAAATTATTCAAATTGAAAGGTGTAGTGAAAAAGAAAATTAAAGAGGCTATGATGATATCTAGGAATAGAGGTGGTTTGATGAATAAACAATCGGCTAATATAAAGACAACAGAATTGTGGGAAATTTGAATAGATTGAATGATGGGTAATGCAAGTTTTTATTTTTTGTACGTTTGTATTAACAGTTGATAAAGATTGTCAGTGAAACAATTGAAAGTACTTCTGGTAAAGAATAGATTATTTAATTTTGAATACTGTGTTAAATATATTTGTTTGAATTATTATTATATAATTTAAAAATACAGACATTTAATGGTTGTAGTTATTTATATATATATATATATTAAATCATAGCACATAGTTAATTAATTATCATATGTAAATCACTTGACCCAAGCCATTGCATGAAATATATAAAACAAATATTAGCAATCTGTCTTCAAGTTATTCTCAGTTTGTAAATGGAACTGAGTATTACCTTAACAATGGATTCCAGATGTGCTATTGGTTTATTTTAAATATCGGCTAAAATCAATTGACATATATATATATATATTGTAATGGTATATAATATGCCATTACATTAATTTAAAATTAAAATAAAAAGTTTGTAAATAAAAATAACTTTATTAAAAACTAAAATTGAAAAGAGTTGTTTAACGTATATAATATATCGCACAGATGGAACACTTTAAAAGTTTTTTTTTTTAAAAAAAAAATAATTGAACGTACTTTTTTATAAAAAAAGTACAAGATCTAAAGATAAAATATTTTTGTTAAAAGATTCCTATGTAATCTCAGTAAATGGAAATGATTGTTTTATAAATGAAACGAAAAGCAAACTAGCCTTTGGGGCTCTTATATAATTAAAAAAGTCAGATAAGAGAATGAAAAAAAAATTAGGATGTCCAATAGATGCAGGTGCTTGGATCTTAATGAAAATGATTGGAACAGAAAACTATGTTCAATGAATCGGGAGGATTACTATAAAAAAAAACAATTCAAATTGAGAGTTAGTGCCAGCTTGATTTTTTTTTGAGAAGGGTGAAAAGATGCACTTTTCACTGTCTTATTTCAAATGAAGTGGATGTTGAATTATGAATGGTACTTTTGCAGACCCCTAATCATATGGGTACTACAATAAAATAGTTTCAGGATTGAACCAGCTAAGGCCATCTCTGGAGCAACAGACCGGTTTTCCATGAAAGTAGGACAAATAAAGACTTTGTGGGAATTGGCACCAGGAACCAGGAGCTCTTCTACTGTAAGATATGAACTGAAAAATTTTTAAAAAGTAATTAAAAACTTTTATCAAAATTTGACAAGCTTTTAATAATCAACTAAACCTAATTTTTAAAATGAATTTTAATCTGACTTTTAAAATTTCAAAATCAATTATTAATGTTTAATTATATATATATATATTTGAGTTTGCTAATTAAAATTAATAAATTGATTATTAATGTTTAATTATATATATATATATTTGAGTTTGCTAATTTAATTGAATCATTTCCATTTTTTTATTAATATTTATTGACTAAATTATTTAAATGTATTAAATTTAAGTTGGGTGTAGATAGCTGCATAGATTCATTAACGTTTAGTTTCTTCTTTTTTTTTTTTGATTTTCATATGATTAAAATATATAGATATCGGTAAATATGACACCACAGGCTGAGGGTCCAAATGTATTTATTCATATATCTTTTAAGTTATTGGTGTCAGATAAGTGCCATTGGGTTTATTGTAAATTTCCCTCTGCAATTCCATCAATAACTTTATATTTTAATCGTTTATGTTTATTTTGAAGGGGTTTAATTTCAGGCTATTTATCTTGTAGTTAGGTTGATGCTGGTGGAGGGATATATGGGTGTTTATATCAATGTAATGTGAAGTGTGTTTAGCTTACAGGGCAAAGCCCAGTTGAATGCATGACCCAAAGATGTAGTCATTGTGTTGCAATGGATGCAGATGTATTTCATGCACCATTGACCTTTTTTTAGCTCTATGGATAGGGACTATAAGTTGACAGATAGACCACTCTCTCCCATATGTAGCACTTCTCTTTAATTATTTTATATACATGATTTCTTTTGCAGACAGACACACATTCCTGTACTGGATGAGGGTCATGTCCTTCAAATAATATCACACTGTCTGATGCACATTCCTGTCCATGTGGTTTTATGCTAGCATCTTCATATTGCATTGGTTATATCCATATATCAGGAAGCAGGCATTGGTTTGGCTATGAACTTTTAGTCTGAGATTGAATGATTGTTTTGAAAAGTTTTTAACTGAGTAATATATGTAGCCTATCTATACTCAACATTCTAAAGTAAAATTTATTAACATGTCCATCTGTGCAGACTGTTTAAAATAGTAATTTAAATTTAAAAATTAATATTAAAATCTAAAGATAAATTTTATTCCTCAAATTTTAAATATTTATATATGTGTGTTAATAAATGTTTGGTGTGTTAATTACTGGCAGTGGCTTATTTTTTTTTTAAATATTAATATATTTTGAGAATATAAATCTTTATTAAACTTATAAGAACTTATATTTAAACAAGACATTTATTTTTTTAATATAGCGCAATGTTTTTGTTTATAATCTATAATATTAATAAGCCAATAAGCTGATACACATGCGCTTTGCAGATGTCACTATATAAATGAATACTCCTACTTTTTCAAACCCAAGATAAAGTCTTTAAGAAAATATAGAATGAATCCACCTATATTTTCGACCCAACCATATATGTATGGTCAAATCTGAAGTGTTTGAAATAAAGAATTTATATTATAAATTATCTCTGCTACTTCACAAGCTAGTGGCATGGGCTGATGGTCAGAATAAAATATATATGTAAAAATTAGATCTTAACAGTGTGTATCTGCCTACTATATAAATTTTTCAGGATGCAATAGCCTGGTGGTGCCCTGTATGGCAGATATGGTAAGACTAACTTCCAATACACCCCGACCATTAGAATATATATTATAACAGTTGGGCATAACTCTTTCTCTATCTGCCATCTCAGGGTACCACTAAATTATTAGAATCTAGAAAAATATATAAAGTAGGCAGATACATAAGGGTAAGATTCAACATTTATTAACCAATAGCCCTAGCCACTAGCTCATGGAGTAACTGAGTTTCATAATATAAATTTCAAACTTATTTTTAATTATATATTTCAAAGTATTATTAATGCAGATAAAATAATAAGTTAATGCCAGCAGTAATAAGACAAACATTTATTACACATATAACATATATAAACAGATTTGATGATTAGATTATTTAACATAATTAGATAGATTTAAATCATATTTATCTTAATATGCACAAATGAAAGTGTTTATATAATTTAATATTTTATAGTGTTAAGCATGTGTAGACTAAATAGAATATGCATATAAAGACTTTCAAAACATTTAACTTCCAGCTATAAGTTCACAATTAAACCAATGCTAGCTTCCTGATATACAGACATAACCAATATACATGAAGATGTTAACATAATACCATTCTGACAAACATGTGTATTATGTGGCATGAATGTGCATTTATCTGGCAAAGGAACCATATATAAAAATATTGAGAAAACAAAATGCTCCATATGGAATGAGAGTGGTCCCTGCTATTTTATAGTCTTTATCCATAAAACATAAGAAATCAAATGGTGTAGGAAATACCTCTATCACCAATAATAATATGATGGCTACCTTTTTTGGGGGCATTCATTCATTTGGGTACTATGCTCTCTATGCTAATGCAGCACAAGAGAATGAGAATGTAATGGGCCTCATCATAACACATTGATATGAATTGTCATATATCCTTCCACCAGCATCGTTTCAACTATGAAGCAAATAGTTCAAAATTAACCCCACATAATCTAATCTAATCATATGAATCTATACAGCCATCTACATTTATTCTTAAATTATTAATTTAAAATAAAATATGAGAAGGAAATAATAATAATAATAATAATAATAATAATAATAATAATAATAATAATAATAATAATAATAATAATAATAATAATAATAATAATAATAATAATAATAATAATAATAATAATAATAATAATAATAATAATAATAATAATAATAATAATAATAATAATAATAATAATAATAATAATAATAATAATAATAATAATAATAATAATAATAATAATAATAATAATAATAATAAAATAATAATAATAATAATAATAATAATAATAATAATAATAATAATAATAATAATAATAATAATAATAATAAAAAACATATTAAAAAATATATAACATATAATTTAAATTTCTGCTTAGTCAGATAAGAGACTTTATGAATTAAGTACCATTTAGGTTTAAGTATTTGAAAAGTTTTTATATTATTAAAGTTCATACTTTCTATGGTCATCAGTTTATTTGAAGTCTGTCTTGGTGGTCCATGATGCATCACACAACTCAAATTGAAGTCCATTTAGTATCAGTATTGTTATCAGGAAGACCAGTCTGTTGTTTGCAGCTTTTTGGGAACCATTTCTTGAGGTTGCCTCAGCTGATGCAAATACAGGAAACTAATTTATGGTGTGACCCTTACATTTTTAAGGTCCACAATACATATAAATATGCTTAAATTGCATAATCAATAAGAGAAATATTTAAATAACAAAATTCCACTTCCCTTTTATATTTTGAATTTCTTATCATCAAATTGCAGGATTGATATTTCCTGAATTCATGCTGATCTTATTGCTGATGATGATTTTCTCTGTGGACCATGTGTTTATTTGCATCGTTTATTGGGCAGTTTACTTTTGAGCATGAACATAAGATTTTATTACTATGTGTTTTTTAATTGATCTCTTATCTGATTGGTTGGTTAAATGGTGTCAAGTGTCTGTTTGTCATTAAGTCATTAATTTGAATAGAAAATCATTTACATTCTAAGATTTAAAATAATTTCTAAATAGAAAATCAAATTAAAAATAATTTGTAAATAGAAAATAATTAACAGTTTTTAATTTCTTTTGCACTACTTGTAAAAAACATAATCTTTTATTTTTAGATTTTTCCTTATTTTAATAATTTTCTGTCTGTGCAATTTTGTATATTGGTTTAAATAAAATTATTAACATTTATATTTATTTATCAATCTTTCTTTTTTTATTTGAAAGTGATGTTATGACATAAATGTATTGCGATATCTACATACAATATAGTCTTGCATGTATCTAGATTATTGATCCTCAATAATAATAAAGAAGGTTTTCGTTAAAAGAAATATAAAACCAATAAAAAAAAAAAGAGAGAAGAAAAAAAAAAGGAAAGAATTTACTCAGCTTTCAATATGTATTTATTCAAAACTATGTGAAAGTCGTGAAAGGGTTAAATAAAGAAAAAGAAAAAAGGGTTAGTTAAAAGATTCTAAAAACTTATTTAAAAAAAATAAATAAATTAGGAAATACTAAATAAAGATTGAAGATTAGAAAAGAAAGGGGAGGGGTGTATAATGAACGTGTCTCTTTCTTTCTTGGTAAATAAAGTTATTGTAAACGTATTGATCAAATAAAAAATGCTAATACATAATTTAATATTCAAAATGTTTTAAAAGAATGAGAGAAAATAATGGTAACTGTAAAATTGGAAAAATGTGAAAGTTGTAACAAAATTCCAGTATAGATTGGTATAAGATAAGGTAATGTAAAGGAATATTGCAATTAGCAACATTCCAGAGAACAATAGGAGAACTAATCGAGATAAGCAGAACTGATTTTTTTTAGTTAGTTTTCTTTTTTGGCTGGCAAAAACTGGGGAGAAGAAGGCAGAAATCGTCGAGAGAATAGCGCGGACATATTGTAGGAATATTAGTGAACTTCGTTGGGGATGCTAACATGAGAGGCTAGTGGCACATAATGGGCGTTTGCTCGGTCTTCTCCATCCAAACGTTGGCTCACTACCTAAACATCTGATATGCTGCCGATAAGAGACCGCCATCATGGAACCAGATATGCCTGGATATTCGTTTGATGGTATCTAAAGAAATGAATAGGTATTAAAGTTTCGGAACCAGAAAGAAATCAAACCCACACCAGCGGACTATAAAACTTTACACTCCACTTAATGAATGACGGAAGAACAAGCAACCATCTCTGCAAAAGAAGGGAAAGCTCCCACTTGATGGTTGATCCGTCATTGAGGATTCCGTACCTAGGTAACTTTTGTTAATACATGCATGGCATAATTATTTTGTGGACAAGGAAATCAATCAGAACTAAACTGTTAAAATTTGTGCAATACTTCGTTCAATATAGCTAAAGAACTTATGAGCTTTACTATCATAATGTATGAGACAAGTAACAATTGGGTTACGCTAGTGGTTTAATGAGTTATTTGAAATATATTCTTTACTATTTTATTTGTGTGCATATTATGTTGGTGTGTGGTAGATATATGTGTGTTTTATTGTTTATGTCATTTATAAATAATCGATTAAAAAATTAAAAATTATTTTGAAAAAGAAGTAACTAGTCATTTTGCAATTTGTCTTTCTTTGCCAAGCGAACAAATATTTAGTGTATATTAAATCTAGGTCATTCGAACTGACAAATGTTATTAATTTAAGAAACATAATAGAGAAATAGAAGTGGACAAATAAGTCATTTCTGATTGTAGAAAAAAAAATATAGGGAAAGGGCTATAGTCGATATTCTTTCTGTACCACGATAGTCTCGGGAAAATTATATAAATATTCCAAGCGCTGGACAGAAATAATTGTTTGATTCAAATAATATGCCCAGCAGAGAAGAAGCGTTTAATTGGGAAATATAATGCTGGGGTGATATTTATATACCGTGTCAGTGTTCAATTAAGAATATAGGCTCAAGTTTTGGGTTTATATTTGCTTCTTGCTTGTGGTAATAATCGTTTATAGTGAAACATTCAGTCACGTGAGTGTAAGTGCGGGTTGGTGTTTTACGAGTGAGCAATTTGTTACAGTATATTGTTACAATATATATTGAACCAGATACTTTACCTGCTTCAAAAGTTCCATCATGAAATTAAAACTAACTTTTATATTTATAAAGTTTTTGGAGGAAAGCTATTTAAAAGTTATGTATGTTATAGCACACATACTCATTTGTATTTTTAAATTATGTGATTTTATTTTCCATAAATTTTAGTTTAAAATACTTTTCCTTTTGGAACTTGTTTTTTCGTCTATTTGTAAAAAAATATTTTAATTTAAAAGTTTTAATCTTTTAAAAAAAAGAAGAAAGCATTTTAATTTTAAAATTAAGTTTAAATTGCATTTCTGTTTCCTTTCATTTTGATTGCAATCTATTGTTTAAAAAAAGCAGAAAAGGCTGAGATTTATTTTTCCCATTTTTTTTATTAACTTTGAATAAGATAAGAGCCCTGGTCAGATGTTGTAATTAAAATTAAGTGTGAGGTTAAGATTTGCTCTGGTCAAAAAACTTCTAATTAAAGATGACTCACACATAAGAATGCACATAAATAGCACCTATTTTTTGACTGATGATTATTTCACTTATTATTGTGCTCATTATGAGTATTGATTCAGCTTCTTAGTATGCTACTTGAAATACCTATTTAAATTGATGTGCTCCCTTATATTTTAAAGATTGCTGTCTGCATATTTCTATTACCATTGGTAATATTATATTTTTGCTGTCCAATAGTAGGAAATTCTACTGATATCATATTACTGACTGGTATTTGCTAAATAGTGATTGTTTCTGCAGAATGACAAAACTACATGCCATGCAAAATCTTATCTACAACATACAGTAGTAAATCAACCCAAAGATGGACCCTGGATTCCATTGTTCTTTCAAGATCATTTAATGCCTAGATGAGAACTGATCCAAAGATTGCCTCCATGCATCCTACCAAAAAGATATAAATTAAAATCCTCCATGATGGACTTGAGTTAGAACTTTGTACTCCCTGCTGGAATAACTCTATGAACAATTCAAAATCTGAAAAATAACTAAATTTTCCTATGTTGAAACCATTGTTTAAATCTTTAGTTAAACATCTGTTAATGTCTCAGCTTAATCTTAAAAGAAACCTATTTATTATAAGTTCTGAATATTCCTTTAATACTTTTAATTATTTTATGTATTTTTCTTATTATTGTATGTAGTGGAGTCTTAGTTTTAAGACTCCATATTTTTTAAAATTTATTTATCCAGGAGTGTATTGAAACTTTCTATTTTATATGCTTATTGTTTTTTTTATATTACTAACCCTTGATAAATGTTTTGGCTGACATTTGTAATCTTCTTTTAATTCACCAGTCCTTTATTCTTTCTTTATAATTAATTTAGTCAATCTTGGTTTGCATTTCCTGCAGACCAAAAATCTTTTGGCTGAAAGATTATCAAATATATTGTTCTGGTTTTCCTAAATCAGAGATTTTGTTTTCTTCTGTGTAAGATTATGTAAAATTGTAATCTTTTCTTGTCTTGTATTGGACTCAATGTTGATGATCTTGAACATGGTCATTCATGGGCTGTTCTGCAGAAATATGAAATTCTTGGTCCCGATGTTTTTTTTTCTGAACTAAGAAACTGCTCACGTGCAATGTTTTGCTGTATTGCCTACAAGACCCCTGTGTTTTAAAATATCTAAATAAAGAATCTGGAATTTGTTTATATAAACTGCTAGCAGGAAGAAATTATAATTTAAAAAAAATATTAGGTGACAAAACAAACCTATCTGCCAGGCTGTTTAATGTTTTAATACTCATGTACACTCTCTGATAAATATGCTAGAGAAATCTAGATCAATCTTTCATACTATCTTTGTCTGGGATTTATTATTAAAAATGTAATAAACTATGAAATTGTTTATAATTACTTGGGCTAACATCTGTCTGTGTGTTCTTTCTCAATTGTCTGAACAAGGTTCAAGATCTCTTTTTCTATCTGGATCTATCTAGTAACAATCATCATCAGCATCATTAACTCTTAATAACTTTAAATTAAATTTTATTGGTAGTAAGTTGCCTAGTGGCACCTTCGGTGATCAAAAGAAGTGAAGAAGTGACCAGTACAATATATATATATTGTAACGATACGGAGAATGTGACTTAACATTATCTGCACTACGGAGCGCCATCTAGGCATTTGAACCTAGAAAAATTTATAAAGTAGGCAGATACGTCAGTCAAAAAAAAATTTTTTTTTTTTTTAAATTTTGATTCCGGTCGTTAGCCCATGTCACTAGCTCAGGGAGTAGCAGAGATTTAATAATATAATATCTTATCTAATTATATTTCAATATTAAAAAATAAATAAAATAAGCCATTGCCAGCAATTAACATACAAAAATTTATTTACGCACATATATATAAGATTTAAAATTATTTTAGTATTAGTTTTACATTTTAACATTTAACATTATTTTTAACTTTGATTTTTGACTTTAATTTACATTTAATTACTATTATATTCTAATTTTACATTTTAATTAAGTTTGCACAATAAATTTATGAAAGCTTGTTTATAATGTTGACTATAGATCGGTTACATAGATTTCACGGTCAAAAACATTTCAAAGTAAACATAAACGATCAAAATACAAAATTATTGATTACTGACAATTGCGGAGGGAAATATATATGTAACCCAATAGTATTCACCATAAGATACTTGCATTGTCACCAATAACTTAAAAGACATCTGAATAAATACATTTTAGATACTCACTGTAAGGTATCATTATTTATCGAATGTCTATATATTTTGATCAAATATGGAAACCCAAAACATACTTAACCGATAACCAATTCATGCAAGCGTCTATAAACAACTTAAATTTAATGCATTTTTATTTAGGGTCAAGTATGAATAGACCACATAGATTTGCATTTGAAAATAAAATATTCTATCCCTATTTAACCTTAGGCTAAAATTCGCAGTCAAACTGGCATCAATTCATCTGATACATTGATGTATTCAATGTAATACGGAATACGGCAGCACCAAAAAGATTAAGAGAAGATATTGACTTTCATTAGATAGGAATATTACTTCTATCCAACGAGAAGAACAATAAAAAAAAAACTCCATAGAAAGGAACTGCGCTCTGCGTCTTATAATTCCTTCCATAGGCAAAACGGGAGAGTGCGGCGTATGAAGCGATTCTGCCCGTAGCGAATCAATATTACATCTACTAATCACACCAATATATCCAATCCATTGACCCAATTTACCCACAAAACAAATAACCTAAGATTACCCTCCCCTAATATAACTTTACAAATCTATACAGCCATTCATGCCTGACTTAAGTTTAACATTTATATAATTTAACTTAACGGAAAACAGAAATCATAATAAAACTTAAAGAACAAAATTAAATAAATGGAAATGATTTTAAATAAATAAAAAAAAAATACATCAAATAACATTATTAATAAATTAAGTTGGTCAGATAGGATAATATTGCAATCATTTAAATATGGAAAGTTTTAATTTAATGTTCATTATTTATAAAGTTCTTATGGCTTAAAACAGTCCATCTTTATCAGTTGCTTGCCATGAACGTGAATTCCCACGCCGTCCTAAAATTGGTATTCTGTTGGCCACTTTATTTATCCATCCGGAGGTTTTTTGCTTTAACTGGTCCTCAATGTAGACAAACGATAGTTCATTTCTTTTTCTTTCTTAGCAAAGCTGAAGGGATTGAATCGTGCGTCTTTTTTTCAATCCCTTCTCCTTCACTTCCGCACTAGCACATATCTCTCACATCGTAATAATCATTCTAGTCTCTAATAATTTCCAAATTTTCCTTTTATATTAATGTGAAGGATTGAATTTACATTACGTCACCAATGCGATGGTCCTTTCGCTGCGGTCCGATTCCATAGGGATTTCTTCTTATTTGCTAACAGTTTCTATTGTTTTCCTATCTGACCGTGTTTTTACATTTAAATGCCCAAGGCTGGTTTACATTTAACTAATTAAATTTATCATTTCCATTTCTGATTAATTAACCTGTTTTCCAAATCAAAAATATATTTAAAGATCAATTTAAAGATATAATTTTATCTCCAAATCTTTTTAAAATTTAGTTTTAAAATACTTTTTCTTTAATAAAGTTTTATTTTAATAATTTTTCATTATCTGTGCGATTTAATATATAAGAGTTTAAGATGATATTTAATTTCAATTTTTAATTCTTAAAGAAAATTTTTAAATGCGAACTTTTTAATTTACTTTCATGTTTAATAAATAAAAAAAACAACAATGTAACGAACGTCTGTGCTCGTTACAATATATATATATATATATATAAGTTAGATAGTTGGATTTGAAGATGTATGGAAGTCAGAAATTTTCAGATTTTTTACTTAATGGTTAACCATTAGATAAAGTGCTGGGGATTGATCTGGTGTTTTAAATCTAATGCTTGAAAAGCTTAGCACCTCACTGAAAAAGCTAGAAGCAGAAACCAGTCTTGGGTTAAGGATTATCTGAAAAGCTGATAAGAGCTATTTGCAAGTTCATTAAATAATATATATATATATATATATATATGTGTGTGTGTGTGTGTGTGTGTGTGTGTGTAATATTTTTGTATAGATACATGTATATGCTTAACAAAGTGAATTTTTTTTTCTTTTTCTGCTTTATTATCTGATTATCACTAAAAGTGCACTCAGGTAAAAAATGAAGCAATAAGAAAGAAAATATCCTACTTCACCATACACATACATTTACATATATATATATAAATTTATTTAAAGTCCAATTGGTAATAACTATTACTAGAACTAAAATGTCTTAACTGCAAAAATTGATTTATTTTGGTCTCAGAAATAAAGATATTTCTTCCATGGAAGCATGTACATTACAATATAAACCAAAATTATTAATAGTGTTAATCTTTCATTTTTCCCTAACATTTTTATATGCTGATTGTCTATCTAAGTTGACCTTTAAATCTTTAGATTTTTACTATAAATATATAATTAGTTAAATGAATATTATAAATATATTTTGAATTAAATATTGTCATGAATTTTTAATTTAACAAAAAAATAGAGATATGAAGATTACATCAATGTAAACAGACACAGCTTTATCATTAGCTATGACAAAAAACCAATTACTCAGTCTATACTATACCACTGTTGTTTTGAATTTTAATGAAACAAAAAGGCTTATTTTTTACTTCAACCCCATGTTGTATAAATTTAAACCCAGAAAGCTACTTTTTTTTAAGTGTAAAAATACATATGACTCGAATCTTTCTTGACATTCTGAATTTTTTTTCCTGACAGTTATAAATGTTGAACTAGATATTTTTATCTTTTTATCTCCATTTTTATCAAAGTCAAATACAGAAATCATTGGAGAAGAGTATTATTTTCAGGGTATCACAAATGATGTTAGCCTTCTTCATACACACCACCTATAAAAATTACTTTTTCAGTTTAAATTTAAACAATTTGTGTTTGAAGTAAAAAACACCCATTTATTCTTCATTAAAACATAGATAAAAGAGCTATTGCATAGGTTAATAATAAAACTTGTTTAGCCTAAGGATTATCAATTGGTAATTGGTTTACTGGCAACATCAAAAAGTAAATTAACTCAATTTTAAAAGGATATATATATATATATATATATATATATATATATATATATATATATATATATATATATATATTGTAAAAGATCAATAGATCTATTTTTATTTTAAAATATCATTTGTTGTTATTAAAAAAATCTCTTTCATTTGATGTTTATATATGGATTAGTATAATTGTTTATGGTTATTAGTTATAGATTGTTGTTTGGATTTATTATTTTATTTATTTGTGATGGTACATCACTGTGAATATTTAATTATTATAGATAAATAAAGACATATAAATTGATTGATTATAAAAAAGATTATTTTATTTGTAGTGATTATTAAAAAAATGCAATGTTATTATTTATGTATATATATATATTTAAAGCTGTCAAATAAATTTTCGATTTAATAATTTTTTATATGATATTTTATTTTTTATTTTTGAATGTTAATTGTTTAAAAGAAAACATATGTAACAATGGTTTTCAAAAACTGTGTGTTCTGGTCACGTGGAAAAACAACAAATAATTGACCGCACAAAAGTTAAAGAGCATATAAGAGAGAATTAAATTTATATAAATTATTTAAGAGCAAATTACATGTTATTTATATATATATAAAAAAGCAAAGTTAAAGAATACATAAAAAAAAAAAATCTTGAGAGATTATTTAGACTAAATTGACTATTACGTGGCAACTTGAAATTTACCTTTCAATTTTAAGAGTCCAATTAAGATATTGTCCGTGCACGGCAGTTGAAAATGAAAGTTCTGCAAGCTTCTATTAACATTTTTAAAGTTCTCCATTCACTTTAGGGTAGCAGAATATTATGGCCATGGAAGACAACCCACAGGGGTCTGGAAGAGTGGTGGATTTACTGCTACATCATTTTTAAGTTTCAAGCAAAACGAAATACATTTTATAATACCTCTCTCTAAAAGTAGCTAATCTCTCAATAGTAGTTAATCTCCTCTTCAATAGTAGTTAATAACTAATAACTGATTCAAAATTTAGTCATTTTATACTTTTTCTCTTATCAGTTGTTTTCAAGATGCAATTGTTAGATAATGCCAAAAATAAATTCAAATCTATTTCTAGATTAGAAATAGATTTAACAACATGTTTTTAACACAAGTAAATCTTTAATCTAATTAATCCCACTTATCTTAAGTAAAACTTTAATTAAAAATACCTTTCCCAGATTAAAACAATAGTGCTTCCAACCCCTAATTATTTTTAGACAATTAAACAACACTTGCATCTTCCATATTGGATTTTATATAAAAAATGTATAATTTATAGAAAAACAAGCAATTTGAAAAGAAAAAGCTAAAAATGACATATAATAAAATATTTACAAAAACATCAATATTTTGTTAGTAAGTTTTGCTCCTATGTATATATTTGAGCTGCAACTATAATTTTAATAAGAAGAACTAATAATTACTAAAAAAATCAATAATAATAAATATTGAAAGTTAAATTATAAATTTAGGTGCACATCTCAAATATATACATAAAAAATATACATACTGACAAAAGGAGCAGGATGGGATATAGGGGTTTGAACACAGGTTAGTAGGTAGAAACATGAAGCACAATCTTAAGCTAAGATTTACTGCTTCAATATATATATATATTGTTAGTTAGTCATATCAACCCTAAGGATAAATTATAATAATAGATCTCATTATTCCTCTGTGTGATTTTGGATTTATTTCATGTATAGCTAGCTGGAAGGGCATATAAACAATTTATTAAAATATAATTGGGATAATTTTATCTTTCTTTATTTAAATTATACAATCTATTACATTTGGCTTTCTCAACAATTGGATTCATTTAGATTGTTAAGATCTTTCTTTATGTAAGATGTGCTATGTTTCTATTATTTAAATTGGATGATAAATACATTCTACTACATTTGGCACCATCAACATGCTGACATTATTACTTAAAGACTGTTTCTAGTCATTTCATTATATTTGATGACTAAAAAGTGAGATTTGATTCATTATGATTTGTTTATGAGGATATAGCAATCGTGATTCCACTACATTTGGCTTTCCCAATGATTGGGCCATTTCAATTGTGGATAGGCATTCCATTACATTGTGGAACCAACATTTGAGGTCTTCTTTCTTAATATGTGTGTTTTTGTTTGAGATCATTTAGATTACATATATTCCATTACATTTGTCATCCAATGTTTGGAGCATTATTTTCTCTTCATATATTGACGTTCCATTACATTTAATGCCACAACGTGGTCAGCATAATATGTTTGTATACATACGTTCCATTACAATATATATATATATATATATATATATATATATATTGTAACTGGACCTCCATACAACCACTTTATTATCTTGGTTGTAACAATTTCCTGATGAGTATATTGTAGGAAGGAACCATTGATTGTCTTTCCCCAATACATATGTCACCCCACCTACAACAATATTTCCTGCTCATCAGAGGATGTAGCATCATACAGACTGGAAACACCTAAAAATTTCTGTGTTTGGTTTTCCTAATGGCACCACTAGAGTTCCATCTCACTACAACCTGACTTACCTAGGTTTAGTTATGCCAGACATAGCTCAGGAGGCATGAAATTCTCATAAACAAGTTCAATGAATAACAAGTGATGCAACATGAACAACTGGATTGGTTTTATATAACAAAAAATTTATTTAACAATATTTATTTCCATAACAATGTTTGGCCCTTCAGTCCTCCACAATAATTTTGGTTGTATCAATATTTGAATAATAATTCAATAAAAGTTTATTACTAGTTCATGTTTGGCACAGTTCATCTTTGGGATCCCATTTTCTGTATGCGCATATATACTCATAAGTTATATGGATCACTAATTCATCATTGATGACATATTTATCTGTTGTATCCATTAATCATTGTGTTATGATTCTCGTGTAGAATATTATTCTGATCCAGGTGCAGATGTATTTTACTTATAAGCACTTACAATTCCTTCAGGCCTCGATGTATATTATATCTCATCATTTGTAATTCTTTCAGATATAAACATATTTGTATATCAACAATATAAATAGTTATAATTCTTTCAGATAGAGATGCATGTTATATGCAAGACTTTAATATTTATTCAGGTATAGACATATATGATATATAAACAATTATAATCCATTTGGATATAGTCATATTTTATTCACCACCATTTATAATTTAGTTAGTTAGAGCTATATATAATAGCTCAGCATTTCTAATTCTTCCAGGTATAAACTTATTTGTGTATCAACAATATAAATAGTTACAATTCATTCAGATATGGAGGTATATTATGTTTCAGCATTTGTAATTTTTTCAGATATAAACATATTTGTATATCAACAATATAAATAATTATAATTCTTTCAGATAGAGATGTATATTATATGCAAGTCTTTAATATTTATTCAGGTATAGATGTATATGACATATAAACAATTATAATCTATTAGGATATAGTCATATTTTATTTATCAGCATTTATAATTTATTTAGTTATAAGTATGTGTTTTTATTTTTATTTTACTTCAGAGGTATATGCATATAAAAAGATAATCATGTATGATTTACCTTATTAAAAACACCTTTTGATTATAGACATTTACATATTTATGATTTATCACCAATAAAATGTATTTTCACATAGCTATAATTATTCATGATTTATTTTAAGAAAGATGTTTTGTTTCTTTTTTTTTATAAACACATATAAGTATTTAATATTTCATGAATTTTTACCTTCATTTTATCCGGTTTGTTCATCCACTTCAGGTTACTACTGCATTTCAAAAAGGGGTTTGCTGAATGGCATTATTTACTTTCATGATATTCACTCAGGCAAATCTTGGAGATTCATGGCTATGGATAAAGAGAGGAAGCTATTACCGATTAGCCTTCCATCCTTATGATTTCCTTATTAATACTTTTTTAACATCAGAAGTGTGGTTGTACATATTATATTCCAAGGTGACTAAAATCAGTTGTCAACTAAATAGTTAAGCAACACTTGGATAAACTTTTTAACTATTTTAACTCATTTTTTTTTGCTTTTTTACTCCTTTTAATATCCTCTTTGAACTTCAAACTCAACTATTTATACCCTGATCTCAGGATTGATTCAGCAGCACTCCCACTGTATCTGATTTGTTACACAGCTTTCATTTAAGCCTGAGTGCTTTTCTCTTCTTGATGATTGGACCACTACTTTAGTGGGACAGATAAGGAATCATGAGTATTAAGTCATGTTTATCAATTGATAAGTTTGCCTAAGGCAATTATTATATTTTGTACAACAACATCATTTCAAAAATTAACATGTAATATTTTAATAAATGCCAGCTTTAAATAAATACTTAGAGAAGTATTTATATCATAATTTAAAAATATAAAATCAATAATGAAGTTTTATCTTTTTTTTTCTCAATTATAGTAAATAATGATTTTCTTTTAAATTTAAACTTTTTGCTTTATTTTTTTTTTAAAAAATATAAGATCAAATTTATTTCATATACATCTGGTTTTCTTTTAGGTGGAAGGGTAAAATAAGTCTTAGAATACATACGCGAAACAGAGTTTCTGTTTCAATATATATATATATTATAACAACTCATTTTTATATTTCAAACATACAGATGCAAGTCCTGAAAAATAACATAAAGTGGAGCTTGTTTCAAACCCACCATGTGTATAAATGTATATAGTGTTTGTGGCCAAATGTTGATTGGAATATAATATGTATTGTTTATCAAATTACAAATGTGCAATACTTCAACATGAAAATATATAATAGATATTATTTTATATGCACAATATCCACATATAAAAATTATAGTTATTGATAATAAATTGAGGGTACATATTTAGAATATATTGTACTGAGAATGTGTTCACTTATGCATTTACTCATGCAATAAGAATAAAAAAAACAACTAAAAATAAAAAAACAATAAAAATGTGTGTTTTCTCTTCACTATGAAATATATCTGGGAGTTATTCTTTCTTTGAATAACTTTATGTCCTGCAGAAATATAATAATGTAATTTCTTTATCATAAATTTATGATCTCTCTAGTTATTTTAAAGTTTTTAAATCAGTATTAACTTTAAGTATGTTTTAAATTTTATGAAACTTTCACCATTACTCTTAAAATATATTTATTATGAAAATTTAGTATATATATCAAAAATTAGAAAGAATAATAAAGAAAAAATTTGTGTGTACTTTTTACATAAACCAAGGAAATTACATTAATTAACAAGATTGCTTATGGATACTGATATAGACAAACTGCTTCTGGCATAATTTAAAATTTATTTAAAAAAGTTTACTTTTTTAATAATATAATAATGTATGGAAATCAGAAAAGAGAAAGCAAAATTTAACATTTTTTAATTTGTTAATTTATATATTTGTTACTTATATTTTTCTTGTATAATGTACAATTAAAGTCATGCATTTACCTACAGTGTAGTTCTTAGCTCCATTATACACAATTTATTAATGTATTTTTAACTCATTGGATGTTTTGACCAAACCATTCTCCATATAGCACTTTAAATGCTACACACTTGTCTTCTATTTGTTGTTGTGCATTGCATAAATGCATATTTTTAACAAGGTTGTTATAGCATAAGATATTGTGATATGTTTTACATTAGTCATAACTGAGTAAATTACTTTATATATGATAAAATAAATAATTAATTTTGTAACTACAATTGCAAAATCCAAATTAGATTTTAACTATCATTACACAAGGAAAAGGATTGTTTCACAGACCCTCAAAAAGAAATATAGAAGAAGAAAATAGTTTTCATCAGGTTTACCAATCACAAAGTAATAAAAATTAGAACAGTTTTTTTTATTATTCTTTTACTTTAAAAATAACTGCACACACATAATTAATTATTTGAGAGTTAGGCTGAATATAAGCTGGCTAATTGAAGTAAAATCTCCAAGTTTGCTGAAAATGTTAAAAAATTTAATCAGTCTAGATTTAAACCATGATCATATTCATTATAGTTGATATTTCTGATGTGGTTTGATGAGAATCTTCTTATCACTACTATATAAAATGTACTTATATTTAAAATATCACAACCATTATTATATATAATACATGTTTGCATAATATTTTTATCTTTGTATGGTTTTTCATCACCTTAACTAATCAGCATTGTCATTTGTCATGTTTTTGCAACCTGAATATATATTTGTAATATAGGATGAAGACCAAGTGATCTATGTTACTTGGCTGGATTTGAAAGTAAAAGACAATAAGATGCTTAACTGATTTAGTCATGCATAAAAAATGAATGTTTCACAAAGACCACATACTAGGTAATGATAAACTATTATATATATATATATTTGAGAAAGAGGATGCTCTGAGGAAGGTACTTGATATTGTACTGAAACGTCAGCATTTTAGCTTTTTCACTACACGGAATATCCCGAAAATAGTAATCATAATATGACATCTTTTATCCGTGAAAATATTAGAATTAATATATATATATATGTGTGTGTGTAAGTTAAATTAAATATTTCTATGGTTTGCTATTATAACAAAGAATAGGAGATTATATCCATGTAAACAGAGATTAGTTTTTGCCTTTTGTTGTTTCTAGGAAAGTATCAACTACTACAATTGTCAATCTCCCTGAAGCTAAGCAAGTGTTCTCCATTTCCTATAATAGTTCATTTTGTTATTGTTGAAGTAAAAGGTGATCCTTTTTAACTTCAAAATCCAAGTTGTTAAATGGATTTAAATCCAGAATTCTATTATATATGTATATATACAAAAGTTCAACCAATATTTGTAATATGGTGGTTGAAGATAAGACCACTTAGAAAGTAACACATATTACACAGAAGAAAAAACAAAGACCTTTAAAATTATTGTAGCTTACTAAAAACTTATGTGATTAGTACAATAAATGTTTAAAATGAGATATCAACAAAAAATGATATTGAACTAAACTAAACGTGGAAATGAACATACATGAATTGAAATTATCAGAATCTTCATTATTGTTAATGAATAATGTTTCAGAAATAACAAACCTCTACACACACTATTTGACCTTAATTTTTACAATAATAATTGCAATACTTTTATTCATTTATTTACTTCATTAAATACTAGGACAAAATACAAAAAATAAATAATTCCGAAGATGAAGAGATTTGTACAAAGAGTTATACCTAGCAGTAGCCAATACAAACAGTAAGTACAAAAAGCAAACCTATATATATATATATTAGACATGCAAAAACATACAGCATAACTAATTAGGACAACAGCAACAACTAAAAGTAAAAACAGTTGCATGCAATAGGATAATGAGTGTCGTAAGGCTACTAATACTAATAATAACAAAAACAACACTAATAATAACAACTGTAATAATAATTGATGTTTGTGCATCAATTAGCAAAATAGAAAAAAACTGTTTCTTGTGAGCCAGCTGGATTTATTTTCCTTATTAAAAATCATTTAGCAAATGTATTAAGAGTAGTCAAGCATTGGTGGTCGAGAGGTCAGCGTTAGCTGCTTTACAAGCAGTTGTCCCGGGGTAGGGAATTCGCTTCCCGGCTGATGTTATGACACATGAGAAAAAAAATGTATTAAGAGTTTAACAGTATTTATTTTAGTTAATAGTACTTTAATTTTTTTCCTAATAAGCATTTTTTTAAAGTATTTTTAAGCTCAAAATTATTATTAATTTGAAAGTTTCAGATTTTCAGTGTATTTTACTTAGCGTGTGTTTTTGTTGTCGTAATTGTTTGTTTGTTTGTAACTTTATTTTTTTTCCCGTTATACCAATTCTTTTTCCATCTTTTTCTATCATCAATTCTCTGATTATATTTTCTAACATTTTATTGAACTCTAATAAGATAAGCATTTTTTATTTTTTTATAATTCTATTTTTTAAAATTCCATACTGAACGCTTCAAAACTGGCTGGTAATAATAGAAAAATAAATTGTATACAAACAAATTTAAAACAGATATCAAATTGGATACTGGGAAATAAATGATTGGAATTTTCTTTCAGATCAAAACTTGACGGAGGTCAATCAGAAATATAACCTTAATGACTAATAGAAAAGAAATCAGTGTGAAAAACAACAAATTCAAAAATCAAATTTAAAACAAACCAACTGACAATTGTATTTAAATTGAATATACTAAAAAAAAAAAATACAGATTTCTTACTTTTCCACTGTAAACCAATTTACTGAGATAAAAAAAGATTTTTAAAATGTCAAAGTAAATTACATAGAAATTCATTCCTTATGAAAAAGTTAAAATAAGTTATCATTAAAAAGTTAATATTCTAATATTAAATAATCTATTCTGCTTCTGAAACATAAACTTTTGCTTTGTGAATTAAAACGTAATAGATTTATTGTAATTAATTTTATCATCAGCAGACCATTCACAAAAGATTATGACCATTCCGACTTCAAACAGTAACAAAAATAATATTAAAAGAGGCACTCAGCCCTTTTCTAGGGTTGCCCTTTCACTTCAGCCGATCAGCAATGTGCATGCAGTTTCTCACAAAAATAATTCAAAAATCTATCCATCTTTTTATAAGGAAACTTTTTTATTTATCATACTAGCACTTACCAGAGTTATGTAAAAATCAGGCAAAACTCTCTATATGTATTGCACTCAGTGCAAGCTGGAGTAATCAATGTATGCAGAAGGCTTGTGCACAAAATCCCCATCTAGTGCCTACTCATCCAATATCCCCAGACTAGTTTCTGGCTTGTGGTCATTGTCAGTGAGGAGCCTTCGATCTGAGAACACTGCACCTACATCTTAGGATCTAATTCAACTCTCCAGAAGCCACCTTTTAGCTCTACTTAACTACAAAACTAAATTGAAAACACCATATTTTCAATGCAAGTTCTGTAGCTTATATAGTCATACAGGTCTGAACTCAGTTCAATACCTACACATTTTGGTGTCTTTGGTTCTTTAATAACCATAGCAACCACTATCCTATTAGGCAGGATTGGTTTTAATCCAATAAACATCACATGATCACAATTTCTTATGTTTGCTCTTAACTGTTATTAAAACAGGCAAAACTCTCTATATGTATTGCCACTCAGTTAAAAGCAAGCATAAGAAATGGTGATCATGTGATTACAAAGTTATGTACTATGTGCCCATTATAATTTTCCAAAAAATATACACATTGTGCAGAAAGCTATTCTGAAATGGGGTAAAAAAACAGTGTCAATTACAACTAGAGAACTCGAACATCTTTTGATAATTCAATAGACAACAACTCCATAAACTACATATATTTAGAATGCAAAAAACTCTGAATGTGATCTCTGAAAGTGTAAAAAAATTTTCAAATCTTGTGCCTGTGTTTAAAATCACACCAATTGACTGTTCTCCATAATGACAATTGGAAAGTCTGACTGAGCCTCTATTCAATATTTGAATATTCTAATTCTGTTCTCTCAAATGTGAGAACTTAGCCTAGCCAACATTTTTAAGGTTTAAAAGAAACCATCAAAATTTAAAGTATTGAATGTTATCTGTCATAAGCAAGCAAAAATTAGCATAATATTTTCCATATGGGTTTCAAGATAGACAGAATCTATACATACCAATCATGTTCTAAAATCCATTAAAAAGAAGTTATTCACATCCAAATGGGCTAGTAAATTCATCATATATGCATTTTAATCCACAAGATGTTCTTTTATTTACAATAACAATCCTCAATAATATCTGGCTCACTCATCAAAAGGCTAAAAATGTCACAATAATGAGACAGAAAAATAAGAGATTAAACATGTAAATAAATTTTTGAGTAGTATTGTATCTAATTTAAAGCCTGTAACACTACACAAATACATCTCACAATATCAACACAAAGCAAAAAACTCACATCTGTTTGTTACATTCTGTAAAATGTCCATCAAGACAAGACTGGTACCCATGACTACAGATGTAAATAATGATCTCTGTAAATTGACAGTAGACTTTTTATCTCTATAATCTGATTTATACTGGTTAACTAAACATCTCTCAGTTTATTTGTATTGATCATAAATGATCCAAATAGAATAATATTTTTTCATGGTTAAAGAATGTCATTTAAAAAATAATAGTGGTAACAGTAATATTAGTAGCAGTAATAATAATAATAATAATAATAATAATAATAATAATAATAATAATAATAATAATAATAATAATAGAGCGCCACCTGGATACAAACCTAGTAGCAGGTAAGCAAAGAACCTCTTAGCTTTTTGTTAATAAAATGCAGATTTATTTGCTAATAACAAATAGAAATGTCCAATAAAACAATTTAAAACACTCAAATATTTATTTTGATTGAAAAAAAGAAAAAAAGGACAGAGAAATCCAAATATTTTTTTTTATCGTAAATCCGCACCTAACGCTAATAGACAAACGCTTAGTTAAAAGCTAGCGGATCTAATAACTAATGCCAAAATCTCAGGCAAATTTAATTTTTTAATAAGAGTAGATTTAAAATCAAATATACAAAACTCTATAATTTTGCGGATAACTGAATTGTTTTGGTTATATATACTAGTGTTTATTTAAAAAAAAAAAAGGGAATTTAAACATACCTTTAATTGGAAAACTTAAAATGGCGACCGCTCAACCGATTAACCAGGTGGGTGGTCCATCGCAGGGCATGAGAAAATCATATGCTGCTATAGCAAAAAAAGCCCAAGATTATGTAAGCCCGGCAAAAGGTCCTAGGTTCAGGAAAACAACAGCAGATGATTTGGAAAACTTGAATCTTATGGATCAAAATAAAAATGATCCCCCTCCCCCTCATATTGAATGGACTGATGAAATGTTGGAACAAATTGGAGAGTTCAACAAAACAATACCTCGATCACTTTTCCTGACGTTTAAACGTTTCTTCACCGATAAATCAATAGTACTCGCTGTAACAGATAGTCTTTGCACACTATACAGTTTCCCCAAATCCCTTCTAATAGAAACACTGCATGAAAATAATATGCTTGAATTGGTACAATGCATAGGCGACCATCCAAATAGCAGATATGTGGTGGTCCAGTTTTATGAAAATGAGCAAAGAGAACAATTTAGAAACCGAATTAAGACGCTAAATAATTTCGCACTAATAACAGTCGATGAGAATAAATATAAAAATATCTCCGGAATTTTAAAAAATACGTATTTTGGCTACAACATGGAAGATTTCCAAAAAATGATGAATCCTTTCGGAAAAGTCGTTTTCTTCCAGCAAAAATACATTAAAGAAGCAGCAATTCCCATACTAACCAATAGCTTTGAATTCAAAATTAAATTGAATAAACAAGTAGACCCGGAGAATATCCCCCCACACATAACCGATGAAGAAGCTACACTATATATTTACGTCAGAGGGCTTAAGCCAGGTTGCTTCCGTTGTGGAAGAAGAGGACATATTGCAACGGAATGCAATGAACAAACACAGCAAAATAAAAACAATACAACAAAAAACTCAGGAAACATTACAGAAAGCGAAGACACAAATAACCAACTAGACGAGTTAAACTACCCTACACTACAAAGCACCCAGGAAAACAACATATATAATAGAAATGAAAGAATTAGCAATCCAGTAAACACTATAACAACAAGAGAAATTAAAACAGATAAGGAAAATCAAAGCAGTGAAAACCCGCCCAATTTAAATAGAATGGAGGAAAAAGAAAACGAGAACCTACCAAAAGAGCTTAAAGGAAAAACGAATGAAAATGATGAGCAATCAGAAAGCTTAATAATAAATAAAACGACCACAGAAATCATGGATAAAATAACACAGTACTATCCAATGCTAGAAAGCACATCAATTGAAAGCAGGAAGAAAACACATAAAACAAAAAAAACAAGAGAAATTAAGAAAATTAAAATGAACGAGGAAGAAGATAATCAGATTAATTTAACAGAAGAAATCACAGCAGAAGAGATGGAAATAGAACTAACCACACCAGAAGGAAAAAAATTAAAAAAATCACCACACTATAACACACGTATCCAAACACAAACAGAATCACCACAGGAAAAAAACATGCAAACAAAAACGGCAGAATAAACCATGATCCAATTTAAATCTCCCTCGCAGTATAAGTTAAACTCAATGAAAATTAAGATCCGCGCAATAAATGTTCGGGGATTAAACTCGAAGAAAAAAATACAAGAAATCAATTACTGGATACAACAACTCCAACCTACCATTTTAGGACTTGTAGAAACGAAAATCTACAACGGATCGCAAATAAATCCAGCACAACTTATGAATAAAATGGGTTTTGTGCATGCTCTAGAGACACACTAACGCCCTCAGGTGGAACAGGAATTTTTATAAGCCAAAGAAGTCCCTTTACAACGTTTAAAATAATATACATAGACGCGAATCTATTAATAACCACATTCAATAATAAAAACTTCTCAATAAATATTATATTTGTATATATACCACCAGGACCAACTGTAATTAACAGAATAATAACAACAATTAACTCAATCCTCTCAAACAATCCCTACCCAACTATTCTTACGGGAGCTTTCAACATAAGTTATAAGAAATTTATTACGAAATGGATATACCAGTTAACATTTCCACTCATGAGTGCAGAAGATATTCTACCACCTAACTCTATATCTTTTTATAACAATAGACATGGAACTTTAATAGATCTAATGTTTTATTCCCCAATGCTGCACCATTCAATAGAAATAGCTCTTTCCCCAACCCCTTTTTCAGACCATGCAGCGCAGATAATAACGCTAAACATAAACACACACTGCAGCGCAATAATTAATTTGCAAAAAACGATCAGGATTCTACTACCAGACAATACTACAGAGTCACTTTTTTCAGAAATTTATATAATGATAAATAAAATGAATCAGCTTGAATTAGACCCGATATCCAGATACATAGCTTACACTAACATGCTTTCATTTAATATAAACCATATCACACAAAAATCAATCCCTCCCTCCAGGCTAATTACATTAGCAGATGAAATATACAAAAGAATCAGTCTGGCTAAACCAGTTCAACATAATCAAACAAACATAATTAAACTCACCCAGCTCTATAAACAGACTTGCAATAAATTAAAACAATATCTAAGCATAAAAAAGAAAAAAATTTGCCTAGCACAGCCACACACATGGACACGTGGATATATTAGGTGGGCTTTGGGGTACCCATCCATAAATAAAGTTCCCATGGCACTGGAATCAGAAAATAAGATTACAGCAGGATTTAACATGATTGCACCTATATATAACTATTTCAAAACAAAGCTAACTAAGCATGCACAATTCACACCCAAAGAAGATTATTTTGGAACAACTGAAGATGAGATGCCATTTAAAATCAAGGAATTTAAGGTAGTGTTAGAATCAATCCCACCCACATGTCATCCAGGACCTCCAGGTATTCCACAGTTTGTACTTGCACATCTTAGCCAAATTACAAATACATACCTGTGTCAATTGGCAAATCAAATATCACAAAAAATTTATAGCATACAGGGATTATACAAGATATCAATGGTACCATTTATGAAAAAAACAAGAGCCTATTACCAAGATCACCAACTTAAGACCTATCTCAATGGAGCCTTTAGGAATTAAACTGCTAGAAAAAGTAATAAAGGTGAAAATTGAACCATTTATACTGACAAAAATATCACAACATCAGTATGCAAAGAAAGGCTCATCCACAGGTCAGGCAGCACTAATCTTTAAAACTATAATTAACTCAGTAATTAAGAAGAAGAAATATGCTCCAATTGCAGTACAACTAGATTTTGAAAGTGCTTTCGACTCGGTACCAATAAAAATCTTACTAAACCAACTAAAGGAAACACAAATACCACGATCAATATTATATGCAATAGCCAACCTACTTTTAAACAGAGAAGTACATATCACACTTAATGGAAGAACATCATCATCATTCTATCCCACTCAATCAATTTCACAAGGGTCACCACTGAGTACACTACTGTTCACATTCTACATAAACCCCTTATTGGAAGAAATTGAAAAAAAAATACAGGGAGTGTTAATACCAAATACAAAAAGATACATTCCTTGTATAGCTTATATGGACGATATCACAATATTCTTAGCATCAAAAAAGCAACTACACGCACTACAAAACATCATAGAAGAATATACAAAAAAATTCAAACTTAAAATCAATATCAATAAGTCAGCTGCTTGGACAATTTTTACAGGGAAAGTAAACAAACAAATTTATCAAGGAAAGCCCAGCAGTTTTCTAGGTTTTCCATTTTATCAGGGAATGAATCAAATGAGAACAACAATACAAAACAAACTCAAAGTTTATGCAAAAAGAATCACAGAATCATTATCCAGATCATATCTATCAATATACGCAAAAATATCATTATTCAATCAACTCATAATGTCAAAAATAAGCTACTATTTACCAATAATTAGTTTCACAAAACCATTTACAGCCTCAATTAATTCATTTTGTAGCAAACTACTATGGAACAGGAAAGTAGTTGCCATTTCAATAAAGCAACTCAACCAACCAACAAAATGGAATGGTCTGGGACTTCACTCAATATCAGTGTTTCAGACACAAAAAACAATAAATCTGCTAATAGCCATAGTCAAAAGATTTCCAGATATTGAACCAATACTGGAGATCATACCCACAGATCGTCCACCACCCACAAACAATTATATCTTTACGTTGTCGTGAAAGCATTGAGAGCATCAAAAACAAAGTAACGCTGAAAAGTCCAATAAAATATACTTATTGGCAAATACATGATTTCCTAACACAAAAACAATCTGAGAATAACCAAATATCTGTATTGGGAATTGATAACAGCCAATTACTTAAAAAATTTAGGAAATGGTACCTGGAACCAAAATTTTATGATTTCATAATTAAAGTCAATTTGAAAGCACTACCTACAAGTCATTTTATTAGATACAGAAGATTCTATATAAATATAGATCCCTTGTGTATGCTGTGCCACAGGGATGAGGAAACACAGGACCATTTCATACATAATTGTTCAGGACTTGAAAAAGTAAGACAGATGATGGTTGGCGGATATAGGAAAAATGGAACAACAATAGATGAGATTCTACAAACATTCAAAAATAATGGAATACCCACCATTAGGGCAGCCACTTTCAGCCTATATGCATTCTGGTGTACCAGATGCACTTTCACACTGGGCAACAACACAAGAAGGCACCCTAACACCTATAAGAACAGATCTGAAGAATAAAAATAAAAGAGACAGTATCATTGCACCACCTGATATCTTTGCAGCAACATGGTCTCTTTTTAAAATTCAGGCCACTTTATAATAAAGGATATAATAGAAAAGGACAGAGGCAAACATGAAATTCAGTGTTGCAAGAACATGGAAAAATTACTGAAACCATGATCATTGATTTATATTGTACATAAACTTGGACAATAAATATTTCATAAAGTGTTGAAAAATCTAAAACATTGTGAAAGCCATTATCTAAGTTCTAAAAAGACAATTTTTAAGTGCAAAGAGACTCTAATCAAACATACAGACTGTAATGTAATAACTGTGTAAACCTATGTATAACACTATGTTGAATCAACAACCAATGTAACCACTTGTTTTTGAATAAAGTTACCTTTAAAACATAATAATAATAATAATAATAATAATAATAATAATAATAATAATAATAATAATAATAATAATAATAATAATAATAATAATAATAATAATAATAATAATAATAATAATAATAATAATAATAATAATAATAATAATAATAATAATAATAATAATAATAATAATAATAATAATAATAATAATAATAATAATAATAATAATAATAATAATAATAATAATAATAATAATAATAATAATAATAATAATAATAATAATAATAATAATAATAATAATAATAATAATAATAATAATAATAATAATAATAATAATAATAATAATAATAATAGATCAATACTCATCTGAATTCAAACTAAAATTCAATCCTAATAAAACAGCAGCTTGGTTCATATATACAACTAAAACATATACTAAATACTTTCAAGGCAAACCTACTCCTTTTCTGGGATTTCCATTTTCCTTGGGAACAAATGGTATGAGGCAAAACATACAAAACAAATTACTTGAATCCATAAACAAAATTTCAAACTCTTTATCAAAAGCATACTTATCCATATACTCAAAAGTTCAATTATTCAACATGTTAATTACCACAAAAATTACATATTTTTATCCAATAATAAATTTCTCTAAACATTTCAAATCAAAAATATCATCATTATGCACTAAACTTCTATGCGGATGCAAAGTTGTTGCAATATCCACTAAATCTCTTAGCAAATCTACAGAAAACAATGGTTTAGGACTGCACACTATTTACACATTCCATATACAGAAATCAATCAACATATTAGCATCAACAATAAGACAATTCCCTAAACTAAAATGTTTACTCACAATTACACCAATGGATACTCCACCTCCAAATTCACAGTACTTATCTTCACTAATACAAAGTGTCACAACAATATCTACTCAAATTAACATAGAAGCAACATATAAATATTCATACTGGCAAATTTACAAACTATTATACCCAGAAAATCCTGGAGACATACAAACAACAATGCTTGGAATTATCAATTATCAATTATTGAAAAAATTCAAAAAATGGTCATTAGAACCAAAATATTTTGATTTTATATTAAAAATAAACCTTTATGCACTACCAACATCATATTTCCTTTGATACAGATGTCTATATAAAAACATTGATCCTTTTTGCAATCTTTGCCACACAGCAGAAGAGACACAACAGCATATATTCTATTCATGCACAAGTTTATCCAATATACACAAATTGTTAATAGAAACTTACCAAAGGAAAAATACATCATTAATAAATATATTACAATCTTTTAAAAAAAACTCTACCCCAACAATACGAGCAATAACTTTTTTACTATATGCATACTGGTGCACAAGATACTCATTTACATTTGGTAACAATACAAGAAGACATCCAGCAACATTTACAAAAAAACTTCAACAAATAAAAGAGCGGGATTACAAAATTAGAACTCCAGAAATTGCAGCAGCAACATGGTCACTCATAAGACAGCCATCAAACCTATAACAGAATAACCATCAAACAGATTATTTAAAATGTAAAATACAATTGATTTTAAAATTTAGAACTTGTTCCAAAGTCATATGATTGCCTATGTAAGAGAATGCAATCGTTTGTTGTAAAGAATCTATGTAACATTTGTTTAATAAAATTCTTTGAAACACAATAATAATAATAATAATAATAATAATAATAATAATAATAATAATAATAATAATAATAATAATAATAATAATAATAATAATAATAATAATAATAATAATAATAATAATAATAATAATAATAATAATAATAATAATAATAATAATAATAATAATAATAATAATAATAATAATAATAATAATAATAATAATAATAATAATAATAATAATAATAATAATAATAATAATAATAATAATAATAATAATAATAATAATAATAATAATAATAATAATAATAATAATAATAATAATAATAATAATAATAATAATAATAATAATAATAATAATAATAATAGTAATATATTAGAAATGTTTTATGATGTTACAAAAAACAATCTTTGAACCATATGTGTCTGTATATAGGAAATGAACTGTCATTAGTCTGCTTATTTGATATTTTGTGGCACTATTTAAAAACAATTCTGAATCAATTTTTTTTAATGATTTCAACGTCTTTTGTAATTTCAACTCTACATTATATTTTATTTTCAGTCATATATTTCCAATGAAAGTAATAAATACTTCTTTAGAATGTCTTTGAGATAACCTTCATAAAGTCATTAGGCTCCACTTTTGTCATGAACAATAAAATACCTGTTAAGAAAGTCTTGTACCCTTTTTTTGTTTCACATGTCCAATCCAAACATAGGATTTTACAACATAAGACACTATAATATTACATCCAACAAACTGAAGAATGCATTGAACTTTGATTGGTCTTATGATCTTAGCACCATAATTTTATATTATTGTGTATTTTCAAATGAAGTTTCTCTAATGACATTATATTACATTAACAGGAAGACAATAATTTTACATCCATGCAATAAATTATGTAGAATAATAGGCACAATAATTGTAACATTGTTATGGAAAGTCTTATTTCTATTTAAAAGCAGCAATCTGTACATCTGAATCTATGTTGAAGCTCAATATCTAAATACACTATTATATTTAAAATGCTACTAAGATAAGTGGCTTCCATTCACAAATTATTAGTCTTCTAATCTAAATATTACTGAATATTTTTCTTCAATCACCTCTGATGAATGAAAAATATAGTCATATATATCTCTTCTTTTTTTAAGCTTGCAGTAAATAATGAGCTTTTCTAATTGCTCAACAAGATAAAGTTTAGGATAAATGCTTAGTGAGAGAAAACATTTAAAATATCTCTATCTGAAAATCATCCCCATCCCCTGACCAATAGTTTCATGTTTTTAGCACTCCTCAGTCAACTCTTGTAAATGCTGGCTTTATGTTGCTGTTTTTAGATTTAGTGTCTGAAGCTATTCTAGCACCTTTCTGAGAAGTGACAAAACATGAAAACATTGGTCAGGGGATGGGGGTGGTGGTTTTCAGATAGAGATATTTTAAATGCTTTCTCTTGCTAAGCATTTATCCTAAAGCTTGTTCAACAGTTAGCAACGCATCTGATAAATGACTTGAATTTTTTATACAATACTTTAAAATATAAAATACATTTTGTATAAAACTTTTTGGTAAATTAAAAATAGTACAATTATCAGCATACTGATAATCCAGTAATTTTGCCTTTAACGTATACAAAATTAAATTTTGACTACTATATCGGTATCACATTTTGATCTCTTTTTATATGCCAAACATGCACAGTTTCAAGGACCATTATGCATCAACTTTCATGTATATGCCTTAGTCTTAATAACACTTTCTCTCATTTCATCACGTAAAATCATATAGTATGAATAAACATTGTTGGACAATCAATTAATTTCAAACCATACCACAGATCTATTAGACTGATTCAAATATTTTAGCTAATCTATAAAAACAATATGTAAATCATATACGAATAAGCATTTATTTTATAACGTCTTGCGTGCGATTATAATTACGATAGAATGACAGCCTGTTAAGCTAAATTGCGCAGACGCTGTAAGAATGTTGTTAATAAATGAATACCTTCGAACAACCACATGATATAGTATTTATATAAGAGTAAATCTGGTTGTTCGAAGGTATTCATTTATTAACAACATTCTTACAGCGTCTGCGCAATTTAGCTTAACAGGCTGTCATTCTATCGTAATATGTAAATCACTATAATTAACTTAATTGAAAATACAATTTTTGTTATTATTATTAATCATTATTCATAATGTTCTCTACATATATTAATGACATCCAATTCTAAACATGTCATAGATACAGTAATAGATATAAAAATATTTTATAATTAATGCTTTTATTCACTTTGCACTAAAAAAATGATTGTTTCTTCACTGACAATTGAGGTTTTTATATTTAAATTGAAATAAAAGTGTGACTGGTTCACAAATTAAATAAGTTAACCTCTTGATACAAAAATGGAGATTAACTTAATTAATTTCTAGAACTTCACCCACACTTTTATTTTAACTTAAATATAATGATGCTAATTGTGGTTGAAGAAACATTTATTTTGTTAGTGCAAAGTAAATAAAAGCATTGCTTTTAAAATTTTCATATATCTACTCTTATTTAGTTTTTAGCCTTAAGATTGTAATCACCCTCTGGGCTATGAAAGCACCAAACACTATCATCCAATACAATACAAGCAAACAACTGTATAAATAAGTTATGGAAATATTTACTTCTCTTGACCCAATGCAGAATCAACAATGACCGCTAATTTCATATAGTAAATAACATATTAAAACAGATAATATATATATGAGCATATACAAAAACTTAACTGAACCAAATGCTAAATAGAAATGAATTAAAGGAAAATACATAAATAAACCACCATCTGGTATTTAAGAAAAGTTATTTATATGCATGCACATAAGCAAAGCAATCTTTTTCTTTTCAGCCATGTATGACATAAACACACAAGAAAACCTGCCATTACATTTAATTGATAAATGAAGTAGATAAAAAATATTATACACACATCAGCTTACATTAAGTAGGAAATGAATATGTTATGTTCTGAGACATCATTAATTAAAAACTGTATTTAAAAAATAAAATTAATCCATAGTTTCCTTTTATAAAAACTCTTTTTACTTTTTCTCAAAAAAACAATGAGAAAATTGAAGGAGGAAATCTGTTCTAAGATTCTTTTTAAAAACTATTTATTTTTAGGAGTAAAAAAAATTATAAAAAACTATAGCATTTTTAATTGCCAAAGTTATTAAAGACAGTATAGGATTGAAACAGGAATATTTATAATCTACAACAAGCTAAGATGAATAAAATTGAAATATAAAACATATTATACCTTAAGAAATTTTTGAGTATAAAATAGGAATTAATAAAACAAAAAATACATACACTCTTACATCACTGGTTTACTGATATATATATATATATATATATATATATATATATATATATATATATATATATATATATATATATATATATATATATATATATATATATATATATATATATATATATATATATTGTGCCATTACAATTTAGTCACTAGATAAATTTATAGTAATGTGCATGTAGAAAAGGTAAACCAAAAATCATCATCACAATTTTATATAACCATAAAAGAAGCTGTAGGGCATCCAAGTTCAAACCCTTCCAGATCAAAATTTCAAAAGCTTTAAACAGAAAGAGAGTGGGACAACAATTATATGCTTTATTTGTTTGTGTGTTGATAGAAAGGTAATACACACATTTAAACTATTTAATATTTAAATTTTCTGTTAAAAAGCAAAGTTATAATGCATACATATAGGCAATGTATGTGTAAATTATTTAATTGTTTTATATTTCAAATATTCAACATTTTAACTTTCTTTAAAACTAAGCTATGCTTGATCAATTCTAACATTTTATTCTATACTTCTATTTTGCTTTTCTTTAATTATAAGTGGGATTTAAAAGTTACAGATTTAATTAAATAATTGGGTTATAATTACTAAGCTAGCAATTATATTATTTAATGTTAGTTTATGAATGATTTGAAAGAATGAAGGATGTGTGTACATTACATACAAAAATTTACATTTCCTAAATATTGAAAGAAAAGGAAGTATTAAATCTGTCAAATTATTTTTTTTTGTACAATTTTTTGTTAAAAGAGGAAATCTGTTTAATCAGATATCGATCTTTGTAGCAATTTTTTTTTGTAAATGATTGTTTCACTTTGGAAGCTTATAATGGGTCAGAGCTCTAAATTTTGAAATTGTCTTATCTCAAGATCTAAAGAAGGAAGCTCAAAGATTTGAAGTGTTACCTGGATGTTAAAAGAAAAAAAAAGAAAAGAAAGGAAATAAGGATTGAGTCTATTTTTTTTTTAAACAAAAGTGTCTGGAAAAAGGATTAAACTTTTCAGTTGAAAAATAATTTAGTTGAAAATAAATTAGAGATCTAATTAAAACAAATTTGTCCAAAAATAGCAAGTGATGCTATCTCTGATTGGTTAAGTTAGCTAAAAATTGGATATAAAAAGCTGTCTTGAATTATTATTAGGATTATTGTTTATGATTCAGATTATTAAACTATCCAATTGAATGCTGAAAATATAAGAAATGTCTGGCTAGAAAAATTATATGTATGTCCCATCGGTTCCGGACCATCTGGGGAAGCTGCACATCACATAGGAAAGAAAAGATGTGTCTAAAATAATATTCTACACCTTTCAACTGACCAGAGAAATAAGATGTTTTAATAGAAGGAAGAAAGCATTCACCTGCATTCAAAGAAGATGAATTAATCTACTGATAAATATTAATCATCAAGTCCAATTAATTGTTACAACAACTGATTTTAAACTCAAGAAAATTTACAAATGTGAAAACAACTGCTGTATTTCATCCACATGCTTGACAGGAAGAGAAGAAAAATTAATATAATGATTTCCAAATTATCCACTAAAGCAAATAACCTCAATAGAGTCACCATCATCAAATAGTTATACACCTCAAGAAAGAGATTGTTCCCAGTAAAACGGAAATGGTAGCTGCAGAAATATAAACCTTATACAAGACAAGTTTGAACCCTTGGAAATTCGCCACAAACAAAAGATCGGTAATATGACTTTTTATATCTATTTTCTTTATGATATCAGTCTTAAGAAACATTTTAGCAATAAAGTGGTATATTTTATTTAAAGAACCTTTAAAGACTATTCAGATCGATTAAAACAAGAATGTCTTACTAAAAATAACTTTGAGCTTCATAAATGATCTTGAATGTATGAAAATGATTTGTTTATTAATTTTACAATATTAATGTGTAAAACAATTTTTTTTATGGTATTATGATTTTAGTTTTAACTAATATATTATTATTTTGGTTTTAAATAATATTTTGTTATCATGGGATAAAACACGCACATACATAATGATATTTTATATGTGTATAATTGTGAGTGAATGTGAAATAATGAGTAGTATTAGAATATTGGATTATTTTGTTTCAAGTTAAGTATAGCATTTCAGAGGTAGAAGAGAGGGGGGAGAAAATAATTTAAAACTCTTTTCTAAAACTTGCTCTTTCAATTTTACTAACATTTTTTTTTTTACATTCTATTTACATGTTGGATTTTTAAAGTATGTGTGCTAATGAGCAGATACTATTTTTTTTTTCTTGAAATACTTTTCTCATGGAGTGAAAATCATGGTCAATGTGACGTTCAACTTAATACAAATACATTTAACGGGAAAGGGGGAAGAACTTAAAATTAATCTGAGGATTGTTATATAATCAATTATTATTATTATTATTCATGTCAATTTTCATATTATCTAGAAATTTTTATGTATATGTTAGAAATGTAGTAATAAATATTAGTTTGTTTTATTAAACGAGGCGTATATATTTCATTAAGTGTAGTCTTTGTTAAGTGTGATTATTCATCATCATCAATGGTTGAAAATTAGTTATTTAAGATATAAGTAAATATGCTAAAATTAAGCAATAATTATGAATTTCTTTATAAAAATTAGTTTTATGTTTAGGCTTAGTCCTAGAGCTGTAGTTGAAACCCTTGTCATTATCGTTATTATTATCATCATCATCATCATCATCAACATTTTAATTAATGAGCTGTTTAACTGTTTAAAGGCCATAAGTAAATATTGATTTTATAATATTTAGTGATCTCTTAGTATTATTATAACCACATCCCATCATCTATTTCATGCAAGGATGAGTGAATTGCCATCCTAAATTAGTTATATATAATCTGAGCTAGTGAACTTATAAAAATATTGAAACACATTTGTTATGTTAAGATCTGAGAAATGATTTATGTCTAGTATACTCCACTTTGGTTTATAGATGTTTTACTTTTACCTAAATATTAGTGCATATAGTGATATGGCTCAAAAAGCAAAATCTCCCATTTTATTAGAAATAAAGTACCAAGAAGGGATTCAAACCCGGTACATGTAAAAGGTTATTAGATATAACCATGTCTAGATTCAGATAATCTAGTGGCGCCCTGCTAGACCATATTCACTTAGTATTTGTTTAAACATGCACTTAACATCAAACCAAGAAATGAAAGTGGATAAGATCTACTGCCTGTATACCTGAGTTATATTTTATTGAATTACTAGTGTACTCACTTCACGTGATTTCCATATACCTGAGTTATAATACATTGCTATAATAATTTGCTTATAATTCTTGATATTTGGACTCCTTTAAATATTTCTTTGAGTAACTTTATTTATGTTACAATGGCTATTAACAATTTGCTTATAATTATTGAGATAGTGTTTACTTAAGAAATCCATGTTATTTTAAATATTATGATCATTCTATGGACTTCATTAATTATGTTACAATATATATATATATATATATATATATATATATATATATATATATATATATATATATATATATAT